>JBCEWE010002115.1:0-18356 GCA_039877035.1 Silurus lanzhouensis
AGACCAGGGAATACACCACAGTATAACTCTTCCAATGTAGAGAGAATGTTTACTCAGGAATTTATATCACAGTGAATCTAAGAATAGAAGGAAGAGCAAGTCAAGAGAGAGCGAGAGAAATAGAGGCTTTCCTTTTTGAATCTCAGCCACACTAGAAAGAGAAGTTCCCATCATTTGTGTCCTGTCTTAGGAAAGTACATCTCAACAGTCTTGCTATTTTTGTATTTTAGTCTTCAATTTTATTCTTAATCACTGTTACTTCCCTCTATGTTTATTTACAGTTTAAATATCTAATTTAATGCATTCTTGTTGCAAAACCTGTATTGAATTGTAACTGATTTCTCTCTTTCACCACTGTTTGTTTGCATAGCCATTGGGCTATTATAAACCCTGTTCAGTACACCTATCAGGAGATGAGAGCTGAATTGAGTTATACAAGCTGCTCAGGTCAGCACCAGCACCATTCTCTAATTCAATTCTTCATGTCCCAGGCAGAAGAGGTGTTGACTGATAGGGCCTGTTTTACTTGGATCAAATATCAGCAGGCATAAGCAATGTCTGCTCTTCATGCAGTCAAGCACTGTGGTCCCACATGGTATCAGATGTGCTACCTTGCTTAAAAGAAAGCCGATTTTTATTTGTTATCATGGATGACGCTCCCACTCTCTCCTCTCTCATACTCTATCCTCAGGAAAGGGTATTGGGATTAAAAGGCCAGACCAGTCAGCGACCACTGACCTGGGGCTCTTTGATGACAGAGATCATGACTGAATACTCAAGATTTGGGTCTAAAGGGAGGAATGACCTCGAACCTCTTAAAGGTGCTGCTGGGCCATAAGGGTTAACAGCTATCATGCTGGTGTGGTGGAGGGGCAAGTGGAAAGGCTTGATGAATCCCCAAACCACCAGCAGCAGGTCTTTAATCAACAATCAGGCCATTAAATCAGTGTTTTGGAGTGCTGTGCCAAAGAGCAATCATTTCCATTTTAATGAGGCCATCTTAGCGTCGATACGCGCTTGTTTTCCACTGAGCCAGAAGTGAAATTATGAAAATGAAATGTAATTACACTGTTACAGAAAAGAATACGATGTACATTTGCATAAGAAATTACAAGTGTACAAACACTTTTATCAAATCTAATTTGTGCTTCAACAAGCAGTGAACATATTAAGGAACTAATTAGAATACAACATGTTAATAGAGACAGAGACGTCAGCACAGAGAGAACAACCTGAGCGAGACAGAAAAATACACAGTCAAACTGACATAAATCCTACCAAAAAGCTCCACAGTCAGGCTTTTGCTTGCTCTCCCCCTCCACTGAACCCTGTAAAGGCCAGGAACTGCCCACTTGCCCAAGGGGCCAGGTTGAATATGCCATACTTCACCAGAAGGTCTCAGAAGGCACATGTGTATGCATTTGTGACAACGGTGGCTGGGGGAGCAAGTCCTAGAAATCTGGTGCCCTAAAGCACTAAGAATGATGGAGTGCCTAAGCAGCAAAAACAAGGGCCCCAAAGACAGAGTGGCTTCCTCCCATGTCTGTTCATGTTTCATATCCACACAATTAAAGTAGTCAGTTTGCCCTGAGTAGGTCTGTAAGGAAAATCTTAAATTCAACCAGTTCACCAGTAGCTGTAATCTTATCTGATCTATTATAGTAACATTTGCAGAGCTAGCGCAACAGTGATATTGTTATCTCATAGCACAGAGTGCTTACATGCAAAGTTAAGTTGGAAGACAAATGAGTAATGTATAAAGGGCATAAGTGAGACGGGTTAAAGGAAGGACATTTAAGAGATTTCTCAGGTGGTCAGCAAAATTGGAGAAAGGTGAAAAACTTGAATTAATTAGACTGAGCAAAAGATTAATCATAGAATTTGACAAGTTTATTAAGTTGCACCTCCACTACCAACAACAACGGAAAAAAAACAACCAACTCAGTAGCATTTGGACAGTGCAGAACAGGGCAAAGGTTTAAAAGGAGTAATTGATCAGTGTCAGGTCAGAATTCAGGGGTGGGGCAACATTACCAAATCATTCTGTGTTTTATGAATGTGTGTTTCATTGTTTTGCAAGATGTTTTCCCTATATAGCTCTAAAGCTATATAGGGAAATTAATTCACCCACACGGCAAAGCTCAGACAATTCCCTTCTTTCACAAGTGTGTGGTTAACAGCCACTGATTGCTCTGAACATTATCAATGGTCTGGAAAGATGCCATTTATCTTTTAGTGTAGGTCTGTATTTGCTCAAAAGGTTGTGTCTGATTTTCTTATTGAATTTTTTAAAACATGAATCTCTTTCACGGCAAACATTTGAAGAGTTTCTAGTTGTTGTTTTTTTTATTGGCACAGCAACGTTTGGAGACAAAAAATTTTATATAAGCGAATAGAAGAATTAATGTTAATATAGTTGTGTATATATTGCTTTTATTATTGTTATCAATTTAGCAATTCGCACATTAATGAGGATTCTACTGAAAAGTTACGATTAAGAAAATGGTTATTCGTAAAAACAAACAAAATTATGTATAGCACCCTTCATGAGTCTTGCAACATTAAAATGACAGTAATGAATACATACCAGGATAATTATTATTATATATTATTATTATTTATTATTATTATTATATAAGTGTCATTCTTAGCCAATCAGAATGGTTTATCTTTGGCCAATGGGAATAGATGCATACATCTTTTAAAGGTGCACCTTGATGTAAGTGTTGTATTAGTTCAGCCTCAATACACGGGACATTATACGTGTGTCTGGGTCTTTCGCTCTTACAAGTAACACAGCCTTTCCACCTCCACCTCCACCAAAGCCCTGGAAGAAAAGATATAAAAGAAGAAACACAAGTAACACTGCAGTCCCCTTAATCTTAGCTCCAACACAAAACGCATCTATGACAAAGTCTTTATTCAACCTGACGACAGTCACAGGCTCATTTGATCACTATAATGTTCATAGATCATAAGGACTGTGATGAAAAAGCATCGAAAGAAAAGCGCCCTTTTTTCCACAGTGTGTAAAGTTTAATGCTAATAATAAAACTAAGAAAAAAGGTAACACTATGATGGGCCAAACACACATGTAGACATACTTCATGAAATTTTAAAGCAGAGCTGCTTTTGCTTTTTACAGCGAGCTGTGACATTAACAGTCTGACAAGGCCAAGTTTGCCTCCCGCCTATTTTAATGAACCATTGTGTGCAACGTTTAGAAGGACCACATGCGTCACAGCGCATACCAACAGGTGACAAATAACAATGCAGTGGAAGCACGTGCCTTCAAGGATACAGGAAATGGCATCATGGTTTTCTACGACTGCAGACGGATGCATTTCCTGCAACCGTCTTCTTCCGTCTTTAACCGAGTTTTTCCTTGTAAGTGTATTCTTAGTAATGTCTTCATCTAAACAAGGGTTCATTAAGTTGTGATTCCACACAATGACCTCATTTTTGCTATTCCTACTCTGTCCACTGGGACTTACATTTGAACAGAGAAGGAACTGGGTTTTTCCTCATATACTTTCCAGCATGTATTTTTGTTGATTGATTTATTGTTTTCATTTCTCCTTAATTTATTTCTAGGATTTAACATTTTCTACACTTATTAAGCCTAGTTCATGAACTAGCATCTTCACACTGAATTTGGTCTGAATCTTACCTGTAGGACTCAATTTCTACGTCTAGTGCCATCTTCTCGTTGAGCAGTTCTTCGTGTTCTCTCTTTTGTTCCTTCATCTGTGCTTGTAAGTCAGCCTCCTCTTCCTCTAGCTGGCAGATGCAGGTCTAAACACACAGACTGTCTTAGTGAAATGGGTTCATGCCCTTCCACAGCTCTGCTGCATGAAATCTTTTACTCTAATAGTCAGCGTTTTACTTCTAGCTCCTCAATTTCCAGCAGATAAGCCTCTTTTTTGGCTTCAATCTCTGCCCCAGATCCTCATCACATGCCTTCAGGTCACCAAGCTCCTTTTGCAGCTTTGCAATCTAGGATCACATGTGGAACAAATGGTTATACCTCCAGTGTACTGTACATGTTAACAGATACGAGTCTGACTCATATTGAGTGTCGACATATTTGTTTTGAAAATTTGTCTATCACCATAAAAGTCCGAGGCTGCCATTACATGGTATGCATGTGCACAAGAAGACTGTCAGAATGTCAGGTTGCTTTTGTTCTTTACAACAAACAGAATGCAGAGAGCTATATGGCCCACCTCAGGGCAGTCTAATGCTGTGAATATTACTGTAATCAGGTAAGCTAAACAGTCAGCTGGCAGAGATGGATGGAGAAACCTAGCCCTTTTCTCTTTGAGGTAGATCACAGCAGCCTCCAAGCAGCCTTATTAACTGCCGATGAGCCACACGACAGAGGTGGTCGCCGATTGCTCCGAGATTGATTGGTGAGGTGATTGGTGTCCGTTGACGATGGAAGACATCAGCTACGCCTCCAGCTTTACATTAAGCTCAAGAAAGCAGCATGACCCCTTTTTACCATTAACAGTTTGTTTAGGTATACTGCATCTTAGGAAGAAATCTGTCATCTAGCAGCAAGCACTATCCACAATGAGAATGACAGTAAGAAAGAAGACAATGAGAGAGAGAGAGAGAGAGAGAGAGAGAGAGAGAGAGAGAGAGAGAGAGAGAGAGAGAGAGACGGGCAGAGACAGAGAAAAAATTGCAAGGTGGACATGAAGAAGAAATGGCGTAGATTTAGAAAGAACGAAATAAAATTTCTTAAAATGTGTAAAAGAGAGAGAAGTAAGAGGAGAATGCAGGGCAGGGCGGGGCAACGCAGTCTGTCCATCAATGCTGGCCGGCATGCAGCAGATTAAGAAAGAGCACACGTGTTATGAAAGCAGGCAGAGTGGTTTATTTTCTGTTTATTTTTAGAGTGGACTGTGACTACAACCAACATTAATTAGACCAACCGCTGTGTTTGTTATTGCAAGTGAAAAGGTGTCAGCTGTGACCAACTGATGATTTTCCTGTCCTCTAAAATGTAAACCGAGAGCAATGAATGGTTCTTAATCATGCCATGCTCAGGTTCAAGATGCTTCTCATGCTTCTCTCTTTAGCAAATAATAATTTATTATTATTTTATATTATATTTTATTTAATAATAACTTATGTACTAGAAGTGTCTTCATAAACAGATTTTACAAATAAAACAGTTAGAAATAAATCTTCATTGAGAAATGACAGTTGACAGGTGAGTTATTATTACAATGCTGCATTATTACTGCTGCCATCTCCTGAGACTCAGCTGGAATGTGTGAAGTTTATAAAGTGTAAACGGGGAAGATCTGGCTGGCAGACTGTGAAATGTGATAACTTCAGAAGACAGATAACACTCGTATGGAGACGCTGCAGCACTCACATCAGTGTTATCACTAAGTGTAAAATTCCGGTCACAGGAACACACACACTTTATTCCCTGGTGTTCCTGTTCAGCCTTCTGACCTCTCCTGAATCCTAAGCACTCTATTGAATCTTTATAGCAAAAACACTGAAAGGCTTTTAGCACTAATCTGGCAGAAGCCAGCATGGGCTTCAAATCACCTGAAATCACAGGAAATCAAAATGTTCAGAAACAACAGTGGAAGGATCTGTCTGGTAAAACAGCATGTCGGTGGCTCAAGTGCAGCACTGAGGAAGTGTCACTCACCAGCTCCTTCAGACCATTCACGTCCATCACCTCTAAATTATCCTTAACCATCCCTCCAGTAGGTTTTTCCAAGTTCCTCCCCTTCTGTTCTCCTCTGGCAATTGCAACGGTACCGGACTCAAACTATTGACACAAGAAAAGCATACTGCATCAGTCATGTCCAATCACTCAGATCATCTTGCTGCACAAAGTGACTCTGGCATAAACAGAGAGTAGGTTGTGAGCGTGGCCGATTAATCCCCACTTTCATTACCTCATACTTGTTCCCAATTAACCCAAGAATAAATAAGAGTGAAAGAAAAGCAAATGAGGGCCCATCACGTAAGCTAGCATGATGAGCCAAAATCAGCTTGTAATTATCATTAGTCCACGACCCAATCACAATCAATTGTGACTAAGACAATTGGCCCGTTTGGAGAAGTAATGAGGCCCAGACTCAAAGATGGGCTCTGGATCCAGGTGCCACAGGGCAGGAGAAAAGTAGACAAAAAGTACAAAGGAGATCAGGGTTATAAAGAAAACACTGGAAGAGTTCAAGTTTGCTGTCCAGAAAGGAAAACCCACTCTCTTTTATGTCTTTGAAAATCTCTCTAATATACACACATTCACAAACACGGAAGTCTCTCCAGAGACTCCTGAAGCCAACTTCCCAGTGCAACAGTTCTCTTCCCTCTTACCAAACTGCCAAGGAGCCTGGGAAGGATGCCAGAACACTGATTACTGGCTATGACCCAATGTAGATCTACCATTCTAGAGGCAGACAGGGTCAAAGGGGACTGGTGCAAGAGTATGACCTTTGAAGAGGACTCTCTTTTCCTAAACAACTGAACATATTACAGTGCTCTGTGCTGGAAAATAAGCAGTGGACAGAGATTCTCTAGAGCAGGCAAAGTAAAAAAAGATAACACAGATGCTGGCCCCACAGAGATGTGTGAAAGATCACGATTGCACAGTGGGAAGAGAATTAAGAGACAGAAAGAGTGTGTGTGTTCCTGATTACTGGGCAGAACAGAAGGTTGGCTTTTCAATGGATACACTGTTGCAGCAAAAATAAAAAGTTAAATAATGTAGCATTAAGTTTATAAAACTCTTAATATTCTGAAAATTGAATGAAAACCTAGGATGGAAATGTAAATGCTTGATTAATGTCTATAAAATAAATATGAATGACTTCTACTCAAATAAATGTGTCTAATATTTATATCTAGGTTATGTCTTAAATTAAAGTGGAATTAAAAGCATTATTGGCTTCTGCTTATTGGTTTTTTTTTTTTTATATGAAGGCTACACCATGGACAAAGTGTACTCTCTTGTTTGTTGTAGAACAGAATAAATCTTTCCTGGCCTGTGTAAAGTGACCATGTCCACACAACTGCATGTTTAAAAGGTTTAGTGTCAGAGTAGAACAGGCTCTAAATATATCTATAATGTACCTGTAGGCTTTCAGCCAGCTGGCAGTAGTAGTCCTTGATAACCATGATGGCTGGAGTGAGGTCGATGGAGGGGAATTGCAGAGACACGGTTGGATCAGCCCGATCCTCAGCTCCAGGCTCACACAGACTCTCAATCCTCTGTGGAATAGCACACCATTAAGAGGTTACATTTGTGTGTTCATGTTACAGTTCATGCTCCTCTAAAACCTTAGATGCAAATGTTCATGAATTTTGCTTTCATTTATAGTAATAATAATAATAATAAATAATAATAATAATAATAATAATAATAATAATAATAATAATAATAAAATCCTTTAAATACACTAGTAAAATGTGTTAAATACCCTGTTAAAGGTGGCTATCAAAATATACAAGGAATTGTCTGTCCTTATTTAATGCTCCATACAAGCCCATAGACTGCAAGCATGGCTATGAGGTAGCATGTTAAACATGAGATAAACTTTCTTTTGGCTTCCCCCCATTAGGGGTCGCCACAGCGGATCATCCTGAATTCATGATCCGCATGTTTGATTTGGCACGTTTTTATGCTGGATGCCCTTCCTAATGCAACCCTCCCCATTTATCCGGGCTTGGGACCGGCACTAAGAGTGCACTGGCTTGTGCAACCCTAATGGCTGGGGTTGGTTCCCTGGCCGGGATCGAACCCGGGCCGTGGCGGTGAAAGCGCCACTAGACCACCAGGGAACCTTGTTAAACATGAGATAACTAAGGATAAATACGTAATGATTAAGTTTTCTCTGCCTCTAGCTTCCCGTATGTCCCTAGCGCTCATGTCTGATTTGAGAGATTTGGTGGTCTGTCACCTCCTGGAGGAAGCACAGTGAAGAAATTGAAGAACAGATGAGAAAGGTATAGAAAGGCTGAAAAAATATTGTTTGCAAAGGAAAATATGTAAATATATATTTTTTTCCAAGCAATGCAGAGTTAAAGACAACAAGAAAACATAGCAAGACAAGAGGCAATAAAGATAGTAAGAAAGCTTCTTTCAAAGCTTCTGTTGTTATGTAGGCTAAAGCTCTATCATCTATGACATCTAACACTCTGTGGCCAGGTCTTGGCTTTTATTTGCTTCTCCCTCACTCCTGCTCATGTCAAAGTTTAATGGAGTGTGCTAACAGCTGATGAGAGAGAACACTTACCACAGTACCCTTTCTCTTTCAGGATCACTGTGTGTGTGTGTGTGTGTGTGTGTGTGTGTGTGTGTGTGTGTGTGTGTGTGGTGTGTGTGTGTGTGTGTGTGTAATGAGATATCTAATATATACATACACTGTATGCATATGCTAAAATGGCAATCATCAAGTTTTTAGACACTATCATTTCTATATCAAAACCATCACGTAGGATGGTTTTTGATTAGATTTTTTTTAAACCGGAAAGGAAAATGTAATTGGAATGACCAGTGTTATCTTTTAGACAGGGGGTATCAAACATACAGCCCATGGGTCAAGATCAGCTCAATATCTCCAGCTTTTTAGACTAGCAGGCAAGAGAGAGCAATACAATCAGTGCCATAAACTACTTACACCACTGAGAAAACATGAGTACAAGGCACAAATCATCTTTAGCAAAACTTAAAATTGGACATATTCTCAATGTATTCTGCTTTATTCCTAGGTTCGAATACTGTAGAAATTTGGAGTGTGTGTGGTGGGTATTTATGCATGACACTATTTAAAAAATATAGATAGATAAACATGTGCTTTCTTGTTAATGATAAGTCTGTTCATTTGATCTGTAGGGGGTATACATTATGTGCAATTTTTTGTGTGCATTTGAAAAACACTATATTGACTAAAGTATTTGGCTTTTATACCTGACTTTTCCAGCCATATGTGTTTTTCCATAAACTCTTATCACAAAGTCCACACAGTTGAAGGCACACAACCGTGTAGGAGGTCGTTAGATGCTGTAGCATAAACTTTTCTCTTCACTAGATCTAGGAGACCCAAACCTACTCCATAATGACAATGCTCATGTGCACAAAATGAGCTCCATGGAGAAATGGGTTGGAGTAGAAGATCTTGAATGGCCTACTATAGAGATCTGACCTCAACCCTATTGAACATCTTTGGGTTAAAAGGAAATGCTGATTACAAACCAGGCCTCCACACCCTACATCAGCACCTGTGACTGAATGCGCACAAATCTCACAATCACACTCCAAAATCTAGTGGAACATTTTCCAAGATGACAAAAATGTATTATAGCAGAAAATGAAGACTGGGAAATTACAGATATGAAATAAAAAGGGTGTTCTGACCACCAGTACATGTGACACTACATTATAATAGAACATCATATAGTGATCTATGTATAAAAAACAACTTAGGTCTCGTTATACTGCTGTGTTCCTACCGACTCATGCTCTTGTTCCATGGCAGCTAACTGCCCCTCATAGATTGCCACTTGTTCTCGGAGTGCCAAGCAGTCAGCAGTCACTGTATCCACCTCCTGCAGGGGGCAGCACATATTAACAAACTATGCATTTTACAGCCATTTAAAAAAACAAAACACTTCAAGTTGCAATATGTCAAAACAGAGCATAAACTATGGTTTAGCATCAGCCTTATAAGAGTAGCATACTATTTTACCTACTTCCTATTTTACTATTGATAGTACTCCTACCACATAGTAAGCAGTGTCCAATATAGTGTCAGTGCAAACTAGTAAGTGAACATTTATTTAGTGTGGTTTAAGCATACCATTTGGGGCAGCGGGAGTAAAAATCAAATTGAGTTACTGCCTCTCCAACCACTTGTAGACACAGCAATGCATGGCAAGGGCATGGTCTAGGGACATTACTATTTCACTTAGCTCATCCCAGCTTCTCGGGGTGCCTGATTAATTGGCGAAGAATTCAATTACTCTGAATGAATGCATTTGCATATGAATGTGCCAGAGTGGTGATGAGCCACAGGAAGTTTGGACTCTGATGGCAGAGCGCACACTTCTTCCAGTCCCAAGCTGTAAGTGCCGTAATCTTTTCTGTGGCCATATTTATTTATTTTTTCCAGTTAAATAGGAGATGGTGCATATAAAACTAGCTCAATTTTGTTTTGTAATTATATACTGTAGTAAGCCAATGAAGGATCGGACTAGTAGCCCAACTGTCATAAAAAGATTCCGTTCAAACATGATATTTTGAGGTTCTTAGCAATCAAACTTTGTGTAATATAACTATTTTTCGGAAAGAATCTGCGATTTCTGTTTTGACCTATTCCCCTTTGAGTCCATCATGTCTCTCACACTCTATTTTTGTGTTTTATAGCACCTTTTTTCCCCTCATCCATTCCTAAATCATATTTCAGTCCAGCCAAGCACATCATACAGCATCTGGCAGTGAGAGATGAGAGCCTGCATGAATGAATTATAAACCGTTGTAGCAGCTTTCCCACATCTGTTCTTTTATTGGAAGAGACATGTGTGGAGTGATGAGATGTTCGATGAACACAGCGGCTCATGTTTCGGCGTGGCCGTTAGCCCAGAGCCAGCATGGGACTGCTAATCAACGCTCTCTAAAAAAGATTTGTGCCATTTTGGCCCTCTTTCTCAGAGTTATTCTCTTCTAGGAAGCAGGGCGATGTCATCCCACACTGATCTAGAGGTAGAGGCTGCCATCTAGTGGTAAACTTAATAAAGCAGCACAGAGGGCTTGTTAAAGCTGGCATTTGTTAACTGATGATGATTATGATAATTAAGAAATACATTTTGTAATAGAACTCTGGATTTAGATTATAATTACTATAAAAGCCTTAAAAAACAATGGCATGACTCTAAACCATTTACTTCTTTAAAAATGAGGTAGTGATAGCTCAGTGATTAAGAGGTTGGACTTCTTATTTCTTACTTATTCTTCTTATTTAGAGAAGTTCAAATCCCAGCAATAAACAAATATATATTTAAAGAAAATATAATATCCAGTGCACTGTCTGGTTTTATAGGCTTTTACGGCATTACCACGGCAACCTCTTTGCGTTCCAGTTGGAGGTTAGTCCGTTGCTCCAGGACCTCCTCATACTTTATTTTTATATGATGCAGTTCTTTAGTCAGCTCCTTTGAATGGCACAAGATTTCATCCTAAAAAAAAAAAAAAAAGAAAAGAAAAGTAAAGAGCATCCCATATCAGGCCTAGCTTTAAACTTACTTTAGCATATTTTGTTCATGAGTTTGCCTGATTGCTTTTACTACATCATCGAAGGACAAATATACAGCTTATAGCTGAATGTGATACACAGATAGTGACAATATTTAATTTGTCTTAAAAAGTCCAAGTTATGCATAATGTATTACTGGCCTACACCCTATGAACATAAACTGTAATGAGAACCAACTGATCTAACGTGTATCTATCAAATAAATTGGTGCGTGTAGTGCTGGGATGTTTAAACACCTTCTCTCTGCGCAGTCTATCAATCACAGCCTCTAGGCTGGATTCTGAGGGGCACCCTTGACTGATAGAGCTGGAAAGTCTTGGTTCATCTGCCAATCTTTCTTCCATCTTTGTAATCTGAGCCTCTAAAGATTCATTCTCTTCTTCCAGACATCGTACCTGAAAAATTGATTTCATCAAAAATCTGTCAAAGTGTGGAGAGAGACTCAGATGTGATTTTCCTTTTGTAGGCCATTATAGCATCAGTAGTAGTATAGAAATGGAACGAAGTGAATTGGTCTTACAGAAAGAAGCTTTACTTTCACATATGCATAGAAAGCATTTTCAGTGACATCATGCATTAATGAAGTTGGGCTACTGTATGTGTAAAGCATTTAACATGTAGCAATGTGTTATTCTGCACCCGATCGTAAAGTGCTGCCTCTTCCAGTCTCACCATGTCGATAAGGAACACCAGGCGATCATTGAGGGCAGCCATTATGGAGCGTTCTTGGGAGAAACGCATCAGACCCTCCCTGTTTAAAGCTCGAGCTGCAGAAAAGTCCGGTTCAGGCCAGTCGATCGTGGAAACTCCACCCCTACTAAAACAAACTTTATGTCTGTTTCTCTCATGATGTTTGACTTGAAACCAAAGGCAAACAAGCGCATACAAGGAAACACCTACAACGTAAAGGGATATTCTAGTAATCATCTCACAGAACTAATATGAAGTGTGCGTACTAGTCAAATAGGTGAGGTCATTTTTTTCATGACTCAAAATAAAGACAGCAAGCCACGTGGCATCAGGCATTCTGGATTTGAGTAAGCGGATGAAGTAAAGTTGGATTTGCAACAAACACTGCTGGTTCTCTATTAATCGCACAGGGCTAATAATGGAAAGAAATACACTGGGAGTCCTTTCTTTCTTCTAATATCATAATACCCTCAAATGCTTTTATAATAATGTCCTTAATTAACAGGGATCCCTGTTTTTAGGGTTGCAGACCTTTTGTCAGCTCCTTTGAATCATTCTAAAAATAGAGGAGTGCACTATATCAGGCCTGGATTTTAACTTAGTTCAACATGTTTTGTTAAATGACTTTTCCTAATTGCTTTTGATTGCTTTTAATTTGATCATTATCAATGAAATACACATTTCTGAATGTGAAAGCGACTGAAGGAGCCTATAGCTGTGATAAACTGTAATAAATCTATCAACTGATCTGATATGATCACTATGGCCTCCTTATTTCCTGATGATTTGCAGTGGCAAATATATATATATATATATATATATATATATTATATATATATATATATATATATATATATATATATATGTGCCACTATATATATTACAGTTTTGGTAATGTGGCTTGTGATTTCCATCACTAGAACAAGAACAAGTCAGTCTCCTGTGGATCCTTGAACACCACTAAGAACCCCTGCCTTATAATTATAGAAAGGACATTTACATAAGCCTATAACCATAAAACCCACCCTACCTTCCCTTTTTAATGCCAAAATGCTAGAAATGTGAAAACCAAGTTAAGCTGATTCATTGTGGAGCACTGGCAAATCAGCCTGACCTGGCAGAAGATTGGAGAAGCTGGGTTCCACAGCGCTGACTGAGCCATGTTGATGATCTCTGATGCTCCTCCTCAAACAGTTTGCGATACGAGGACACTCTCAGCATGGCCATGGCTTCTCCAAAGCTACACCAAAAGCTGGGCAAAGTGGTGGCCACCGCTTCAGCCCGGACACTTTATAGACTGCTGAGTTGGGAATGTCTCACAAACATGAGGGATCTCTCACAGAGCAGAGCTGACTATTTATAGGAATGGTATCAGAAGCTAAATGTTTCACACAGTTGAACCAAACCCTGCGTTGACAAAGTGCTAAAATCCAATGGCATCCGTAATAAAGAAGAGCGTCCTGACTTTGAACTTAATTAGCTCAGCATGTTTCATGTCCTAGTTCCATGACTATGTGAATGCTTCTCCAATTGCTATGAATGTGGCCTATAGCTGAATGTGGGCCACATGTACAGACAATAGTTGGTCAATAAGCATACCTTGTATATACACCTTTTCTCATATATAGCTCTATACATTTTCCTTTTTTTTTTATAGTTTATACTTTATTTATCGGCCTTTTTTTTTTCTTCGTTTATTTTTTCTCCCCATCCTGTTCCCTCATGCCGGGCCGTCGTAAAAAGCATTTCACTGCGTGTCGTACCCTGTATGTATGTGACAGATAAAAGTAATTTGATAATGGAAATCTTATGCATGCTTTATTACTGACCCATACCCTATTATACATGTACTGTGCCTCCACTACCATTGACACCCTTGGCAAATATGAGCAAAGAAAAACATTGTCTTTACATTTGGAATTGTAGCTCAGTGGAGTTAAGACTGATAAGAAGTGTGTTCCAGGGGTACTGTACCATGTCTGACTTTGCACTCTGACCCCAGCTTCTTAACATTGCTGGGATTTGCAAAGAAAATATTTTTCACTGTGCTGTAACAAGTTACAAAGTCTTAATTAATTAACCATTTTTTCATGCATATCACCGGTCTAATCCAAAACATATTTTCTATCGTTAAACTTGTGAATGCCACAATTACTGGCTCCTGACTCTCTCTCTCTCTCTCTCTCTCTCACACACACACACACACACACACACACACACACACAAATCTAAGGTAACCTAAGATAAGATAAATATTATTGATATCGCACAAAAGAGAGCTAGAGGGCATGGGACTGAAGAGCAAATTCCTAACATAAAGCTATTTTTTGCTGGCTCAAAAAAAAGACAAAAAATATCAATTGTAATCTCTGCATCTCAACAAAACATAACTGGAATATACACAAATGATGATAAAAAAACAAAAACAATATTAGGTTTAAATATTTTATTTCCATTAAATAAGTTAAAGTACCAAAAAAAAAAAATGGAAAAAAAAGAGAGAGACAACTAAGGGATGTGCAAGTATTCATTTGCATATGTACCATAATTATAAGACAAACCAGTGCAGAACCCAACAGATAAACAGATACAAAATGCAAGACGGCAGACGATACAAGTTAGTAAACTTCCAGCTATATTTGTTCCTGCAAGTCTGATAAGGAGAAATAGAGACGCAAGCAGCCTTCCATATAATTAACATTTAATGACCATATAATGAATGTGAAATCACTGAGCACTAGAGCAAAGCTGAGTAAGTGCTTCATACTTTGAGGAAAGCGGAAGTTGACTGCTGGCTCTTTTCATGAATCTGTTTTAAAGGAAGTTACAAATTAGTGCTGTGGATGACTAAATCTATCCACAGACACAGGATAATAAAAGTGCCAGACATAGATAATTGGTCAGACAGTAGAGCTCAGAAGGTCTGTGTCTGAAGAGATCTGAAGGGGCTGAAAACAAGAGCAAAGTCTAGTGGAATGAAACCTTGCTAATTTATTAAGTAATAGATACACGTGTTTGACAACTCTGTTTCAATTAATTAAAGCTTGCACCGTGGAAACGACTGAGGTGAAAAAAAAAAGGCTTGTTTCACCTTTAATATGTCCTTTGATAATATGAATGACTCGTTTTCAGTGCTCGGCTTCCTGTTCTAACATAGCTAGCATACCACAAATGTCTTGCATGGTGAATTTCAGGGACAACAGGTTTAACTGTTCAGGTTGGTTTCTACTTATAGGATGTGGCTGAATACTCTGACTTTCCTACGGTACATAGAACCAGACTTTTGAACTTTAAAATGTCACAGCTAGGACAAATTAAACGATTAAGCAAACTTTAAGGAGTGTGTATACAAATCAAGTCAAAGAGATCCTCATTTTCTGTTAAAACATAATTAGGCAGTGATTTAATATATGCATGATTAAGCTCTATATTTGTACATGGTTTTCTATGACAGCCCTAAAAACTGGCTTTGGAATACAGAGAGGGGGCTTGAAAGACAGAAGATAAGTGAGACGTAGCTCACTTATCTTTAGCAAACTATGTACAGCATTTGTAAATGTTCAGGCAATGCCCCAAGAAGCAATTAGGGTGTGCACATTTCTATTAAGGGAACAAAAGACAGACAAAAATACCCCTAATGATATCTTACAGTTTGCATGGTTTAGGTTACTGCACAGAATATAAACAGGAGAGAAGAGGAAACATTTTGCACCATTGTTCAAAGTGAAGATGACACAAAAAAAACCAACAGAAAACAAGAGTATACACTTATATAAGATAAGACATCAAGTAGACACGACTTTGTAAACCAGAAAGCTCATAGCTGGATTTCGAATAAACCATCAGAAACATGCTAGAAATTAGTGAAACAAAACAGCTATACAGCACAGTGTATCACTCTGGTGAATCACAGCGTGAAGATCCAGGCTCACTGTCACAATGTTTAACAGGATTTTAGCAGCACTACACAGAAGATGCCGAATTTAGCTGTGAAGGAGCTGCAACATTAAAACGTCACTGACAATTAGACATGATGAACAAGGACACATGGGTCTTAGACAAATCTCTAATGTATATGATTGAATCTTCCCAGAAATTTCCCAGTGTCACCTGGTGGTTAAACTGACAAATACAACAAAAGGACGTATTAGATATGAATAAATGTTAACGCTACAACGGATAAACACCACTGTGACTCAGATTCACTGCCACAGAAAGCCTTCCTTCAAAATGCAAATGATTGTCAAAATCACCTTTCGAGAATAACATAACTCCGCCCACTAATACCAAACTGAGAAGATCAGTCTCTTACTAGTTACATGGTAAACTCACACAGCTCACTGATAACTGGGTTGGAACACAAAAAAATGAAAAAAAAAACCACCAACAACAAAAGGTGCTTCAACACTGTTGAAATCTCTCAAAATGAATGCAGCAGTCAAAGGTTCCTGGCTGTATTTAGTGTACAAGTCAATTAATATTGGTTTTCTTCATATGTAGTTAACACACACAGACATACACACAAATAACAGTTTTTGGTTTTGGCATTAGATTTAAAATGTCTGAATAAAGGAAAAGGGAAACTTACATAAGGGAGGATTCTTACATAAATTCATTCATATATCCTCATAAAGGCCAAATAATATTGAGCCATAACTCTCAGAGCGAATTCAGTGCGATCTGAAACGGCTTTGTTTAAGCAAAGGCTCTACTATAATAATTAAAACCAAATGCAAAGTCTGTCCAAAAGAGATGCTGTCATTTTTCTGAACGGGTTTGGTAGTGCAGGGATGGGCTGACACCTAATAACTCATTCACACACCACTCTCTCAAAGCACACGCGCACACAGTTCTCTCTGCCATCACCAGGCCACCGCCTGCTCCTGGATGAAAGGTTATGACCCATGATCACTCATGAGCTTCTTAGTCCTCATCACTGCCCATTAGGAAGCCTAAAATGAAATCATTGGCCCTTTGCCGATCATTTGAGGTCTGCCTGCTTGTGAGGTTTGGTGGAGGCCTGATGAGAAGGCTTGCAAAGAGGGTAGCTGGAAAACAAAAAACAACAGAAATGAGTGTGAACATTTTGGAACAGTCAGTGAGTACATTTAGTAGTAAATTACAGACTGACCTATGAGGTTGGCAGTGAGGTTGTTGTCGACTGCATGCTTCAGCAGCTCCTTCAGAAAGGCCATTAGGTAGCGGAAAACGTTGCGGTGTGCTCTGGGAAGCTGCGATATTAACTGGGGGAAAAAAATAAATAAATAAAAAAAATAAATAAATCAATTCTTTTTTTTTTTTATTATTTCATACAGTACAAATATCCCTTTTCAAACACTAAAACTATACCTAATTTAAGGGCCATGAGTATACGTCAGTAGTATTATTGCAAGTGGTTGCTGAGTAATTATAAGCATGTGTACATATACTGTAAATCATTTGTTATTTCACTTGGCTAGCGCAGATGGCGAGAAAATAAACCACTCTATCCAGTCAGGCCAACTGTGCCATGACATCACTTAAAATCACAAACAATAAGCCAAGCATTTTAACAAGAACAAAGCATTGATGCACTTGTATTTAGAAATAAAAAAAAAACAACGAAAGTAAATTAATTAAAATTTAGTAAACAGCATCCATCACCCTTGAAAATGTTTGGAAAGCTTGTACTGATCGAAACAGAAAGCATCATATTTAGCCATCTTCTAAAACTAGATTGAAATACAGCAATCAAAAAAACAACAAAAAAAAACAGGTTAAAAACGAAACAACAAAAAAATTAAATTAAAAACCTTTCTTTTTATCTCTGCAAAGCCATAAATAGATTTTTGGCTAAATATTTCCTATGTATTTAACCTGTAACCGACATGGCTGCAAATATGTCAGCCTGTTTTAAGAGATATGTAGCTATAATGTGCTTTCCTTACTGTCATATTTTTATCAAGTTGTTGTTGACATGCTGCAATTTATAATGTACAAAATAATGAACCTATGTGTGTTATTTTCTTTTTAAACAGCAAAGATAAATATATTTATATTAAACAAGGAATGACTGTTGAATAGATTTGACTAAGCTACTGGTAATATTTCCTATATTTTATTATACATTAAATTACACTAGAAATTGAACAAATAGTTGACTGTCTGTCTGAGTACATTAGAATGGGTTCTGCAATTTCTTATTTTTTTCTGGCTTTTAGCATTTAAAAATGCAAGAACCTTATTTGTGGTTGGAAAAAAATAAACCATTTTTAGTGTTCAGAACTCCACATGACAGAAAATGTTAACACATGGGTTTCCACACTGCCACACACAATGCAATATCATTAATGATTGCCAATTTGCTAATGGCTTACTACAAATAAATCAGTATTGTTT
>JBCEWE010002117.1:0-18347 GCA_039877035.1 Silurus lanzhouensis
CCACTTCATCTAATTCACTCCAGAATCTTTCTTGTCCTCCATCTCACAGCTAACTTGTGAGCATAGGCACTGATGACATTTATCATCATCCCTTCAACTTCCACCTTCACAATCATCACCCTATCAGAAACTCTCTTCACCTCTACTACAACTCTTACTGTACTTTTCCTTCAGAATCACCCCTACACATATCTCTTCCCATCCACACCATGATAGAACAGTTTAAACCACCTCCCAATGTTCCTGGCCTTACTCCCTTTCCACTTGGTCTCCTGAACACACAGCATATTTACCTTTCTCCTCTCCATCATATCAACTACCTCTCTCCCTTTACCCGTCATAGTACCAACATTTAAAGTACCACCGAACCTCTACTCTCCTACACTGCTCCTTTTCCTGCCGTCTCTGTAAACGTCTTCCTCCTCTTTTTCTCCTCCTTCGGACAACAGTAGCCCAATTCCACCGGTACCCCTGTCGGCTAACAATACCTGTGGCGGTCGTTGTTAACCCGGGCCTCGACCGATCCGGTATGAAATTCTCATTTGTGTACTCCGCATATTTGATTGGCACATGTTTTACGCTGGATGCCCTTCCTAAAGCAACCCTCCCCATTTACCCGGCTTGGGACCGCACTAGAGTGCACTGCTTGTGCCCCCCTAATGGCTGGGTTACAAATATATATATATATATATATATATATATATATATATAATATATATATATATATATATATATATATATTTGTAACCCAGCCATTATGGGGCACAAGCCAGTTATTTATTTATTTATTTATTTTTATTTTTTATGAAAATGTTATATTATTTTTTTTATTGAAAATATTTTCCATCATTTTTTTATGATAAAATTGCAAATTTTGACAGCACGCAGAAGACTTTGGCAAATATGTGCTGTTGTTTCGTTTATGAGTTTTTAACTAATTTTCATTTCTTTTGCAGTTTTAACAGTTTTTATGAAATTATGAATCTGAAAATTCATATTTTTGAAATAACTAATATTTATATAAAAAATGTCATTTTTTGGTCAGAACATGTTTTGTAATGTCATATCTCGTTTTAAAAAATGTAAATGTATCATGGGTAAGCGCATGCTGTTTGTGGAAATACGCTTGGATCGAAAAAACCGCTTTCTCTTCGTCCTAAAAGGCTGAGATTGGCGCAATCGCGTTTTCAGACCATAAGAAGCTCATTCTTAACATCACGTAGAAGGCTTTGCCAAAAATGTGCTGTTGATTCGTTTTCATTAATTATAACTTTCCTTTTTTTTATTTATTTTTTTCATTCTTTTTTGCAGTTTTCAACAGTTTTATGAAATTATGATGTCTATGAAAATTAATAATTTTAAATAACTAAAATTTTTTATGAAAAATGTCATTATTTTGGTCAGAAAATGTTTTGTAATATTATATCTCATAATAAACATGGAGAAAATGCATGCTGTTTGTGCATATTCGCTTGGTTCGAAAAAAAAGCTTTCTCTTCGTCCTAGAAGCCTGAGACTTGCGGAATCGCATTTTCAGACCAGAAGAAAGCTCATTCTTGACAGCACATCAAAGGTTTTGCCAAATATGTGTTGTTCTATCGTTTTTCATCAATTATGACTTTCTAACCCATTTTCATTCTTTTTTGCAGTTTTCAACAGTTTTTATGAAATTAAAATTATGACTATGAAAATTTATATTTTCAAAATTACTAAATTATTTATATGAAGAATGTCATATTTAGGTCAGATAATGTTTTGTAATATCATTTATCATCATAAACATGTAAAATAATCATGAGGAAATGCAGGCTGTTTGTGCATATTCGCTTGGTTCGAAATGCCGCTTTCTCTTCGTCCTAGAAGCCTGAGACTTGCGGAATCGCGTTTTCAGCCTGTTAAAAACTCATTCCTGACAGCACATAAAAGGTTTTGCCAAATATGTGTTGTTGTTTCGTTTTACATTAATTATGACTTTCAACACATTTCATTCTCTTTTTGCAGTTTTTATGAAATTATGATTTTGAATATGAAAATTTATATTTTTTATATTACTATATTATTTATATGAAAAATGTCATATTTTGGGCAGAAAATGTTTTGTTATATAATATCTCATAAAAAAACGACCTTTTCTCATGGGCATGTTCATGCTGTTTGTGCATATTTGCTTGGTTCGAAAAAACCGTTTTCTCTTCTTCAAGAAGCCTGAGACTTGCGGAATCGCATTTTCAGACCATAAGAAAGCTCATTCTTGACAGCACATAAAAGGCTTTGCCAAATATGTGTTTTCTATCGTTTTTGATCAAATATGACTTTCTAACCTATTTTCATACTTTTCTTTCCAGTTTTTATGAAATTATGATTATGACTACGAAAATGAAAAAAATTAAAATAACTAATATTTTTATGAAAAATGTCATATTTTGGTCAGATAATGTTTTGTAATATCATTTCTCATCATAAATATGTAAAATAATCATGAGAAAATGCATGCTGTTTGTGCATATTCGCTTGGTTCGAAAAATCGCTTTTTCTTCTTCCTAGAAGCCTGAGACTTGCGGAATCGCATTTTCAGACCATCAGAAAGCTCATTCCTGACAGCACATTAAACGGTTTTGCCAAATGTGTTGTTCTATCGTTTTTGATCAATTATGACTTTCTAACCTATTTTCATTCTTTTTTTGCAGCTTTTATGAAATTATGATTATGACTACGAAAATGATAATTTTTCAAAATAACTATAATATTTTTATGAAAATGTCATTATTTTGGTCAGAAAATGTTTTGTAATATAATTTATTATCATAAACATGTAAAATAATCATGAGGCATATCATTGTGCATATTCGCTTGGTTTAAAAACCGCTTTCTCTTCGTCCTAGAAGCCTGAGACTTGCGGAATCGCGTTTTCAGCCCGTTAAAATTTATTCCTTAAAAGGCTTTGCCAAATATGTGTTGTTGTTGTTTTTTCATCAATCATGACTTTCTAACCCATTTTCATTCTTTTTGCAGTTTTTATGAAATTAAATTTTGACTATGAAAATTTATATTTTTAAAATTACTAAATTATTTATATGAAAAATGTCATATTAGGTCAGATAATGTTTTGTAATATCATTTCTCATCTTAAACATGTAAAATGATCATGAGGAAATGCAGGCTGTTTGTTGCATATTCGCTTGGTTCGAAATGCCGCTTTCTCTTCGTCCTAGAAGCCTGAGACTTGCGGAATCGCGTTTCAGCCTGTTAAAAAACTCATTCCTCACAGCACATAAAAGGCTTTGCCAAATATGTGTTGTTGTTTCGTTTTTCATCAATTATGACTTTCTAACCCATTTTCATTCTTTTTTGCAGTTTTCAACAGTTTTATGAAATTAAAATTATGACTATGAAAATTTATATTTTTAAAATACTAAATTATTTATATGAAAAATATCATATTTAGGTCAGATAATGTTTTGTAATATCATTTATCATCATAAATATGTAAAATAATCATGAGGAAATGCAGGCTGTTTTGTGCACATTCGCTTGGTTCGAAAAACCGCTTTCTCTTCGTCCTAGAAGCCTGAGACTTGCGGAATCGCGTTTTCAGCCTGTTAAAAACTCATTCCTCACAGCACATAAAAGGCTTTGCCAAAAATGTGTTGTTGTTTCGTTTTACATTAATTATGACTTTCAAACACATTTTCATTCTCTTTTGCAGTTTTTATGAAATTATGATTTGAATATGAAAATTTATATATTTGAATAACTATATTATTTATATGAAAAATGTCATATTTGGGCAGAAAATGTTTGTTATATAATATCTCACCTTTTCACATGGGCATGTTCATGCTGTTTGTGCATATTTGCTTGGTTCGAAAAACCGTTTTCTCTTCTTCCAAGAAGCCTGAGACTTGCGGAATCGCATTTTCAGACCATAAGAAAGCTCATTCTTGACAGCACATAAAAGGTTTTGCCAAATATGTGTTGTTGTATCGTTTTACATTAATTATGACTTTCTTATTCATTTTCATTATTTTTTTGCAGTTTTCATGAAATTATGATTATGACTACAAAAATGAAAATTTTTAAAATAACTAATTTTTTATAAAAAATGACATATTTTAGTCAGATAATGGTTTGTAATATCATTATCATCATAAACATGTAAAATAATCATGAGGAAATGCATGCTGTTTGTGCACATTCGCTTGGCTCGAAAAACCGATTTCTCTTCGTCCTAGAAGCCTGAGACTTGCGGAATCGCGTTTTCAGCTCGTTAGAAACTCATTCATGACAGCACATAAAAGGTTTTGCCAAATATGTGTTGTTGAATCGTTTTACATTATTTATGACTTTCTAACCCATTTTTATTCGTTTTTTGCAGTTTTTATGAAATTATGATTATGACTACGAAAATGAAAAAATTAAAATAACTATAATATTTTTATGAAAAATGTCATATTTTGGTCAGATAATGTTTTGTAATATCATTTATAATCATAAACATGTAAAATAATCATGAGGAAATGCAGGCTGTTTGTGCATATTCGCTTAGTTCGAAAAACCGCTTTCTCTTCGTCCTAGAAGCCTGAGACTTGCGGAATCGCGTTTTCAGCCTGTTAAAAACTCATTCCTCACAGCACATAATAGGCTTTGCCAAAAATGTGTTGTTGTTTCGTTTTACATAATTATGACTTTCAAACACATTTTCATTCTCTTTTGCAGTTTTTATGAAATTATGATTTTGAATATGAAAATTTATATATTTGAAATAACTATATTATTTATATGAAAAATGTCATATTTTGGGCAGAAAATGTTTTGTTATATAATATCTCACCTTTTCACATGGGCATGTTCATGCTGTTTGTGCATATTTGCTTGGTTCGAAAAACCGTTTTCTCTTCTTCCAAGAAGCCTGAGACTTGCGGAATCGCATTTTCAGACCATAAGAAAGCTCATTCTTGACAGCACATAAAAGGTTTTGCCAAATATGTGTTGTTGTATCGTTTTACATTAATTATGACTTTCTAATTCATTTTCATTATTTTTTTTGCAGTTTTTATGAAATTATGATTATGACTACAAAAATGAAAATTTTTAAACTAACTAATTTTTTTATAAAAAAAATGTCATATTTTGGTCAGATAATGTTTTGTAATATCATTTCTCATCATAAACATGTAAATAATCATGAGGAAATGCCTGCTGTTTGTGCACATTCGCTTGGCTCGAAAAACCGCTTTCTCTTCGTCCTAGAAGCCTGAGACTTGCGGAATCGCGTTTTCAGCCTGTTAAAAACTCATTCCTCACAGCACATAAAAGGCTTTGCCAAATATGTGTTGTTGTTTCGTTTTTCATCAATTATGACTTTCTAACCCATTTTCATTCTTTTTTGCAGTTTTTATGAAATTAAAATTATGACTATGAAAATTTATATTTTTAAAATTACTAAATTATTTATATGAAAAATGTCATATTTAGGTCAGATAATGTTTTGTAATATCATTTATCATCATAAACATGTAAAATAATCATGAGGCAATGCATGCTGTTTGTGCACATTCGCTTGGCTCGAAAAACCGCTTTCTCTTCGTCCTAGAAGCCTGAGACTTGCGGAATCGCGTTTTCAGCCCGTTAAAAACTCATTCCTCACAGCACATAAAAGGCTTTGCCAAATATGTGTTGTTGTTTCGTTTTACATTAATTATGACTTTCAAACACATTTTCATTCTCTTTTTGCAGTTTTTATGAAATTATGATTTTGAATATGAAAAGTTATATATTTGAAATAACTATATTATTTATATGAAAAATGTCATATTTTGGGCAGAAAATGTTTTGTTATATAATATCTCATAAAAAAACGACCTTTTCGAACCAAGCGTTTTGATCAATTATGACTTTCTAACCTATTTTCATACTTTTCTTTCCAGTTTTTATGAAATTTTGATTATGACTACGAAAATAAAATGTTTTAAAATAACTAATATTTTTATGAAAAATGTCAAATTTTTCTTAGATAATGTTTTGTATTATCATTATCTTGAGATTTGCGGAATCGCGTTTTCAGCCCGTTAGAAACTCATTCCTCACAGCACATAAAAGGTTTTGCCAAATATGTGTTGTTGTATCGTTTTACATTAATTATGACTTTCTTACCCATTTTCATTCTTTTTTGCAGTTTTCAACAGTTTTTATGAAATTAAAATTATGACTATGAAAATTAAATTTTTTCAAATTTATATGAAAAATGTCATATTTAGGTTAGATAATGTTTTGTTATATAATATCTCATAAAAAAACATGACCTTTTCTCATGGGCATGTTCATGCTGTTTGTGCATATTCGCTTGGTTCGAAAAACCGTTTACTCTTTGTCCTAGAAGCCTGAGACTTGCGGAATCGCATTTTCAGACCAAAAGAAAGCTCATTCTTGACAGCACATCAAAGGTTTTGCCAAATATGTATTGTTCTATCGTTTTTCATCAATTATGAAAATGATTATGACTATGAAAAGGAATAATTTTTAAATAACTATAATATTTTTATAAAATAATTTCCTATTTTAGTCAGATAATGTTTTGTAATATAATTTATCATTATAAACATGTAAAATAATCATGAGAAAATGCAGGCTGTTTGTGCACATTCGCTTGGTTCAAAAACCGCTTTCTCTTCGTTCTAGAAGCCTGAGACTTGCGGAATCGCGTTTTCAGCCCGTTAGAAACTCATTCCTCACAGCACATAAAAGCTTTTGCCAAATATGTGTTGTTGTATTGTTTTTACATTAATTATGACTTTCTAAACCATTTTCATTCTTTTTTTGCAGATTTCAACCGTTTTTATGAAATTATGATTTTAAATATGAAAATTAATATTTTTTATATAACTATAATGTTTATATGAAAAATGTCATATTTCTGGCAGAAAATGTTTTGTTATATAATATTTCATAAAAAAACGACCTTTTCTCATGGGCATGTTAATGCTGTTTGTGCATATTCGCTTCGTTCGAAAAACCGCTTTCTCTTTTTCCTTTTTCAGACAATAGGAAAGCTCATTCTTGACAGCACATCAAAGGTTTTGCCAAATATGTATTGTTCTATCGTTTTTCATCAATTATGACGTTCTAACCCATTTTCAGTCTTTTTTGCAGTTTTTGTTGAAATTATGATTATGACTATGAAAAGGACTAATTTTAAATAACTATAATATTTTTATGAAAAATTTCCTATTTTGGTCAGATAATGTTTTGTAATATTATTTATCATCATAAACATGTAAAATAATCATGAGGAAATGCAGGCTGTTTGTGCATATTCGCTTGGTTCGAAAAACCGCTTTCTCTTCGTCCTAGAAGCCTGAGACTTGCGGAATCGCATTTTCAGACTATAGGAAAAAAAAAAAGCTAAAAATAAAAGCTTTGCCAAATATGTGTTGTTCTATCGTTTTTCATCAATTATGACTTTCTAACCCATTTTCATTCTTTTTTTGCAGTTTTTATGAAATAATGATTTTTGAATATGAAAATTAATATTTTTTATATAACTATATCAAGTAGCTCATTCTTGACAGCACATAAAAAAAACCTAACTAACTTTCTATCGGCTTCTTCCCTTAGGGGTCGCCACAGCTCTTTGCAAAATATGTGTTTTGAGTTCGTTTTTGATTAATCATGACTTTCTAACGCATTTTATTCTCTTTTTGTACTTGTATATATTACAGTTTTCTCAAATGCTAAAACACATTTCACAAACGTTTCCTCTATGTTCCCCAATGTCTAAACACAACACTCTTTTCTAAAGCTACATAAACACATCCACACATTCTCACTTCAAACTCAAACTTTCACACCAAAAGAGCAGCTCGAAGCTTTCAAAAATGTAAACACTATACATTTCATTACACACTACAGCAAAACAATTGAAAACACAATGCTCAATTTGTGAGAAGGTTCTTTTTTTTATAACTGCCAATGCATATTTTTGAAAATTTGCAGTAATGGATGTTCTTAATCTCTGCAGAGGATTAGGCATTTAGATTTGATAGTTTCATATAAAGAGTATAAATCTATAGTAAATTCTGCATGTACACTACTGTAACACAACTCAATGCAAAAACAGAATCTATTGCACACAACAGTACTCTTGAAAACATGATCAGGGTGTGAAGTTTTTTTATTTACTTTGTTCACACCACACACACACACACACACACACACCACAATCACTGTGCCACAATCACATTATATTATTATATAACATTTTATACATATAATATTTTTGAGTCGTCAAATTTTCGTCAAACTATTGTTTTCATCACGTTTTGCATAGATTCTTTATTTTTGCACTTTTTTAAAATAGTTTTTCATGAAATTATTTCTTTCAATATTAAAATGTATATTTTACCTATTAATTTCATATTTATATGAGAAAAGTCATATTTAAGTCAAAACATGGTTTATCATGAAACCTTTTTCATTCACTTATAGCACTGTTTTAACGATTTATTGTGAAATAATGCTTATGAATATGACCATTTATATTTACAATAACTTGTAAAAATGTCACGTGATTTGTCACGTTTTTCATTGAATTTATGTACTTTTTACCTTTTTTTTCATAAATTTATTTATTTATTTATTTTTAAGTTATATTTTTCTAAGACCATGGTTTTTAATGAAAATCTTTTTGCTTGCATATTGCATTTTTTCAATGGTTTTCATTAAACGATGCTTTTAAATATGAAATTTAATATTTTAACAATAACTATCATTTTAATTGTAAATTTCATATGTATTTGTCAAAATGTGATTTGTATGGGCACACTTTTTAGTTTTTTGTTTCTAATGCCAATTTTATAAAGGTCTTCCATGAACATATGCTTCTGAATATGAAAATTCATATTTTCATAATGACTATTATATTTTATGTAAAAAAAATCATATTTTTATTCATATCATGGTTTTTCATGTAAAAGTTTTTCGTTCACGTATTACACTTTTTAACATTTTTTTATTTAATTGTGCTTATGAATTTGAATATTCATATTTTACAATAACTCTTTTTATGAAAAACGTTATATTTCCGTCTAAACATATTTTGTCATGTCACCACTTATTACAGTTTTTGCTAAAACACAAAAGCCAATCCTCTAAACCAAATGCCCAGTTGTCTAAACACATTTACTAAATCTAGCCATCATTTTCCATTATCATAAACACATTTCACATGAAGACACAATTCACAAAACACAATCCTTCGTTCTCATAAATCTTAACACGTTTTTTTTTTTTTTTTTTTTTGCTAAAACACAAGTTGCAAAAGAACTCTGCTCATATTCTCAAATGAAAGCTCATGTGAGGCAAACTGCTTGCCACAGTCAGCAATATTTAAACACAACTGCCGTCATTCATTACACACAACGACTCAAAATTTAAGACACTTGTTGCTAATGCTGTGACCACATGTACAAAAGCAAGTTCAGAGTGCACAGTTTGCTGTAGATTCCAAACAAACCCTATGGATGAAGCAGAGTCAGAGAAGAGGAATTCGAGTCAGAGGAGGAGAAGACCTGGCCATGGAAGAAGAGGTGCAGGCCAACGAGGAAGAGGAGTTCAAATCAGAGGAGGAAGAGGAGCAGGCCAACAAGGGAGAGGAGTAGGTCCAGGAGGACGAGATGCGAGCAACAGTCATTGACCATGTCATTGTCCATGGCATGACAATGGCTGAAGCAGGACTACGAGTCCGTCCAAACCTTAGTAGGTTCACCGTGGCCACCATTGTCAGGGCATTCAGACAACACAACAGGTATTGTACTCTATTGCTTTCTTGTCACAATACAATTTTACAAGCCTGTGAAAGTAGTCTATTGGTTTCAAATCAGTTGTTACTGTATTGTAAAACTGACAACACGTTTCTTTCTTTAGAGTTGAAAGAATGCCACATAGAGGTGGAGGGTTGCCATATTTACAGCGGCACAAACCGTCATTGTGGATATGGTTCGTGAGAACAACCTCATCAGACTCTGGGAGATCAGAGACAAAGTCATTGCCGATAATGTAAACTTGAGAGCATTGATGATGTCAGCTTGGCCACAATAGACCGAGTTCTCCGGCGCCAAAAGATGCGGATGAAACAGGTCTATAGGGTTCCTTTTGAGCACAACTCTGCACGACACAAAGACCTGCGTTACGAGTATGTGCAAGTAAGTATACATCCATGTTCACAGTATAGTTAGTGGACATACTGTGCTACCTGATTGACTGTTGTTCTGAACACCTGTGCACTTTCACATTTTCACAGAGGATATTACAGTTGGACACGATGGCCAGACCTCATGAGTACCTCTTCCTGGATGAGGCTGGCTTCAACCTGCAGAAACAAAGGCAAAGAGGCCGTAACATCATTGCCAAAGAGCCATCACTGAGGTTCCTGGCCAACGGGGGGTAATATTACTCTTTGTGCAGCCATGGGTTTGGAGGGGCTTGTCCACCGGCATGCTGTCCTTGGGTCTTACAACACCCAACGACTTTTCACCTTTTCACATCCTCCTGGACCGCCAACAACACCATCCTGGGCCCGCACATCAAATTTATGTGATCATTTGGGACAATGTACGCTTCCACAAAACAAACCAAATCAGAGAGTGGTTCACCACCAACAGTAACCACTTTTTAAACGTCTGTCTGCCACCCTACTCCCCTTTCCTGAACCCTATAGAGGAGTTCTTCTCATCATGGAGATGGAAGGTTTATGACAGACAACCATACACTAGAGAGGACCTCCTAATGGCAATGTAGCTGGCCTGTGTTGACATCCCAGTGGAGGGCTTCCAAGGATGGATTCGCCATTCCAGGGCGTTTTTCCCGCGGTGCCTGGCAAGAGCCTGAGATGTGGATGAGGTGATGTGGCCCGATGCAGCTCAGCGACTCGATGCCGCACAGTGATTGTGGTGTGTGTGTGTTGTGAATAAAGTAAATAAAAAAACTTTACACCCTGATCATGTTTTCAAGAGTACTGTTGTGTGCAATAGATTCTGTTTTGCATTGAGTGTGTTACAGTAGCGTACATGCAGAATTTACTATACTCTTTATATGAAACTCTCAAATCTAAATGCCTAATCCTCTGCAGAGATCTAAGAACATCCATTACTGTAAAGTTTCAAAAATATGCATTGGCAGTTATGAAACAAAGAACCTTCTCACAAATTGAGCATTGTGTTTTCAATTGTTTTGCTGTAGTGTGTAATGAAGTGTATAGTGTTTACACTTTGAAAGCTTCGAGCTGCTCTTTTGGTGTGAGTTTTGAAGTGAGAAGGTGTGGTTGTGTTTATGTAGCGTTAGAAAAGGGTGTTGTATTTAGACATTGGGGAACATGGAGGAAACGTTTGTGAAATGTGTTTTAGCATTGGAGAAAAACTGTAACTAAAAACAATTAAAAGTTAAAAGTTCTACGCAAAATTTTATGACAAACAATGGTTTGAAAATAATTACTTTTTTTAATAAAAGATAGATTGTTTTTATTAAAATATATAATTTCCTATTCATAATCATAATTTCATAAAAACGTTAACCTTTACCTTTATAAAAATATGAGAAATTGTGAAAATATAAATCATATGATAATGGAAAACCATTAAGGAAAGGGCCATAAGTGAATCACAAACAAAAAAGTTACTATGCAAATCATGTTTTTGACAGAAAGATAAAAATAGATGATAAAAAATGTGATAGTTAATGTGAAAATGTGAATTTTCATATTCATAAGCATCATTTAATGGAAAACAGTAATAACGTGCAATTTGTAAGCAAAAAACTTACATTAAAACCATGGTTTGTTCAAAAAATATTTTATTTTTAAATAAAAATATTACATTAATTGGGAAAATATAAATGATCATATTCATCAGAAAAATTTCATTAAAAAAACTGTTAAAAAGTGCAAAAATTCAATGAAAAACGTGAAATGACAAATCAAGTTTTTACAAGTTATTGTAAAATTATGAATGTTCACTCACATTTATAATTTTACAAAAGAATCTTTAAAAGTGCAATAAGTTAACGAAAAAAATGTAATTAAAAAATTAAATGATAAATTAAAATGATATTTTAAAATAAATATGACTTTTCTTTTATAAATATGAAAAAAAAAATTTCAATAATATTAATTTTCATATTGAAAGGAATAATTTCAGGGAAAAAAAATGTGCAAAAGTTAATTGAAAAATGTGAAATGACAAATCAAGTTTTTACAAGATAATGTGAAATTATGACTTTCCATATTCACAGGCATCATTTAACTAAAAACCATTATAAGTGCTAAAAATTAACACAAAACATGATAAACAATGGTTTGAAAAAAAATATGACTTTCTTTTCTAAAAGTTTTTTTTTCATATTCATAATCATAATTGCATTACAATGTCAAATATCCTTTATCATAAAAATATGAGTTATTGTAAAATATACATATGTTCATGGAAAACCTTGTGCCATAAGTGAACGCAAAACAATAAAGTGGCTATACAAATAAAGTTTTTACAAAAATATGACGTGACAAATGTAATAGTTAATGTGAATCGTCTCGAGGTTACGACCGTAACCCTAGTTCCCCGAGGGAACGAGACTCTGCGTCGAAACGCTATGGGAACGCCCCTGCGTGACCGCGCTCTGAACCACGTGTGTAATCTGACCAATAGGCGTTTGGGACGTGACGTCATCAGCGGGCGACGTCGCGTAAACAGGAAGCTACAAATGGCTGCGAGATGGACCAGACGCTAGCTCCTGCGAGAGAAGGTAAGCACCGCAGGGATGCAGGAGTGTGGCACGGAGACGCAGCGTCTCGTTCCCTCGTGGAACTAGGGTTACGGTCGTAACCTAGAGACGTTCCCCTTCAGGAACTCGAGCTGCGTCGAAACGCTATGGAACGAGTGTCCAATTACGCCACACTGACCAGACCCTGCCTAGAGAGTGAGGGCCTCGGCACCAGCACGCAACACAGAGGAGCCCGGGGTGGCTCTGAGGTCAAGGTCATAGAACCTGACGAAGGTCAGCGGGGTGGACCAGCCCGCCGCGTCACAGATGTCCTGGAGCGGGACTCCAGCTGACCAGGCCGTAGAGGCCGCCACACTCCGGGTGGAGTGAGCTCGAACCCCAAGCGGGGCGGGGAGGCCCGAGGACTCGTGAGCCGACACAATCGCATCCACAACCCATCTGCTCAACGTCTGCTTATTGGCCGGGAAACCTTTCCGATTAGGGCCATAGCAGACGAGCAGCTGCTCCGACTTCCTCCAAGGACTCGTCCTGCGGAGGTAAGTATCCAGCGCTCGCACTGGACACAGTCGTGCTGTCGCTCCTGGTCGGGGGCAGTAAACGGAGGAGGGCAGAATGCCTGCAACATGACAGGACGTGAGGGAGCCGTAGGCACCTTAGGCACGTACCCAGGTTTCGGATAGAGAAACACCTTGGCCATGCCAGGAGCAAACTCCAGGCGAGACGGGGCCACAGACAAAGCCTGCAGATCCCCGATCCTCTTCAGGGAGGAAATCGCCAACAGAAAGGTGGTCTTGATCGACAGAAACCTAAGGGCCACATCGGCTAACGGCTCGAAGGGGGGCTCAGAAAGAGCTGCCAGCACAACGGCCAGATCCCAGACAGGCACTCTGGGTCGCGTCCCGGGCCTCAGCCTCCGGGTGCCACGGAGGAAACGTGTCACCAGTGGGTGTCTACCCAGCGACTGCCCCGCAGGCGGGGAGCCATACGCCGCGATGGCCGACACGTAAACCTTCAGGGTCGAGGGGGTTAACCCTGCCGCAAACTGTTCCTGCAGGAACTCCAGAACTGACCCAACCGGGCAGTTAACAGGATCCAGGCCACGGTGCTCGCACCAGGACGTGAACAGCCGCCAGCGTGTGGCGTACGACCTCCTCGTGGAGGGAGCCCTGGAGTGGAGAAGGGTCTCTACCACCTCGGTGGAGAGACCGGCTGCCGCGAACCGGGCCCCCTCAGGGCCACAGCCACAGCCTCCACAACTCCGGCGGGGGTGAACCAGGGTCCCGCCCGCCTGAGAGAGAAGATCCCTCCTGGGAGGAATCTCCCAAGGAGGGCCCTCGAGAAGGGGCACCAGATCCGCAAACCACGGCTTGCTCGGCCATCGAGGCGCCACCAGGAGGAGACGGGCTCCCTCCCGGCGAACCCTCTCCAGAACTCCAGGGAGCAGAGCGATCGGGGGGAAGCCGTACAGACGCAGCCTCGGCCACGACTGTACCATGCATCCAGCCCTAACGGGGCTGGGTGAGAGAGAGAGAACCAGAGGGGACAGTGCGAGGTCTCCTGGGTCGCAAAAAGATCCACTTGGGCTCTGTAGAACCTCCGCCATACCAGCTCCACCACCTCGGGTGGAGACGCCATTCCCCAGGCTGCGGCCCCTGTCTCGACAGGGCGTCTGCTCTGACATTCAACCGACCGGGGATGTAAATGGCCCTCAGGGACAGTAACCTGTCCTGAGACCACAAGAGGACCGCCTGTGCTAGTTTGTACAAGGGCGGGAACGGAGACCCCCCTGGCGGTTGATGTAGGAGACCACCGCCGTATTGTCCGTACGGACCAACACATGGCGATCTCTCATTGCTGGGAGAAAGTGTTTTAACCCCAAAAACACAGCCATCATCTCCAGGCAATTTATGTGCCACGAGAGACGCGGGCCGCTCCACAAACCCTGGGCGGAGCGGCCACTCATGACCGCTCCCCACCCTGTGAGGAAGCGTCCGTCGTAAGCGTCACGCGACGACACGGAACCCCCAACACCGGGCCACGGGACAGGAATGTCCGGTCTTTCCAGACATCCAAGGCTCGAAGGGCACGCCGCGAGACCTTGATAGTGCGATGCGGGTTTCCCCTGAGGGAGAACCCCTGCTCCGGAGCCACCACTGGAGGGGCCTCATGTGCAGGAGCCCGAGCGGGACTATGCTGGACGCCGCCGCCATGAGCCCTAGCAGCCTCTGAACTGCCGCACAGTGAGTGGCTGGCCTTCCCGCACTCTCCTGACAGCCGCAAGGACGACCTCGACCCGAGCAGGCGACAACTGTGCCTGCATCCTGGCCGCGTCCCACACCACGCCCAAAAAGGTGGTTCTCTGTAAAGGAGAAAGCACGCTTTTGCTGGCGTTTAGCCGAAACCCAAGCACCTTCATGCAGCGAGGACGACATCTCGATGCCGAATCGCCTGGCGCTCCGAGGACCATGATCAACCAACCTGAAGCCGCAGCGGGGCCAGTGCAGCATCGACGCACTTCGTGAAGGTGCGGGGCGAGAGTGCCAGACCGAACGGGAGACCCGATATTGGTATGCTATGCCCCCGAAAACAACCTCAGGAACCTCCTGTGTGCAGGAAGGATGGAGATGTGGAAGTATGCATCCTTCAGATCTACAGTGACGAACCAGTCCCCGGACCTGATCTGCGTCACGACCCCCTTGAGGGTGAGCATCCTGAACCTGAGTCTCCTGAGAGAGCGGTTCAAGGAGCGAAGATCCAGAATGGGACGCAACCCGCCATCCTTCTTCGAACACGAAGTACGGGCTGTCGAAGCCTGACTCTCGAACCGAGGGGGGAACCACCTCGATGGCCCCTTCCCCAGGAGCGTGCGCACTTCCTGTTCCAGGACCAGAGCCTGCTCGGGACCCACCAGGGCGGGACACAACCCGTTGAAACGGGGAGGAGAGGACGCAAACTGTATTGCGTAACCCCCTCCTATGGTCCGCAGGACCCACTGGGAGACTCCTGCAGCACCTCCCAAGCTGCCAGAAAGTCCCGCAGGGAACCAGCCCCTCGGGACTGGCCTCTGACCCGCTCAGAGCAGCTGGGCGGAGCCCTGCAGCCGAAGACACCTCGACAGAGGCGCGGGGCTCCCCCATCCATACCTAGACTTTGGGCGGAAGTGGAGGGAGACGCCCGCTGGAGGGCGGACCACGGCCCGGCCCAGGAGGGCGGACCACGGCCCGGCCTCCTGGCGGTGCGGGGGAGGGAGCGAGGTAGCGTGAGACAAACACCGCCCCCTCGACCGAAAATCGTCAGGATTTCCGCACCACGGCTCGTTTGCTGGAGTCGAGGGTGCCCTTCAGGTCCGCCGCTCCTTCTTGGGCCAGAGCGACGCCTGGGACCCTTAGGACCCGCCCGCGGAGACCGGGTGGCGACGCTCTGTTCTGGCTTCGCGGTGCCCAGAAGGACCAGGCTGGGGCTGCCGCCGACCAGCCCCACGTGACCGGCGAGGGAGGTACTGCTGAAACGCAGCCGACTGCTTCTTAGACTCCTGAAACCTGTTTACGACTGCCGTCACGCGTCACCGAACAGACCAGGAGGAGCCATCGGTGCGTTCAAGAGCACAGCTCGATCCTTGTCCGGGAGTCGGACAAGGTGAGCCACAGATGCCGCTCTGTGGCCACCAGGGCCGCCATGGACGACCAACGGCCCGCGCCGTGTGTTTTGTGGCCGAAGGGTTAGGTCGGCAGCGCGACGTAACTCCTTAATGTCAGTGGCCCCGGAGCTAAGTCCCTCATCCAAATCACGCAGCAGATCCGCCTGGTATGCCTGCAACACGCCCATGGTGTGGAGACATCCCGCGGCCTGACCTTGCCGCCGCGTAAGCCTTCCCCACTAAAGCCGATGTAGCACGTAGCGTTTAGTAGGGAACACCGGAGCCTTTAGCGACGATGCTACGCTAGGAGAGAGGTAGCTAGCTAGCGTCTCTTCAACACGCGGCATCGCCCCATAGCCGCACGCCTTAGCCCCAACCACATTCGCGTAAAGCGAGGAGTGGTGCGACGAAGCACGCGCTGAGTATGGGGTTCCCAAGTACTGGACACCTCGGCATGCAGATCAGGAAAAAACAGCAGGCCCCGGCGCCGAGGAAGCGACACAGGACGCAGAAAACGCTCATCCAGCTTACTGGGTGCGCGCTGTCTCTGCTGCTCCACCGCCAGGCTAGATCCAGCTTAGCAACGGCTCGTGTCACGACCTCGAGGAGCTCCTCGTACAGCACAGCTGAGAGGGCTCCACGGGCTCGCTAGATCCATCAGCTCACCCCTCCGAGAGAGAGACATTAATGCCGCGCTGCTCGTACGGGAGAAAAGCAGCCATCGGGCCTGCTTCCCCAATAGAGCCGAAGCTCAATTCAGCCGACGAGCTGAAGCGGACTCATCCGACTCCAACCCCCGCCGCTAATCGGCCTGCGAGCCCCACGGCGCGGCGCCGCTTCGCTCGGCGAGAGCGGGACCGGAGCCGCGAGGAGAGAGCTCCTCTCAAAGAGCCTCTCGGGAGCAAGCGTGCGCATAGCCATGCGGCTACAATGCGAGCAATCGGCTCCTCGAGAGCCGACTGTGCATGCTCCACACCCAGGCAAACATGCGAATCCCTACCGGTAATGAACGTGACACGGATGAACGCACTTACGAAACCTTGTCTGCCACCATCACTCGATCAGAAAAACACAGCGAAACAGCGCTTACCTGAACGAGCAGAAAGCTAGCGTCTGGTCCATCTCGCAGCCATTTGTAGCTTCCTGTTTACGCGACGTCGCCCGCTGATGACGTCACGTCCAAACGCCTATTGGTCAGATTACACACGTGGTTCAGAGCGCGGTCACGCAGGGCGTTCCCATAGCGTTTCGACGCAGCTCGAGTTCCTGAAGGGGAAATATAAATGTTCATATTCATAAGCATCATTTAATGAAAAAAGGTAAAAAAAAGCGCAAAAAACTTACATTAAAACCATGGGCTGAGAAAAATAACTTTTTAAAAAAAAAATATGAAATTATATATAAATATATAAATATATATATGAATAAAGTAGAGTAACTTTAAAAAAAAAAAAATTTGAAATCAATTGGTAAAATAAACATTTTCATATTTATCTGAAACATTTCATGAAAAAAAAAAGTGCAAAAATTCAATGAAAAAACGAAATGACAAATCAAGTTTTTGCAAGTCTTTGTGAAAATATTACTTTTCAAATTCATAAGCTTAATTGAACAAAAAAAACGTTAAAAGGGCAAAAATTCATCGTGCTGACAAACAATGGTTTGAATTTTTTTTTTTCAATTCAAAATTGCTTTTATCAAAATATTTCATTTCATAATTTTATAAAAATATAAAAACTTTACCAAAAAAAATGTTATTGTGGAAATATGATTTTCATATACAATGAACTAACCCATAGCAATGAACTAACCCATAGCATCATTTAACCCAGCATTAGGGAGGCACAAGCCATTGCACTCTTAGTGCCGGTCCCAAGCCCGGATAAATGGGAGGTTGCATTAGGAAACCTGCCAAATCAATTATGCGGATCACAACTCAGAA
>JBCEWE010002116.1:0-18319 GCA_039877035.1 Silurus lanzhouensis
TAAATATTAGTCAATTGTTAGAATATTTGATTTTATTAAATAAAATATATGCTTTATTTTATATTTGGTATTGATGCATACATTATCTGGATCTTTGTTGTCATGTGGATAATGGTATATAAATATGACGGTGTATATAAATATGTTCCACTTTTATCCATTTTTGTTTAAAGTTTTGATCTGGATCTTATTCCTACTGTGCTGCTCTGATTTTGTTTTGTAGTATGTCCCTTCTGAGCCAGCAGCCTTTCCTGTCTCTGGTGCTGACATGCCTCAAAGCCAGGACGAGCAGAGAGAGGACTCCTTACCTCCCTCTACAGCCAGTGCAGCAGGTACAGCAGCTCTCATAACGATTTAAATTAGGACCATGTCTTAGACAATTGACCAGAATGGATTTGTTACAGAATGGAGATATATATATATATCAGCTTTAGTGTACTTCCTTGTCTGGGTTTCTGAGAGCACACCTCTAGTTTGGGTCTGTACTGAGACTGAATGCTTTGTGTGCTGGATTTGGAATAGATCGTCACTAACTGGCGTGAGGATCAGTATCAGGATGACTGCAAGGCGAAGCAGATGATGCACGAGGCTCTGAAGCTGCGACTCAATTTAGTAAGAATCGTGTTTAGTTTTTTTTGTTTTTGTTTGGATACCTCTCATGTGTCATATCACTGTAATGATTGTTTTGTTAATTGTTTTTTGTTTGATGTAGGTGGGCGGATGTTCGACACGGTGCAGCGCAGCACACAGCAGACCACCGAGTGGGCCGTGCTTCTCCTCGACATCATCAGCAGCGGCACAGTGGACATGCAGTCCAACAAGTGAGTAACAAATTAATTAAATACAATTTGTTTGATAATTAATAATTAAATGCAGAAAAATTCTAAAGGCTTTAATGTCTGGTGGCGTAGAAAGTCTAGTTTTGGCCAAAAATGGGTTCCATTCCAGGAGCAGTGGGGTTTACACACTTTTGACACAAATGTACAATGTAATGCGAAAAAAAACCCCACACAAAAATACTGTAAATGAAAGATTTAGATTTTCGATATGATAAATAACTCTATTGTTGACCTTGTTGGCACAGCAGACTACACTTTCAATTCAATGTCATTTTAACAATGGACATTGTCTTAAAGCAGCTTTACACAATGTAAAGTTTACTTATATTTAAATGTATGTGTATTTATCCCTAATGAGCAGCCTGGAGCAACAATGGCAGTGAAAAACTCTCTCAGATGGTACGAGGAAGAAACCTTGAGAGGATCCAGACCCACAAGGGAACCCATCCTCATTTGGATGACACCAAGAGATTACAAATCATTAATTAGCCCAATCTCTTATCGTTTCAACACCAACTCCTTTATGCCGGTGTCCTAAAATGTTCAATGAGTGAGAAACCACATATGTAGAATGTTAAACTTAATGGTTCCTGATCTTTTTCTTTAAGATTGTGCGGGCGGGTCATGTTAAAAGAATGCGCGACGTTTGCTTTTGCTTCTACACTTATTGCTTTGCGTTTCTTACCAGTCTCCTCCACATCACCGCTGATTTTCCGCTTGCTTCCACACATTATCGGCTTTGATTGAACACCGTACGCCTGTGAATTGTTTGCATCCGTGTTCGTATTTCAGGTACATACTGTATATTTTTAAAACACTGACAAATACGCGGTGGTATCAGAAAGTTCAGCGACCGACTCTGTTTATAGGAAAGTACTTAATTTATCTACGTTTACACCCAATCACCATCAGAATAGTCCCCTTACACAGCAATTCAGCGCTTCCAGCTTCTGTAATGTGTCCTGGAAGTCTTCAAAGCATGTCAAGTACCTTCTGCTATTCTTGCCGAGTCGGCGCAACGGTGTCATAATGGCGAGCTTTGATCTCCATGATGTCTTTTGGCACGTGATGGCAGTCGGTGCTCCCTGTGACTGCGTGCCGCCTTGTGTTGAGTCTGTCGGTGTTACAAAACTCGAACCTTTTAAGTTTTGTCATTCTACAACCCGCTCGATAACGAATAAATGGAACTGGCAAAGCAACCTGATTCTGATAGTCAGTAACCTGCTGTTGATGTGTTGCCTTGTGATGTGTCTCTGCAGAAACAGTTTGTGTGACTTGTGTGTGTGTGTGTGTGTGTCTCTGTGCCAAAGTGAGCTGTTCACCACCGTGCTGGACATGCTGAGCGTGCTGATCAAACGGAACCCTGGCAGCCGACATGTCCAGCATTTCTCAGGGAGGCATGGAGGAGAACAAGAGAGCGTATATGAACCTAGTGAAGAAACTCAGGGTGAGAGAAAGAGAGCCGAAAACCTTGCTTACATTCCATACATGTCTACCCAGCATCAGTCTACAGGGCTGTATCTGAATACTACTGCACTGACTTTTTATTACATTTATTTGTTAGATGAATAATGTTCCGTTCTTCGTGGTGTTTGGTAAATATAAAAAGTGTACTGGTTTCCTGTGCAGAAAGAGCTGGGGGATCGTCAGTCGAGAGTTTGGAGAAGGTGCGACAGTTGCTGCCGCTACCCAAGCAGACTCGGGACGTCATTACCTGTGAACCCCAGGATCGCTTATAGACACCAAGGGGAACAAAATCGCTGGGTTTGAGAAAGAGGTACTCGTCCTCTTCACTCCTTCATTATCAGGCATATCGTGTAATGCATTCATCTGTTTAAAAACGTTTTTCAAATTCTCGCAGAGCCTCTAAGCTCCTGCTTCTCCTTCCGTGATTCTCGTTGCAGGGTTTACAGGTGTCGACGAAGCAGAAGATCTCCCCGTGGGATGTATTCGAGGCCTGAAGCACTCGGCTCCTCTTTCCTGGGGCTGGTTCGGCACGGTGCGCGTTGACCGCAAGGTCACCCGCTTTGAGGAACAGCAGAGACTCCTGCTTTATCACACACATCTGAAACCCAAACCACGCAGCTATTACCTGGAGTCTCTCCCCTGCCTCCAGAGGGGAGGAGCCTCCCACACCTGTGCCTCAAGAACCCGAGAAGAAGATGGTGGAGGCAGTGAAGACAGATAAGAGCGTGCCCAACGTGGGGGCCGAACCAGGCAAGAAGAAATCGAAGAAAAGAAAGCTTCATCTGTAAATAAACCAGAGTTGGTTAGCTTTGAAATTCCAAACGGGTTCAAATTTTAAGTCCATATAATTCACCTGGTATTAACCTGGTTTGCATCTGCAAACAGAACCTGAGATGGAACCTTGAAAGAAGCTACAAAAAAGCAACTGTTTTTTTTCTCTGCTGTTGTAGCATCACTTTAATCCCTTATTCTAGCGAGTTCTAAACAGTCAGGCCAAAAAAAAAAAAGGTTTTATTTTTTGGGTAGGTAGCAGGTATCTGTACTGTGCTGACTCTGTCGAATCAAATCAGTATTAATACCCAGTAGCAGGCTGTGCTTTTAACACCTAGGATTTCATTGGTGCCTGAACCAATCCACCTCTTCCTTGAAAAGTGTGTCTTGTAAATGCCCTTGTAAGTATAAAATCTAATCAATTTCTTCTCCTCCGTCAGCCAATGTCAAATAATTAAAAAAAAAACAGCTGTTCCACATGAATACATTTGAGCTGGTTCAGTTTGCTAAAAGATGCTGTTTGCGCTTTCTGACCACCCAATCAAAGGGAAGATGTTATTGGACGCCTTCTAGGTGGCTTCACTGACTCTGAAATCTGATTGGTTAAAAACGACAGTATTTGCAGCAGCACACCTGAGAGAAACACTATGAAATGGAGAAAATAGACTATTGGGAGTAATTTAATACATATTCATGTACAAAAACATTAAAACATAGAAGATTCTGATTGCAGAGAAGGTCTTACCGGTTCGGCCGCTGTTAATACCAGGTGTGAATACAGGCAATAGAGAAACTGGCTTAGTTTCAAATGTATGTTTATTTTTCTTTTAGAATTTCTCTATCGAGAAATAACTTCCTCTGTGGGTCGTCTTGATGTGGAAAAAAAATTAGGACAGCAGCAAAGTATTGTATTGATGGTGTACCGGTTTGTTTGGTTGGATCGCTGACTAACACAGTTATCGTTGTTCTCCAGGACTACACAGCACGTAACCAAGGTGTAATGCCGTATCTGGGACCAGCCATGAATCCGGAAATCATGAACCAGTCCAACCCATACAGAGCAATACCCTACAACCCACCGATCATGTTCACTCAGAATCAGCCTCTTCCTCCAGGTCAGGCTCGTCAATCATCTTCACGTACATCACCTTGTTTTTATTCTGAACTCCAGCGCCGTCTCTGAAAACGTGCATTACTGACGCTGGACTGAAATCTGACATGTAACTAGTAGGGGTGTAACGGTAAACAAAATTCACGGTTCGGTACAGACTTTGATTTTAAGTCACGGTTGAATTCAATTTCGGGAACTGTGGGGGGAAGAAATGCAAAATATAAAATTGCTTGTCCTTTATTATTAATGTAGTTTATAATTAACATTTGTGAAAGTCAACAATTAAAAATATTAAAACAATTTTGAATAAAAGGACCACTTGTTTAAATAATATATAGAATAATATTTATACACTATTTATAAAAAAAAATAACAGAGGAAATTAATATGCTTTTTTACTACAGTAATTAAATTGTGTAATCGATTAAATTGACACAAATTAAATTGAATAAATACAATTTAATTAATGAGAGTAATTTAAATCGCATACATTTGTTAGACCCCATTTGGGTAATACAGAGATATATATAGATGTATATAAGTATGTTTTATATTTATTATTAGATTTTTACAAATATAATATACTTATATATAAAACTCAGATTTTAACCAGGTTCCGCAGGTAAAGAACGACTGCATTCGGTACACGTGCGCACCGAACCGAAAGCCCTGTAACAAAGGAGTTTGATACGAATATTTGTACCGTTACACCTCTAATAAATAGTGAACATTTTAGCGATCCACAATTAAATACTTGACCATGCAAATAAACAGGTGAACTGAAAAACAAGCACTTTTATTAAAAAGAATAGTTGGTTATCCAGTACACATATAATTAATTGGACTGTACAGTGTATGTGCATACGTTTGTTTGCCTTAACGTATTTGTATAATTCCAATGAATCTTGTACAGGTGGCCAGGACTGGAGCCTCCATACCGGTCTCGCGTACCATTGAGCAATCATCCGAAGATCATGCCCCCGGGCCAATTACCCAGGCATGATGTCCAACATCCAGGGTGGCATGAGCATGATGGTGTGGATAATAAGCAGTACCCGATAGGCTTCAAACCGCAGCCTGCTATACCGCAGAGCCAGATTCTCCGGCAGCAGCTGCAGGTCAGACTGGTGAGTCTGATTTCAGACATTGAAACACCAGAAACAAAGAGCCACAGCCGAGAGAGATCTTAGTTTAGTCATTGCTCATGTTCGCTAATCATTTATACTTGGCTATAAAGAGTTTGGCTTTTCTAAAGCCTGTTCTGCACCATTACAAAAGGCATCTTTATTTTAGACCATTGAGTTGAGTAGTGAGATTTATTAATGTTGGTGTGTGTGTGTGTGTGTGTGTGTGTGTGTGTGTGTGTGTGTGTGTGTGTGTGTGTGTGTGTGTGGTGTGTGTGTGTGGTGTGTGTGTGTGGTTGTTGGTGTGTGTGTGTGTGTGTGTGTCTATATACAGTGCATCCATATAGTCTTCACAGTGCTTCACCTTTTGCACATTTTATGTTACAGCATTATTCCCAAAATGAATTCAATTCATAATTTCCTCAAAATTTTATAAACAATAACCCATAATGACAACGTTCAAGAAGTTTGTTTGAAATGTTAGTTTCTCCCATTTTTCTGTGCCGAACCTCTCAAGCTCCATCAGGTTGGATAAGGAGCGTCAGTGCACAGCTATTTTCAGATCTCTTCAGTGATGTTCAATTGGGTTCGTGTTTAAGTCTCCCCAGTGTGAGGTCCAGTGTGCTCTGGAGCAGGTTTTCATCAAGGATGTCTCTGTATATTCCTGCATTCATCTTTCCATCGATTCTGACCAGTCTCCCACTTCCTGCTGCTCAAATACATCCCCACAACATGATGCTGCCACCAACATGCTTCACTGTAGTAATAGTATTGGCCAGGTGATGAGCCCTGACTGGTTTCCTCCAGACATGACGCTTGCATTTAGGTCAAATAGTTCAATCTTTGTTTCTCATGGTCTGAGAGTCCTTCAGCTGCCTTTTGGCAAACTCCAGGTGGGCTGTCATGTGCCTTTTACTGAGGAGTGCTGCACAGATAGTTGTTCTTCTGAAAGGTTTTCCTTTCTCTTAGAGACGCTGGAGCTCTTTCAGAGTGACCATCAGGTTCTTAGTCACCTCCCTGACTCTAATTCTTCCAATCGCTCATTTAGGCCCTTCTCCCACGATCACTAGGAAGAGTTCTGTTGGCTCCAAACTTCTTCCATTTACGGATAATAAAGGCCACTGTGCTTATTGGGACCTTCAATGCTGCAGAAGTTTTTCTGTACCCGTCCCCAGATTTGTGCCTCGATACAATCCTGTCTCCAGACAATTCCTTGGATTTCATTGCTTGGTTTGTGCTCTGATATACACTGTTAACTGTGGGACCTTCTATAGACCGGTGAGTGCCTCTCCAAATTATGTCCAATCTGAATTTACCACCGGTGGGCTGCAACCAAGTTGTAGAAACATCTCATGGATGATCAGTGGAAACAGGATGCACCAGAGCTCAATTTTGAGTGTAATGGCAAAATCTGTAATACTTATGTACATGATTTTATTTATTTTTTCTTCTGTTTTTTTATTTATTTATTTATTTTTAAAACATTTGCAAAAATTACAAACAAACTTTTGTTGTCATTATGGGGTTTTGTTTGTAGAACCTTTTTTTTTATTATTCTTTTTTTTAATAAGGCATTAACATAAAATGTGAAAAAAGTGAAGCACACTGTGAAGACTTTTCAGCTGCACTATAACATTATAATTAATTTAAAGGGTAAGAACTGCTCGTTTGTTCACTGGTCATGTGCTGTTTTGAAGTTTATGCCACTTTGAGTTAAGTCTCAAAACTTCCAGCGTTATTTCAAACTGTAAATATTAAACATTCTCAGGGTTTACAAACTCAATAATCTATTGTATGATGATCAGTGGTGGACAGTAAGGAATTAAACGTAACTTTTCACTGAACTTAAGTAGCTTTTTCACGTTTCTGTAGTTTACTGAAGTATTTCCATTCGGGGAGACTTTAACTTCACTACATTTCAAAGTCAAATATTTTACTTTTTACTACATTTTGTGAAATCAGTCATTCCTTTTTTTTTTTTTTTTTATGAGGATAAAAAACGTTTGATCTTATTTGCACAATTTTTTTTTAAGTAGTTGAAAAGACGATCATTTTACTACATATCAATCGGTGTTGAACTCATTATCATTCTATAAATAAATTAAATTTAACTTTAGTAAAAGTGCAGGCTGAATGCTTGTTGTAAAATAAGAAACACTGTTTAATTGTTTTTGTGTTTTTGTAAATGGAGAACCAGAACATGATTGGACCACAGATGAGACCGATGGCTCCCAATCAGTCCTACACCCCCATGCAGTCCTCACAGGCAAGAGCTTCCATGATTTTATTCCCTTCATCTACTCACTTCTAACTGTGTAATTGTAATGAAGGAGCTGATAGCGGTACTTTTGTTATTAGACGTTATTCGGATGACAAAGTGAGTTTTCATGGTCAGGTTTTTCTTATGATTGCACGTGTTTGTGTGTATCACACGAACTTCTGTGTTATCACGTTGTGCGTACGCAGGGCTGCGCTTGGAAATATCGCCATCATTTTCTTTTCAAATATTTCCGCACACACCCAATTCATTCTCAGCTTTTTAGCAGTTTTTTTTTCTATTATCGAGGATGTGCATGTCTTCAGTAATGTGATGTTCAAATGAAAACTTCATTAATATACATTTTTTTAAATAATAAAGTTCCTATTTAATTTTTTCTTTTTAGTGCAGCAGTACGAATATTTGGTTAAATGCATAAAGCAAGGCTCCATTAAAAAAATAAAATAAATAAATTCTGTGTACTCTTTCGTTTTTTGCTACAGGGCTACGCTCCCTACAATTCTCACGTGGGGATGCAGCCGCACTCCTCTCAAACTGGTGGAATAGTTTCTTCATACAATAACCAGGGCTTCCCAGGAGCCCATCCTGGTACCAACCCTGGTGTGGTGGATCCTCTGAGGCAGATGCAGCAGAGACCCAGTGGATACGTCCACCAGCAGGCCCCTGGGACGTTCCCAAGCAACATGCAAAACACACCGAGGTTCGAGTTTCAAAACGCACATTAAAACTTAATAATGTTCATTTAAATCTCAGCTTGTACACAGAGGCCTGATCTATAGCAGTCGTATGTACTTACATAGTAGACTTTTGTTAGCCTTTATAATGTTTTTTTTTTTTAACATACACGCCGCCCTTTTACCCTACATTCAAGCTACACAGTGTGTTGTGTGTGTGATGTGTGGTGTGTGTGGTGTGTGTGTGGTGTGTGTGTGTGTGTGTGTGTGTGTTGTGTGTGTGTGTGTGTGTGTTGTGTGTGTTGTGTTGTTGTGTGTGTGTGTGTGTGTGTGTATGTGTATGTATAACTGGGACATGCTTGTGGGTTTTTTTTGCTGTCCAGAGATTTTTAAGGCAGATGAAAGTCTTGAGATGGAGGAAGAGCTTATGAGCAATACTAATCAAAGGCATAATAAATAATAGATACATTAGCTAAATTGACAAATAAAAATATTTTTGGATTTATTTAGGTCCTAGCTATTTTTCTTCAACCCTGGGGTCCACGGTGGTACTGCAGGGGTCTGCTAATTAATGATAAATTACAAAATGTTTTGCTTAAATAATAATAAAATAAACATGTTTAACATTAAAGATAATTTTTTATATATAAATATATTTTAAATATAACATTAGTTGTTTTGTAAATAAAATGTATGAAACTGCAAATCTATTCAAATAAGGTTTTTTGCTTTAAGTCTTTATGATGTAACTGGATCTACTTTGGATGTGATGCAGGTTTCCCCATCAGCCTATACAGCAAGCTCCCATGATGCATAGCCTGGGACCGGCCCACATGCAGGCGCAGGGCATGCACCCCAACATGCGCACCAATCAGATGCTGGACCAGCAGCAGCAACAGCAGGTGCAGCAGCAGCAGCAACAGCAACAGCAGTTCTTGAGACAACAGGCCCTCCGGGTACATTTACTTTTACACTACCTCACATCACTGTGTTCAAATAAATACATCGTAATACTGTGGATTTACTCATGTAGTGTCTCAAAGATCTGTACTCAGGCATTTCATGTTATTGATGCGCATCCATAGCCTTATATTGTTTTATTAAAAGAGAGAAAAGGTTTAATAATGGTGGATAATATGATCATTAAAAAAAACGGTATTTTTTTTAACCCTGTAAACAAACAACAGATGGTCGCTTGTAATCAAGAGACAAACCTGCAAGCCACATTTGATAGAATAAGTATTGAAAGTAACTCAATTCAGTTTTATTTGTATGACGCTTCTAACAATGGATAAATAGCTTCTAAAAGATCAATTTATATTTTAGTGCCTATAAGTTTGGAACCAGACTCAAAAGGGACCCCGTACTAATTTGGGTAACCCTAAATGTCCATTCATTATAGTTTCATTTAATCAAAATATATTATTAATGTTAACTGTTATTAATTCCAGTCCAAGTCTATCCTCATCATTTTTGAGTTTCTCAGTAATTTCATCAATCATGTGGAACCATCATTAACCATAAAGAGTTTATTTGTATAGATGGACATGGTCTTAAAGCAGCGTTACAGACCTTTAATAATTAAAGTGAAATATGTGTATTTATCCCTGTGATCTCTAATTGAGGGAAACTTCATCCAGAGGCAGGGCATCAGGATTAATTGGGGCAGATCCGAATAGAAAAATGTCTAGTATGTTTTAAATGTGTGATAATACAGACCTTACTGCTGTGTTTGTAACTGTAAAGTGTCTCATGATTGGTGAGTATTGGGGCCCTGTGATTAACTGACTTCCCATCCAGGGTGTATTCTTGCCTCTTGCTCAAGACAAATAAAAGAATCACGTTATATATATTGTTTTTGGAATTTGATCATTCAAAGCATTTTAGTGAAACAAACCTCAGAACTAAGGCAAATTCTCTCATCCTTCATGTGTTTGGGCCCCATATCAGGGATCACAACAGTATCGCCTGAGCATGCAATGCAGAATCTACAGATCAGTTCTGTTTATACACACTTTTCTTGTGCTTTGGTCACATCCACAGCAACAACAGCAGCAGCAACAACAGCAGCAGCAGCAGCAGCAGCAGCAGGTGCAGCAGCAGCAGCAGCAGCAGGTGCAGCAGCAGCAGGTGCAGCAGCAGCAGGTGCAGCAGCAGGTGCAGCAGCAGCAGGTCACCCCTCAGCAGGTGCAGCAGGCGCAGCAGGTCCCGTCTCAGCAGGTCCAGCAGCAGCAGGTGGCACGGCCCAGCCGCCTGGTCAGCCCCAGAATCAGACCCTGGCATGCAGCCTCTTCCTCCACAGCAGCCCATGGTGAGCAGCCAATTAATGAACATTTCAGCATGTGTAATGCAGTGGAGGACTATAAGGAAGTAAACGTAATTCGTTACTGTACATAAGTAGCTTTAGCACGTTTCTGTTCTTTACTGAAGTATTTCCATTGGGAGAGACTTTTAACTTTTACTACATTTTGTGAAATTAGACGTTCCTTTTTATTTATGAAGATAAAAAACGTAACTGGTCCAACACGCATCGATCCAACAATCAGTTTTAAGCGTGCGCTCTGTTCTGAACGTGTTTTGATTGGCGCTTGGTGTGTATCTACTTATTACCAACATACAGTTCAGCATCAGTTCAACAGCAGAACATTTAGAGAGGAATAAATGATGAAGAAACTCCTGAATCGAATTCACCACAACACACGTGAGCGTATTTGAGTGATTTTTTAAAAGTAGTTGAAAGAAGTTTTGGTCTCGTGATAATTGTAATAAACATCAATCAGTGTTTGACTCATTAATATCATTCTATTAAAAGATTGTTGTGCTGAGAGAAATAAAGTCTTGAAAATAGGAACATTAAATCATAATAAATCATAGTACTTTGGATACTTAAGTACATTTACAGGCAAAAATTGTTGTACTTTTATTTAAGTGAACGTTTAAAGGGACACTTACTGGAGTAATAATTTACTGCATGTATCTCAACTCACATGTCTGTGTGTGTGTTCAGTTCCCTCGCCAGGGCAGGGCATGCAGCAGACGCAACAGCAACAACAAACTGCTGCTTTGGTCAGACAACTCCAACAGCAGCTGTCCAGTAAGTTCACAAGTCCTCGTTTTGGGTTATGATTTACACTGAACGCCATTAAAAACACCGTCTGAGCCAGTCCTAGTGCATTGTATCAAGATGTTATATATTTGATGTTCGTTCTTGGTGCTACTTCACTACCTATAAAAAAAAATACTAACATTTGCTGAATTTCTAATCGAATATGCACTGTCCCACACAGGCACACAGCCCGGACAGAACACCAACTCCTATTACCCCAAATATGAGTGAGTCCTGCGACGCCTTTCTGAAGCGGACGAGTCGATTCCAGAGTCTTCGTTAGCTCGGGAGTCTTTCGGACAGGAGAGAGCGACTTTGGGCCGAGGAGATTCTCAGCTAATCCGTATCTGACCACAGTACTGTTTCTAGGAATAAATCTCTTTCGGATTTCGTGTGATTTACACGTTCGTCCGAGGGTCTGCGCTGTGAACTGGTGATCATAAAGCGCAGCAGAAGGACTTTATATATAAATATATATATATTAAAAAAAAAACCTAAAGGACATGAAATGATGAGAGTAATGCAGTGTTTTTTTTTGTTTTGTTTTTTTTTTATTTTAATTTACTTTGTACAATTTTTCAGTTTCGTGTATTCTCATTAAAAAAAGTCATGTCAATTTTTAGACCGTGGCCCAGACTTTAAAAGTGCACCATCTTAGCGTTATATAAAAAATAATGATAACAGTAAGGCATCATGACATCAAGACATTTTACCCAAACTATAGTCTCGAAAGACTTCCACCTTTAATCATTCTTACTTCTATTTCAAAGTAATAAATTATAGCTACCAGGTCAGCGGTGTTCCAGCTGCATGTCTAAATCACTCCACATCAATGTCTGCATGTCCATGGAACTGAAAACAGTCATGCTTCAATCTTGGAAGTCAAATCTTTATTTTGTGTCGTGTACATCTTTGACTCCTGCAGGCGGAAGTGGCTAAAGCATAACAGTAGAATTGTTCATGATTCTAAAATACTGATTATACATCGATAACATTGTGATCACCTGTCTAATATTGTGTTGGTCCCCCTTCATCTGTCATGACCTGTTCAGCATGAACTTCTTCAGCAGTTTAGCTACAGTTGCTCATCTGTTTGATCGGACCACACTGACAGCCTTCACTCCACACGTGCATCAATGATCCTCTACTGCACAGGACCCTGTCACGGTTCACCACTGTTCCTTCCTTGGAGCACTGGAAACACTGACCCCTGCAGACCAGGAACATCCTACAAGAGCTTCAGTTATGGAGATGCTCTGACCCAGACGTCTAGACGTCACGCTCACCCATTTTTCCTGCTTCTAACACGTCAACTTTGAGGGAAAAAATGTTCACTTGCTGCCTAAAAATATCCCATAACAGGTGCCATGATGACTAGATGATCAGTGGTCTTCACTTCACCACTCAATGATCATACTGATCGGTGTTATCTGCTTGATGATATTCTGGTAGCTCCAAACCATTCCTCAGGTTCTCTGTATTGTATTCCTTCATGATGACTTCCATTAGTTGATCCAGTAAATGGATTGCGCACTCTAACGCAAAGTGAACATGTTTACATGGTGCCTTGTGATGGAATGGTGTGTAAGTAAAAGGATTTTCTCTGGATAGGTTTCGATTTAAGCGGTAAACTAAATCCGAATGAGCACCGGAACAAAGCCATCGTTTGGTGGTAGCTCAGTGGTTAAGGCAATGGACTTTGAATCGGAAGGTCACAATTTCAGATCCCTCGACGGCCCTTAACCCTCACCTACTCAGCTGTAAGTCACCCTGGCTGAGGTCGTCTTCCAAATGCCATAAATAAAAGTTAGGCCTTAAAAAATCACTGTTTTAGGTTTTAAATAATTTTAAACAGTCTTAATTTTTTCGATGTCCATGTAACAGTACTCGAATGTTTTTGTTGTTTAGTTTCCGTATCTTTCACCAGTTCAAATATAATTTAATACGACTACAAATGAGACCAACATGCAACAGCCAATCAGCTTTCTTGTTATTGGTGCAAATCTCTCTTGGATTGTACCAGAGATGCAAAACAGATTTTATTTTTAAGCGATGGCGAAGTGAAAGTTTAGCGATATTTAAAAGAGATGAATTTAGGGCTGGTTAAGGCTGTAAGCCGCTAACAATGTGTTTGTGTGTTTGATGTCATGATACAGGTCTTAAATGTAATTCTTAACGGTTTAATAGAAGTCTGGTGAAACCTGCAGAAACCCTGTTATAGCTGTCTGAAGATCACGTTTGAGCCACTTAGCTGCATGTGCAATTGTTTTTTGCAGTCCAGTATTTTCAGCTTTTAATATCTTTTATTATACTATAGTATATTCTTTTTCCACAAAGAATCTATGGCTAGACTCGTTTAATTTGTCTTTTGTCCTCCTCTGCATTTTGTTTTGGAATGTTCCTCTCGATACGTCTGTAAAGCACCCCAGTGTCTGGACCTAGCACTCGTCCTTCATAAGGACAATGTCTTCCTTCAAACTTGGACAGGAAATCGTGGGTATTATCCCAGTTCCTCTCGCCAGACGTCACCCCGAGCCTGGACAGGATTTATCTGCTATCGCAGGCACAAACAGCTGCAAGAGAACGCCGTAGATTCTGAGACACTCCATAGACACATGCAGTATGGTGTCATGCCAGAGTTTGTCCTCTGTCTCTGTGCAGTCGAGTTTCCACGGCGTGTGTCTTTGGACGAAGCTGTTGGTCAGGCGTACGCATGCGCTATTGCTTCCAGGGCTTTATACATGTGCAGGTTGTCAAAGTGCTGCTTCACCAAAACAGGAAGCCTTGAAACGGCCTCCACCAATTTATAATCCTCGCAACTGCTCTTCCACCGCACACTTTTGGGAAGGAGATGTTGCAGAATGGAGGATAAACCTGCTCCGGGTTGAGGGAGGTGCGGTACAGCGGTTGAGAAGACCACCGAGAGAATCGGCCAGTTCGCTATTGCACAACTTGACCACCTTGTCGTCGTCATAGTCGCAATCCATATCTGGAACTCCTTGCCTGAGAAGGAAATACCTCAGCCCGTCCATGGTGAACCTTTTCGAGCTCTCGAGTGGATCCACTACATTGCCGAGACTCTTGGACATTTTCTTTCCCTGAGCCGTCCAATGAGAGTGCACGTATATGGCCTGAGGAAGGGGAAGTTCTGCAGCCAAGAGAAACGCTGGCCAATATATAGCATGGAACTTCAATATATCTTTGCCTACGACGTGATGGACGACGTTCCACCACTCGAGTATTTCTCTGGATACCCTGCAACGGTCAGATAGTTCACCAAAGCGTCTAGCCACACGTAGATCGTTTGTTCGGGATCTCCGGGAACTGGAATGCCCACTGCAGACGGCTCCTCTGGCGCGACACTGATAAATCGGGTAGCTCGCTCTCCAACCATTGAAGCACGAGATGGTGAAACTTCTTTGGCTGAATGGCTTTAGGGTTTGACCTCAACCACTCCTGGAGACCGGTCCGGAAATCGGAGAGGCGGAAGAGATAGTTGTGCTCCTTCATCCACTCCACCTGTTGGGAGATACAAAGTTGTTTAGGAATAAATTTCAACTTGATATACACTATACTGCAAAAGTTTGTGGACACCTAACAATAAGGTTCCGATTTGCTCGTCTCTCCACTCGTCTGGGAAGATGTTCCACTAGATTTTGTAGTGTGCTTATGAAGATTTGTGCCACAAGGCTGTTATTTAGGTACTGATGTAGGTGAAGGGAGGAAGTCCACCAATCAGCGTCGAGCGTGCGCTCTGTTCTAAACGTGTTTTGATTGGCGCTTGGTGTGTATCTACTTATCACCAACATACAGTTCAGCATCAGTTCAACAGCAGAACATTTAGAGAGGAATAAATGATGAAGAAACTCCTGAATCGAATTCACCACAACACACGTGAGCGTATTTGAGTGATTTTTAAAAGTAGTTGAAAAGAAGGTTTGGTCTTTTCACAAAGTTGATTAAGCAGCAGTCTTGTGATCAAAATGATAATAGGAACATTAAAGTCATAATAAATCATAGTATTTTGGATACTTAAGTACATTTAAAGGCAAAAACTTTTGTACTTTTATTCTATCCATCACTGATGGTGCCACATTTTACCCTGAAAAACGGCAAATTCCCAGAATTACTTCAATCATCTCCAATTTATTTATATAGGAATTAACACAGTTAAGAAAGGAGCATTTAAACATGTTCTCTATGACAGTATAATTATACTCCATAATCCCTGCTGTGTCTGTTTCCTATCAAGGTTTCTTCACCATCTCATCTGCTTTTCTCACCACTTGCCCATTAGGGAACTTAACCGCAGGACTAATGATGAGACCGATGAGTGTTGGTGTGCAATATCTCGATGTTCAGTACCTTATGTCCACTCTCGGTAGAGATTTTGATCTCTCTGCCCATGGAGTCTGTGCCGTTGGTCACCTGGCTGGGTGTGAGAAAGCTCTCGTCCGGTGTGGAGTACCAGCCTTCATATATCCCTTCATAGATGAAGCCTTTGTCGAACAGCTTGGTCCAGAAATGTTCCACCGCATGTCTGTGTCTGTCCTCTGTCGTCCGTATGAAGTCGGTGTATGCGATATTACAGCTCCTGAACGTGTCACGAAACCTGTGGGATACCTCGGTGCAGAAGCTGAGCGGCTCTTTCCCGGCTGCGCTGGCCGCCTGTTGGATTTTCAGCCCGTGTTCATCAGTACCTTGGAAGGAAATGTTGTACAAAATGCACTATAAAAACACCACTGGTTTTATAGATGGATTGAGAACAAATCTGCACAAATGGAGATCAATCAGTAGTATAAATGCTGTTGATAATACTGTATAGATGTACTTCTATATGTGGATTTTACAGATGTATAATGTGATAATGTCCCTGGGTCAGTGTTCAGGTTACTCTCTGGGTCTGGGTCTACATGGGTTTCATTAGGGTTCTCAGGTTTCCTCCAACATGCCTGTAAGTTGATTGCAGGGTCTAAAATAGGTTTTGCAATTCAGATACATACTGAGGTCTCATGCAGTGTGTATTTCATTTCACACCCAGGGTAGTCTCTGGATCCACCTCAAACCTGACCAGAAGGAAGAACTTACTGATGGATGGATGGATGGATGGATGGCTGGTTGGATAAATGGAGAGCGAAATGGATGGATGCATAAATGGAGAGTTAATGGATGGATGGAGAGAAATAGATGGATGCATAAATAGAGTAATGGATGGATGGAGAGATAAATGAATGGTTTGATGGATAGAAATATGAATATATATAGATGCATGAATGAACTTCACAGCAGTGTAATGTACTCCTCCTGAGATGGATTTCACCTCTAGATCTTTGTACCCACTGTAGAATGGTGAACTACCTGGACTGGAGATGTACCTGTAGCAAACTTGGAGTCGAAACCCTGAAGGAGTTTGTATCGGTGCAGACAGTCGGCTGTCACGGCGGAATAAACGTGTCCGAGGTGAGGAGAAGCGTTCACGTAGAAGATCGGGTGCTGATGTAGTGTGACCTTCGCGGTTCTCCTCTGCGTCGCACAACCGGGTCTGTGTGGAGCCTCTTTAACGGAAGTGGCGGATGCAAATCGGTTCGTCCTCCGAGCCGGCGTGCTTTAACACCCGGAGCAGAATCCTGCTTCTGCTTTGGACCACCGAACCCTGAGAGATCATCATCAAAGTGAAAATCACTCGACTTACTGTACTTCCGGGTGCCTCATGTTACTCTCCACGTGTGTGCAAAAACCCCGCCTCCTGATGTTGTGATTGGCTAGATTTCACTCTTACAAGCTGCTGATTGGTCAGTAACAAAAAGAAAGCGGTTTAATAATAAGAGTCCGGAAATAAGTCTGAATGGGTTTATAATATTAGCTTGACTAAATACAATTATTAGGGGTTCAAGCACGTAGTGCAGAAACCCTATTGTAATTGTAGGGCTTATTATTATTTTTTTATTATTATTCCGCCATAAAACTGATCGTGCAGACCAAACCGCAAGGCTTAGAGACTTGAAACTTAGCCATAGGTAGAGTGTAATTTGAGAGAGGTTGACAAAGTATCAACCTAATTGGCCAAAGGGGGGCGCTACAGTCAAAAAAACAACAATTACGTACTATTTTGGCCATAGCTCATACACCGTTTTTCGTCGACTCAAAGGTTTTACATTCTTGCAATCTGGGTCAAAATAAAGAAAATGGCTTTTGACGGATTCGCTCTACGAAGGCCCAAACACTTCTGCGGACTAGTCGGAGGCTTTTTGACCGATCGGAACCAAAACAGTGCAGAAATGATATCAATATTATCAAAAAAGTTAAACTTTCAACTCGTTCCGAAGGGTCGCCAAAAGGATAGAAAAGACGGTGCCACTTTTACTAAAATAGCTATAACTCTTGAACGTACCAAACTACACGTTCACGTGTGTATGAGCTCAAACTTAGGAGGGCACTATAAGAGAGAAAAACGCAAAAATGACTATGCTATGCAACCATTCGTCAATCGACCTGAAACCTGGCATCCAGTGTGTCTGTCCAATGTGCCATAAGGACCCTTAAGTATCTCAAAAAACATGGCCGCCATGTTAGGTGCTCGAGCCCGGTAACCGTTGCTTACAGATATATTTATTATTATTATCATTATTATCCAACATTTCTAAATGCTATTCTCTTAGATCTACATGCAGCGCTCTCACCACACACACTTGATTATTTTATAGCACATACATACACACACATTCTCTATACAACACTGATTGATTCTCAAGATAACTGCAGCACCCAAGCCTTTCAAACCACATCATGTCGTCGATCACAGACAAGGACACTCAGTTCCCTGGGACGAACTTCGATGCCGAATGCCATGACTGTCTGAAAAGACGGTGAGCATGCACTTGGTTGAGCTGCGGACCTGTTTCGCGTTTTTCAGTGATGAGATGATGAGCTCTTCCACTGTGAAAACTGT
>JBCEWE010002118.1:0-18301 GCA_039877035.1 Silurus lanzhouensis
ATGTGCTGTCAAAACTGAACTTCTCAGGAGCTGAATAATGCACTTGAGCATGATACTTTTACATGTTTTTGATAAAATATCACAGAACAAAGCGTGTTTTGACAAAAATATGTATTAATAAATAAAGAAATGATGGTTATTATAAAAAAGGATTTTCATATTCATACTCATATTTTCATGAAAAACTGTTAAATACTGTAAAATGTGTAGGAAAAAGTGTTGAAAGTCATAATTCATTAAAACTAATCGACACCTCATGTTTAGCAGAGCCGTGAAAGTCAAAACTCAATTTCTCAGGATCTTAAAATGCGATTCCGCAAGTCTCAGCCGGCTAGGACGAAAGAGAAAGCGGTTTTTTGAAGCAATGCATATTTGCACCTACAACATGCAGTGACCACGATACTTTTACATGTTTTTTATGACATTACAAAACGAAGCATGTTTTGACAAAAATAGGACAATAAATAAAAATATGACGGTTATTATGAAAATATCGATTTTCATACTCATAATTTCGTAAAACTGTTTCAAACTGTAAAATATGTCCGAAAATGGTGTAGAAAGTCATAACTCATTCAAAACTAACACATTAGATTTAGCAGAGCCGTGTATGTGCTGTCAAAACTGATCTTCTCAGAATTTAAAACTGCGATTCCGCAAATCTCAGCCGGCAAGAAGAGAAAGCGAAGAGAAAGCGGTTTTTTCCAAGCAATGCATATTTTTTATTTTTTAAAATATTATTTATTTATTTATTTATTTATTTATTTATTTATTCTTTTATTAAAAACTAATCAACACATTATCTTTGGAAGAGCCTTGTAAGTGCTGTCAAAACTGAACTTCTCAGGATCTGAAAATTCGATTCCGCAAGTCTCATTGAAGAGAAAGCAGCTTTTCATTAAAATTAGTTCTGACAATATTCATTTTCATAATCATCAGAAAAAGTTAATAAAAAAGTGCAAATACAGAACATGACAATTCACGTTTTGCCAAAAACATTCTTTTTCTTTCGTCTGCTCCCATTAGGGGTCGCCACAGCGGATCATCCGTCTCCATACCACCCTGTCCTCTACTCTGCCTCTTTCACACCAACTACCTGGTGGCTCCAGCCTCAGCATTCTTCTGCCAATATAATTCATGTCCCTCTTCTGCACATGTCCAAACCATCTCAATCTCGCCTCCCTCACCTTGTCATTAAACATCCTACATGCGCTGTCCCTCTAATAAACTCATTTCTAATCTTGTCCATCCTCGTCACTCCCAACGAAAACCTTAACATCTTCAGCTCTTCTGCCTTCGGCCTTTTACTCAATGCCACTGTCTCTAATCCATACAACATCGCAGGTCTCACCACAGTCCTATAAACTTTCCCTTTCATTCTTGCAGATACCCTACTATCACAAATCACTCCTGTCACTCTTCTCCACCCACTCCGCCCTGCCTGCACTCTTTTCTTCACTTCTCTAACACACTCTCCAATACTTTGCACTGTTGACCCCAGGTACCTGAACTCCTCCATCTTCAACAGCTCTTCTCTCTGCAACCGCACCACTCCATTGCCCTCCCTCTCATTCACACACATGTACTTTGTCTTACTCCTACTGACTTTCATTCCCCTTCTCTCCAGCGCATATCTCCACCTCTCCAGGCTCTTCTCAACCTGCTCCCTACTCTCACCACAAATCACAATATCATCCGCAAACATCATAGTCCAGGAAGACTCCTGTCTGACCTCATCCGTCAACCTGTCCATCACCACTGCAAACAGGAAAGGGCTTAGGGCCTTCACCCTGAACCAGTCTGTCGTACCTACTGCACACTTCACTGCCGTCACACTGTCCTCTTACATGTCCTGCACCACCCTCACATACTTCTCTGACACACCTGACTTCCTCATACAATACCACAAACTCCTCTCTTGGCACTCTGTCGCACGCTTTCTCTAAATCCACAAATACCCAATGCAATTCCTTCTGTCATTATCTATACTTCTCCATCAACATCCTCAACGCAAATAAGCATCTGTGGTGCCCTTCCTCAGCATGAAACCATACTGTTGCTCACAGATGGTCACCTCTTCTCTCAGCCAGGCTTCCACTACTCTGTCCCATAACTTCATGGTGTGACTGATCAACATAAGTCCCCTGTAGATACTGCAGGTCTGCACATCTCCCTTATGCTTAAAGATCGGTACCAGCACACTTCTTTTCCATTCCTCAGGCATCTTCTCACCTTCCAAAATCCTGTTAAACAATCTGGTTAAAAACTCCACTGCCATCTCTCCTAAAAATCTCCACGCTTCTACCGGTATGTCATCTGGTCCTTCCACTCTTCATCTTTTTAATCGCTGCTCTCACTTCCTCCTTACTAATCCTATCTACATCCTGCTTCACCAACTCCACATCATTCAACCTTCTCTCTCTCTGATTTTCCTCATTCATCAGCTTCTTAAAATACTCCCTCCACCTTCTTAACACACTCTCCTCACTAGGCAACACATTTCCATTTCCATCCTTTACTGCTCTAACTTGCAGCACATCCTTCCCAGCTCGGTCCCTCTGCCTGGCCAATCGGTATAAATCTTTATCTCCTACCTTAGGGTCCAACCGCTCATACAGCTCCTCATATGCCCTTTCCTTGGCTTCGCCACATCCCTCTTTACCTGCTGCCGCATCTACTTGTACTCCTGCCTACTTTTCTCATCACTCTGTCTTTCCAACACAGTCTCACCCCACATCGTCACTTATCGACGATGTGGATGTTGCGTCGGACGGCGTCCACATCCGACGCCGAGGGTACCCCCTTCACGGCGCTTTTCGACGTAGAGGGACGGGAAACCCTTCGCTTCGTTTTTAACGCAGATGGATGGGACCCCATTTACGGGTTAAGGTTAGGGTTTGGGTTAGGGTTAGGGTTCGGGTTAGGGTTAGGGTTCGGGTTAGGGTTTGGGTTAGGGTTTGGGTTAGGGTTAGGGTTAGGGTTAGGGCTACGGACATCTTCAGGATTTTTAAAAATTAAAAAATTATTCCTGTACACTTATTATGATAGATAATACTTTTTTCAGTGTATAGGACAGCGATCTGCGTTGAAAAGTGTAGCACACAGGCTCTCAACCATCTGCGTCGAAAAGCGAGGCGAAGGGAGGTACCGTCTCTCTACGTCGAAAAGCGTCGCGAAGGGGGTACCCTCGGCGTCGGATTTGGACGGCGTCCGACGCAACATCCACAGCGTCGATATGTGACGCTGTGGGGTGAGACTGCCCTGGTCTTTCCCACTTCTGTTTTGCCAACCTCTTTCTCCTTATGCTCTCCTGTACTTCCTCATTCCACCACCACGGCTCCTTGTCTTGCTTTCTATTTCCAGATATAACACCAAATACTCCTTCAGTTTCCACCATCTTATTCTTTATTCAGTCCTCACTCTTCTCCTCTTCTTCTTAGCCTCCACAACCATCCTACAGACCACCATCCGATGCTGTCTAGCTACACTGTCCCCTGCCAACACCTTAGAGTCTCCAATCTCCTTCAGGTTGCATCTCCTACATAGCACATAGTCCACCTGTGTGCACCTTCCCCCACTCTTATACGTCACCATATGATCCTCCTTCTTCTTAAAATAGGTGTTCAACACTGCCATTTCCATCCATTTAGCAAAATCTACCACTATCTGCCCCTAACAATTCCTCTCCTTAAAACCATACCTACCCATCACCTCCTCATCACCTCTGATTCCCTTCACCTACATGACCATTAAAGTCTGCCCCAATCACCAATCGTTCTTTCCTAGGTACTTCATCTACCACTTCATCTAATTCACTCCAGAATCTTTCCTTCTCCTCCATCTCACAGCCAACTTGTGGAGCATAGGCACTCATGACATTTATCATCATCCTTTCAACTTCCACCTTCACGATCATCACCCTATCAGAAACTCTCTTCACTTCCACTACACTCTCATTGTACTCTTCCTTCAGAATCACCCCTACATCATTTCTCTTTCCATCCACACCATAATAAAACAGTTTAAACCCACCTCCAATGTTCCTAGCCTTACTCCCTTTCCACTTGGTCACAACATATCTACCTTTCTTAATAACTTTTTTTTTTAATGAAAAAGTTAAAATGTGCAAATCATAAGAAAAAAGAAAATAGTGACATGACAAATCATGTTTTGACAAAAAAATGACTATTTATTATAGTTATTGAAGTATGAAATATTAGTTTTGAATCACAAGCATGCGATAAAACATAGCTTTGACAAATTTATGAATTTTTTTGATTAGCAAATAGTTATTTTGAAAATATGATTGTTCAAAATCAGTTGGATAATTAAATGAAAAACCTTTTAAAAATGCAATAAGTGATTGAAAAACAAAAAAGTGACATTACAAATCATGTTTTAACTAGACAATTATGTTTCTCATAAAAATTTGATATTTATTAAATAGACGTTTTGATCTTAACATATTTTTCATTAATAACTGTTGAAAAGTTAAATGAAACTTGAATGAAAACGTCACATGACATTGTTTTGACATCAAAATTTAAATAATTTTAAATCATAAAAATGTATGAACAAATAACTGTACATATTCATATGCAATATTTCATCCCAAAAAAAGTTTACTTTCCCCCACTATGCCCCACCAATGCACATACGCCTCCCTTTTCAGCCAGCAAGATATCTAAAGCTAATCTATTCTGTAGGATTGTCAGGCGCAAAGCAGTGAGCTCAGTACGCATACCATCAAGAGCGATGAGGGTTTCATTAATGAAGGTGGCCACGCGATAATGGGTGACTTCTATCTGATTCCACAACTGGGTAATACCATAATGTGGAAAAAAAAGGCGCCCAAAAACTTAGCAGAACGAGATTTAAGCTGATGTTCAGGGTGAGGAAAGGCAGGATCAGAGACAACAGACCGTTTTCGCCGGCTCTGTGTTTGGATGAGGTGTCTGAACATATATAAGGACGAGCCGAATCGGGTAAGTGCACACACCCCACCCCAATTAGGCGTTAGATACATATATACTTGCTTTCCACAAACCCAATACCAATCCTCTGTTCTATATACAGTGCCATTACCCGGGTGTATCAGAGAACGGATACGCGTGTGAGCGGTCAGGGGTGACCCCGACGGAAACGGGTCCATCACAAGCGGAAAACATACTCTTTTGAGATGCGAGGGTTTATGAAGGTAGGGCTAAATAGTTTCTCCTCCAAGGAATAGGTCCAGGCGACTGTGAGTACAATCAGGAGGTCTATCAGTTTCTGAGTTGGTCTATTACAAACGAGAAGGGATTGCCGGATGCGGCCAAAATCGTGCGCAATACCAAAGGCGTATCGGGAGTCAATGTAGATCATGACATCTTTTCCTTCTGAAAGGCCACATGCACGAGTCAAGGCGAAGAGTTCAGTGGCCTGTGCAGAAGACAAAGGCAAAGAGTAAGCTTCAACAGTGACATCAGGTAAGGAACAGACAGAGTAACCACACAGAAATTTACCATCATACGGCTTCGAACATGAGCCGTCCACAAAAAGTGACTCACCCCTGTCTAAAGGAGTGGAAGACAAATTAGGGCGTATACTAGTAGAGTGAATGACCTCGGAGCATCAATCATGTGTGGTGTCATGCAGTGTGTCATCTTGTGCATTAATCAAACGAGCAAGGGCATGACCTAAAGTGTCGAAAGAGGAGGTGGCCTTGATTTCCAGATTACTGGTCGAGCAAAGGATAGTTTAATAGCCGGATCTTCTCTGAGCTGTCATGTGTTGTGTGCGTAAGTTCTGAAGGACCTGTTTCACCTGATGTGGAGAATGAAAGATCATAGGATGAGACAACACTAGTTTTTCAGCGTCTTGAACCATCACAGCCACCGCACGAAGACACGCAGGTAAACCCTGAGCCACGGTGTCAGGTGTTTTGGACAGGAACGCACATAGAGGGTGTGTATGATTGCATGGAATTGAAGCAATAATAGGATCCACAACATCATTTATTTTTTTCAAGTCTTGAGTGAAGTGCTTAGGAACCGGATTAACGGGTGTGTTGTAGGAACTCACACTCGGCTTGATCACACCCTGTTGTAACAAAGAGGTCAAGACTTTGTCTATTTCCTGCAACTTTGATTCAGAGAGAGGATACTCTTTGAAAAATACATGATGCAAATTTTAGTTTAGCTTCATAAGGAGGACAATGAACCAAGCCCACATCGTCCTGATGCTCCGCCCAGAGGAGAGATGTCAATTCTTCCAGTGAAGAAGAGAGTGGTAATTTCTGTGTGTTGTAGAGAAAACAGTCGTTAGTGTTAGAAAGATATGACAGAGGAGCAGAGTCAGGAACTGAAACCGTAAGTTTAGAGCCGGAGAAGGTGAGAGAAATGTGCAACCTACTCATGAGATCTCGGCCCAAGAGATTAAAAGGACAATCAGGCATAAAAACAAAACGATGTTGCAGAAAAATATTTGTGTCGGAAGGACAGGTTACAAGCACGGATGGAGTAAATAGTGTTTCTTTTTCAACCCCTTCAATACCCACAGAGCTAATGGAATGACCAGAAATGGGTCCTTCATATTGTTTGCCTACCAGTGACATTGTCGCCCCTGTATCAAAGAGAAAGGGGTACACAGTGCCATCGATGCAAAGTTCGAGAAATGGCATTTCGTTTAATTAAGGGGATTCATAGGTACAATGCAGCATGGTAGGGGTTACGCCCTATGCGTCATAGGGGCTTATTTCCATTTCTGCAAATGGGCTAGGTTCTGTAAGAGGAGGCGGTGGAGGAGGGGAGCCGGTGGGGATCTTACCCTCATCCCATGGTCTCTTCCTACATTCCCAATCTCTTCCTACTGCCCAATGTCCCTTCTTACCGCAGTAGTAACATACACCAAGGCGTTTCGGGTTGGGGTTAGCACCAGGCATATTCTCCCTTCCCCTGCCTCGGCCTCTTCACCTGAAAACCCCCGCCTCCCGCCACGGCGAGGCAGGCTACTTGCTTATTCTCCATTATGCCATCACTCTCCCCTAAATGTCTAATCGTCATGTTACTACGATCGGTGAGCTGATACTTCAGGACTTTCTGTACCTCTTGACGACAGTTAAGCATAAAAATTTGTGAGGAACAGAGGGTTATCCCTTCCAATAAAGTCAAAGTCTCCTTAAATCGGGTACAAAATTTGGAAGTAGTTTCACCCTTCTCCTGTTTACAGTTAGTTGCTTGAGAGAGATCTCTATTGGCCTGCTGCCACTGGAGTAGGAATTTGGTCAACTCCTTTTTTAACGCCGAGAGAGCATCTCGCTCAGCCCAGTGATAATAATAGAAGGTGGTTTTGTTCTTACTTTTTTTTCCAACCCTTCCCCCACCTACGTTTTTGTTTCCATTTTAATCTCATCATTCCCAGGGTGTAAACTTTGCCCGCGGCAATAAGCGTTTCCTCGTCGTAACTGTCTCCTAGTATTGCATATACTGCGCCTGTCAACTGATTATGGTGGGAAAAGCTCATTAGCATGTCAACGAAATGCAGAGGTTTAGATGGCGACGGAAGAACCCTGATTATGTCTCTAAGGTTCCCGATCGAGGGTGGATGTAATTTGAGGCCACGGGCCAACTTTGACCATACGCATACCGCATTAGTGTGGGTTTTGGGCCATGTAGGAGGATAAAGCTCTGGCCCGAAGGAGACACTAACCCGCCATCCCGATAGAGTGGGGGTGGAGCATTTGGCAATAAAGATGGTTTTGGCTTAGCTTCGATTTTGGGCAGAGACTTAAGTTCTCTTTTTGAGTTCGATATAGAGTGATATTCATCCCAGATTGGTTTCATTTCTACCCATAGGATAAACGGTAAAGAAGAAAACAATAAAGTGAAAAACAATGAAGAAAAATAATAGTGACATAACAAAACGTTTTTTTTTTTGTTTTTAAATGTTAAAAATTGTTAAAATATACATTTTCAGATTAATAGGAACATTTTAATTAAAAACCATTAACAATTAAAATACATAAATACAAAAATGCCATGACAAATTATGTATTTACATGACCTTTTTGCATAATACATTGATAGTCATTGTTAAAATATAAGTTTGCATATTTCTGAGGATCATTTATTTAAAATCCGTTAAAGAGAGTAATACATGAACGACAAGTTGACATGTCAAATCATGTTTGACCAATATATGCCATTTTAAATTACAAATATAATATATTAAGAAATATATATAATCAAATAAAAATAAGCATAATTTCATGAAACATTGTCATGAAAAATCGTTTTGAAAAAAGAAAAAAAAAACTTTTTTCTTTAAAATGTTATTGGTAAAAAACATTATTTCATAATAAACCGTCAAAATGTGCCTTTAATAATAAAAAGGAAAAATCAAAGTGATGACAATTTATGTTTTTAAAACAATATGACTCTTTCATAAAAAATTATATTTGTAAAATATTCATTTTCATATTCAAAAACATAACTTCATCAAAAATGGTTCAAATGTGGACAATTTTAACGAACAGATGACATGATAAATTATGTTTAGACAAATACAGTGGGGCAAAAAAGTATTTAGTCAGCCACTAATTGTGCAAGTTCTTCCACTTAAAAAGATGAGAGAGGCCTGTAATTTTCATCATAGGTACACTTCAACTATAAGAGACAAAATGAGAAAGAAAAATTCAGAAAATCCCATTGTCTGATTTTTAAAGAATTTATTTGCAAATTATGGTGGACAATAAGTATCTGGTCAATAACAAAAGCTCATCTTAGTACTTTGTTATATACCTTTAGTTTGCATTGACAGAGATCAAATGTTTTCTGTAAGTCTCCACAAGGTTTTTACACACTGTTGCTGTTAGTTTGGCCCATTTCTCCATGCAGATCTCCTCTAGAGCAGTGATGTTTTGGGGCTGTCGCTGGGCAACACGGATTTTCAACTCCCTCCAAAGATTTTTTATGGGGTTGAGATCTGGAGACTGGCTAGGCACTCCAGGACCTTGAAATGCTTCTTACAAAGCCTTCGTTGCCCGGGCGGTGTGTTTGGGATCATTGTCATGCTGAAATACCCAGCCACGTTTCATCTTCAATGCCCTTGCTGATGGAAGGAGGTTTTCACACAAAATCTTACGATACATGGCCCCATTCATTCTTTCCTTTACACGGTTTAGTCGTCTTGATCCCTTGGCAGAAAAACAGCCCCGAAGCATGATGTTTCCACCTCCATGCTTCACAGTAGGATTGGGACATTCTCCCAATCCTCTTCTGGATCATCCAAATGCTCTTTAGCAAACGTGAGACGGGTCTGGACATGCACTGCCAAGCAGGGGGACACGTCTGGCACTGCAGTATTTGAGTCCCTTTCAGCGTAGTGTGTTACTGATGGTAGCCTTTGTTACTTTGGTACCAGGTCTTTGCAGGTCAATTACTAGGTCCCCTCATGTGGTTCTGGGATTTTTGCTCACGGTTCTTGTGATCCTTTTGACCCCACGGGGTGAGATCTTGCGTGGAGCCCCAGATGGAGGGAGATTATCAGTGGTCTTGTATGTCTTCCATTTTCTAATAATTGCTCCCACAGTTGATTTCTTCACACCAAGCTGCTTAAATATTGCAGATTCAGTCTTCCCAGCCTAGTGCAGGTCTACAATTTTGTTTCTGGTGCCCTTTGACAGCTATTTGGTCTTGGCCATAGTGGAGATTGGAGTCTGACTGTTTGAGGTTGTGGACAGGTGTCTTTTATACTGATAACGAGTTCAAACCGGTGCCATTAATACAGGTAACAAGTGGAGGACAGAGGACCCTCTTAAAGAAGAAGTTACAGGTCTGTGAGCACCAGAAATCTTGCTTTTTTTTTGTAGGTAACCAAATATTAATTTTCCACCATAATTTGCAAATAAATAATTTAATTATTTAACAATGTGATTTTCTGGATTTTTTTTTCTCATTTTGTCTCTCATAGTTGAAGTGTACCTACGATGAAAATTACAGGCCTCTCTCATCTTTTTAGGTGGAAGAACTTGCACAATTGGTGGCTGAATAAATACTATTTTGCCCCACTGTATTAATTTTTTTCATTTACTTTTGGAAGTGGTGACATTTAAAATCATGTTTTTCCATAAAAATATGTTATAAAAATATTAAATTTTAAATTCAGAAACATAATTTCATGCAACTCCGTCATAAAGTGCAGTAAGTTAAAGACAAATAATAAAAGACATCATGTTTTGAAAACAATATGATTGTTTAAAAAAAAAAGATTACTTTGAAAATCTAATTATGAAATTTATGTTTTAACAAAAATGTGACTTTTGTTTAATTAATATGTAATACATGTAAGTTCAGACGGATAATTTTATGGAAACACTTAAAAAAAAAAAAAAGTGGCAAAATAAACTAAAAACTGACATGACCAATGTTTTGACAGCAATTAGACTTTTTCATGAAAATCTAATAGTAAATTTTAAATATTAATTTTCATATTCATAAACATGATTTTATTAAAACTCTTTAAAAAGGGCAAAATGTGTATTTTTTATATCCAGAAGCATATTTCAATGATGACAAATCATGTTTTGACAAAAAATTTAAATTTTAATTTCAAAAAGTGCAAATAATTTAAAAAACGGAAATGGTGCCATTGAAAATCATGTTTTAACAAAAATATGACTTTTTTCATAAAATTATTAAAAATAGTTATTTTATTTCATAAAGTTATTATAAAATTATACATTTTTTATATTCAGAAACATAACTTCACGAAAAACCGTCGAAAAATGCAGTAGATTAACAAAAATAAATTGTGACGTGCTTTTGCAAAAATCAAAAATTTTGAATAAAAATATGATAATGATAGAAAAGCAAGTCACATGAAATGACGTTTTGACATAAAATGACTTTTTATAATATTATATAATAGTAATGTATATAATATTATATCATTAAATTATATAATATAATGTAATAAAATATAAATTTTTAAGGTATTTCCATAATTTTAAAAAGTGCAAAATGTGAACAAAAAAAAAACAAAAAACCGACATGGTTGACAGCAAAAAAAAACAAAAAAGAAAAATGTTTAAAAAAAGTTATAAAAATATGTTTTCATATTCTTTATCAAAATGTCATTAAAGTGTGCAATAAAATAAATGAAAAACGGAAATGGTGACATTAAAATTTGTGTTTTGACAACAATATGACTGTTTTCATAAAAATATAATTATTATAAAAATATGATTTTTTTTTATTCATAAACCTAATTTCATTAAAAATTGTTCAAAAGTGGAATATGTTAAAGAAGAGGTGACAAATCATGTTTAGACAAATCTTCTTTTTTAGACATACATTTTTTTTTAATAATATAAATTCGAAGTGTTAATTTTTAAAATTCAGAAGCATCATTTTATAAAGTGCAATAAGTAAAAGTGAACAAAAAGTGACATTAAAAAATCCCAAATGTTTTTTTATAACTTTTTTTCCATGAAACATTTTAAAAGTGCAAATCAAAATAAAAACAGTGACATGACAAAACGTGTTTTGACAAAATTATGAAGTATTTTTATAATAGTTATTGAAGTATGAAATTTGGTTTTTGATATTGCTTTGCATATTTGAATTAAAAAGATGCAATGAAAACTAGTTTGACAAAAATATGTTTATTGGATTAGCAAATTATTATGAAAATATGAATGTTTAAATTCAGAAGCATCATTTAATGAAAAACCTTTAAAAAGTGCAATAAGTGACTGAAAAACAAAAAAGTGTCATTACAAATGACGTTTTGACAATACAATTATGTTTCTCATATAAAATTTGATATTTTAAAAAAATATATTTTCATAAACATAATTTCATTAATAACCGTTAAAATATAAAAAGTTTACATGACAATGTTTTGACAAAATAAAAATTTATGAAAATGAATAAAAGACGAAAATTGTGACAAAAATATTTATATTTATAATTCTTTTTTATAAAAAATGATAAAGAAAATATGAATTTTCATTTTCAGAAAAAAAGTTTTAAGTAAACCCATAAAAATGTGCAATTTGTGAAAAATTTTTTTGAATATTTTCCTTTTTTTAAGTACGAATTTTATTGTTTTATCAATTTTCATAATTTTGAAGACTTTTAATAATGAAACGTCAAAAAGTGCAGCAAGTTAAAGAAAAACAAAAAGTGACATAGCAAATCATATTTGGACAACAATAAATAAAAATTATAATAAAAATGATGTTATTATGAAAATATTAATTTAATTTCTTAATCATAATTTCATGAAAAACTGTTACATACTGTAAAAAGTGTACGAAACTGTTAGAAACTGTTAGAAGATGTGTACGGAAATAGTGTAGAAAGTCATCATTCATTAAAAACTAATCAACACATTAGCTTTGGTAGAGCCGTGTATGTGCTGTCAAAACTGAACTTCTCAGGATCTTAAAATGCGATTCCGCAAGTCTCAGCCGGCTAGGACGAAGAGAAAGCGGTTTTTTGAAGCAATGCATATTTGCACCTACAACATGCAGGTGACCACGATACTTTTACATGTTTTTTCTGACATTACAAACGAAGCATGTTTTGACAAAAATAGGACAATAAATAAAAATATGACGGTTATTATGAAAATATCGATTTTCATACTCATAATTTCGTAAAACTGTTTCAAACTGTAAAATATGTCCGAAAATGGTGTAGAAAGTCATAACTCATTCAAAACTAATCAACACATTAGATTTAGCAGAGCCGTGTATGTGCTGTCAAAACTGATCTTCTCAGAATTTAAAACTGCGATTCCGCAAGTCTCAGCCGGCAAGAAGAGAAAGCGAAGAGAAAGCGGTTTTTCCAAGCAATGCATATATATATATTTTTTTAATTATTATTTATTATTTATATTATTATTTATTTATTCTTTTATTAAAAACTAATCAACACATTATCTTTGGAAAGCCTTGTAAGTGCTGTCAAAACTAACTTCTCAGGATCTGAAATTCGATTCCGCAAGTCTCATCCGCTAGGACGAAGAGAAAGCAGTTTTTCATAAAAATTAGTTCTGACAATATTCATTTCATAATCATAAAAAGTTAATAAAAAGTTGCAAATACAGAACATGACAATTCACGTTTTGCCAAAAACATTCTTCTTCTTTCGTCTGCTCCCATTAGGGGTCGCACAGACAGACAGACAGACAGACAGACAGACAGACAGATAGATAGATAGATAATAGATAGATAGATGATAGATAGATAGATAGATAGATAGATAGATACAACTTTATTGTCATTGCATTGTACAGGTACACAGCAACGAAATGCAGTTTGGCATCTACCAGAAGTGCAAAATGTAGCAGTCGTGCAAAAGTGCAGATAAATATCTAGCATATTTACAGTGCAGATAACTATCTGCATATTTACAGCAGTGGTATATATATATGAAGTATATACAGTGAATAAATATAAAGGCTATTTCAGTGCAGAGATGTGTGGACATCGAAGTACAGTGAATAAATATAGAGGTGTACAGTAATTAAAAAAAATGTGCAGAAATGAAAGGTTACAAGATCACAGGATTATGCATTAAGGAGTAGCAAGCTGAATAAACAGTCTACTATATATAAAAAAAATATATATATATAAATATATACACATACATTATATACACAGATGAATGTAAATGTGGGCAGAATGTACAGTGATGATAAATATACATACAGATATAAAAAGTGCAGATGTACTGAGGAGTGAAAAATATATAATATGAAGTATGTACATGTATTGTACAGAGTATATACAGTCTTTGTTTATGTTTGTTTTGTAGTGATTTAGCGGTGTAGTGTTGAGTCAGTAGTGTGATGGTGGATGGAAAAAGACGTCCCTGAACCTGCTGTTCTGGTGCGTAAGTTCCTGTATCTCCTTCGTGATGGAAGGAGGTTAAACAGTTTATGACTGGGATGTGAAGAGTCCTTGATGATGCTGTAAGCTCTGCGCAGACATCTGCTGTGGTAAAGGTGTTCAATGGCAGGTAGTTGAGTGCCAGTGATGCGTTGGGCGGTTTTGACCACCCTTTGCAGTGCTTTACGTTCACACACAGTGGAGCCTCCGTACCATACAGTGATGGAGTTGGTCAGGATGCTCTCAATGATGCAGCGGTAGAAGCTCGTTAGAATCCCCGGGGACAGATGAGATTTCTTGAGACTTCTCAAGAAGTACAGGCGTTGTTGTGCTTTTTTTTACCAGAGCTGACGTGTTCTGCTGCCAGGACAGATCCTCAGAGATGTGAACTCCCAGGATCTTAAAGCTGGAGACTCGCTTTACCTCGGTTCCATTGATGTTGACTGGTAGATGTCTCCTGCTGTTGGATTTCCGGAAGTCCACAATGAGCTCTTTGGTCTTTGTGGCGTTGAGAGTCAGGTTGTTGGTGGCACACGATGCTGCCAGATTACGGATCTCTCCCTGTAGGCCGATTCGTCGTTGTGTCGATCTGGCCGACCACGTGGTGTCATCTGCATACTTGATGAAGATGTTGGAGTTATACAGAGAGCACAATCGTGGGTGAACAGGGAGTAGAGTAGTGGCTCAGAACACAGCCCTGCAGTATGCCAGTGTTCAGAATTAGGGTTGAGGATACCTGGTTTCCCAACCTGACAGATTGAGGTCTGTTGGTGAGAAAGTCCAGAATCCATCTGCAAGTGGAGGTGCAGATACCCAGTTCACTGAGCTTAGTGATCAGTACAGTGGGAGGACTGTATTGAACGCAGAGCTAAGTCAATGAACAGCATTCTGATGTACGTGTTGCTTTATCCAGGTGGGTGAGAGCAGAATGAAGAGCTGTGGAAACTGCATCCTCTGTTGACCTGTTCGGGCGATAGGCATACTGGTGTGGTCCAGTGTAGGTGGTAGGCCCGCAGTGAGGTGATCAGGACAGTTTCTCAAAGCACTTCATAGCAATGGGGTGAGTGCAACCGAGCGAAAGTCATTCAGGCATTTAGCAGCTGAGTGCTTAGGCACTGGTATGATAGTAGTGGTCTTCAGGCATGTTGTACCGTGGCTTGGGCCAGTGACAGGTTGAAAATGTCAGTAAAAACCTGTGCCAGTTGTCCAGCGCATGCTCTGAGAACACGTCCCGGTATGCCGTCCGGGCCAGCTGCCTTACGTGCATCCACTCTGCTGAACACTGAATAGACGTCCATTGTTGAGATTGAAAGTGGGCTGTAAGCAGTAGCAAAGTCTGTGGTTGGTGTAAAATGTCCAGTGCTTTGGTCAAAACGAGCAAAAAGTGATTAAGTTCGTTCGGTTGGAAGGCACTGCTGGTTGGTTGAGCTGTGGGTTTGTAGTCCGTGATTGACTGGATGCCTTTCCACATGCGTCTGAGGTCAGAGTTGTGGAAGTGCTCTTCTATGTGGCGTTTAAATGTGAGCTTTGCTTTCCTGATGCCCCTTTTCAGGTTGGACCTGGCTCTGTTGTAGTCCTCCGCACTGCCAGATTTAAAGCAGCATCTCTTGCTTTCAACAGGAGACGGACTTCAGAGTTCATCCACGGCTTCTGGTTAGGAAAGCATTTCACGTGTTTGACAGTAGTGACATTGTCAATGCACGTGTTAATATGGTCCAAAACAGATGATGTGTAACTGTCCATGTCTGTGTGAGAGTCCAGTGTGGCCTGTGAAGTGAACATGTTCCAGTCAGTATCCTGAAACTGTTGTTGTAGAGAAGAAATGCCCTTTACTGTCCTCACAGCTGGTTTCACACATTTGATTAGTGGTGAGTATTTGGGTAGCATGAACAAAGAGAGGTGATCAGACTGACCCAAGTGGGGAGGGGAATGGCTGTGTATGCCCCAGGTATGTTTGTGTATACCTGGTCCAGTGTTTTGTCCCCTCTAGTAGAGCAGGAGACATTGCGGTGAAATTTTGGTAAAACAGATTTCAGGTTGGAGTGGTTGAAATCTCCAGCAACAATGATAGCTCCTTCGGGATGTGCAGACTGCTGTTTGCTGATAGCTGCATGCAGTTCCTCCATAGCTAGCTTAGCATTAGCATCCGGCGAATGAACACTGCAGTCACAACAATGGCTGAGAATTCTCTCTGTAAATAAAAGGGTCTGCACTTAATCATCAAATACTCTAAATGAACAGAGCAATGACTTTCAGTAACAGTAGAGTCCGTGCACCATGAGTTGTTAACATAAATGCACAGACCTCCACCTCTGCGCTTACCAGTCCTCTGCCGTCCTGTCGCCCGATAAACACTGCGACCCCGAGCTCAATGGCGCTGCTGGGAATGTTGTTGTTTCCGTAAAAATCATGACATTACATTCCTTAATCCGTTTGTGTGATGATATCCGGAGCAGCAACTCAGCCATTTTATTAGCAAGAGATCGTACATTGCAAGGAAGACGCTTGGAATCGATGGTTGATGCGGGATTAGCCTTAGCTTAGCCCTGATGCCGCCTCGCTTCCCCTCCTTTGTTTACGGTCTCGCCGCCGGCGCTGTGGTCTCGCTGTCGGCCAAGCTGGATCAGTGGTCCGCGGTGTTCGGGCAATTTCCCGAGGGAGTTCAAAGTCCATTGAAAGCCCGTATCTGTGAGTTGCCGATTCTAGTAATGCTTTTCGGCTGTATGAGATGTGTGCAAGCCTATTCTGCGTGAATAAACTTGCTGTTGATGGAGAAATTGCTACTAAATCGCAAAATCTGGAGAGACGCCGGGCCTCGCGTTGTGCACGCGCCGCCATCTTGGTCGATATACCAAGCGGATATCCGTCTCCATACCACCCTGTCCTCTACATCTGCCTCTTTCACACCAACTACCTGGTGGCTCCATCCTCAGCATTCTTCTGCCAATATAATTCATGTCCCTCCTCTGCACATATCCAAACCATCTCAATCTCGCCTCCTCACCTTGTCACCAAAACATCCTACATATGCTGTCCCTCTAATAAACTCATTTCTAATCTTGTCCATCCTCGTCACTCCCAACGAAAACCTTAACATCTTCAGCTCTTCTGCCTCCTGCCTTTTACTCAATGTCACTGTCTCTAATCCATACAACATTGCAGGTCTCACCACCAGTCCTATAAACTTTCCCTTTCATTCTTGCAGATACCCTACATCACAAATCACTCCTGTCACTCTTCTCCACCACTCCACCATGCCTGCACTCTTTTCTTCACTTCTCTAACACACTCTCCATTACTTTGCACTGTTGACCCAGGTACCTGAACTCCTCCACCTCAACAGCTCTTCTCTCTGCAGCCGCACCACTCCATTGCCCTCCCTCTCATTCACACACATGTACTTTGTCTTACTCCTACTGACTTTCATTCCCCTTCATTCCAGCGCATATCTCCACCTCTCCAGGCTCTTCTCAACCTGCTCCCTACTCTCACCACAAATCACAATATCATCCGCAAACATCATAGTCCAGAAGACTCCTGTCTGACCTCATCCGTCAACCTGTCATCACGACTGCAAACAGGAAAGGGCTTAGAGCTTCACCCTGAACCAGTCTGTCGTACTACTGCACACTGTTCACCACTGCGTTTCCATCCTTTTAGCAAAATCTACCACATCTGCCCTTCTTCATTCCTCTCCTTAAAGCCATACATACCCATCACCACCTCACCTCACCTCCGTTCCCTTCACCTACATGCCCATTAAAGTCTGCCCCAAACACCAATCGTTCTTTCCTAGGTACACCATCTACCACTTTATCTAATTCACTTCAGAATATGTCCTTCTCCTACATCTCACAGCCGACTCGTGGAGCATAGGCACTGATGACATTTATCATCATCAACTCCAGCTTCACGTTCATCACCCTATCAGAAACTCTCTACCTCACCTCTTCACCTCCACACTTTTACTGTACTCTTCTTCAGAATATCCCTACACCATTTCTCTTTCCATCACATCATGATAGAACAGTTTAAACCCACCTCCAATGTTCCAGGCCTTACTCCTTTCCACTGGTCACAACACATCTACCTTTCTCCTCTCCATCATATCAGCTCCAATCCTTTACCAGTCATAACAACATTGAAAGTACCAACCCGAAACTCCACTCTCCTACACTTCTCTTTTTCCTGCTGTCTCTGTAAACCAAAAAGTGACACAACAAATAATATTTTGACAAAATGTCATTTTTTTTTCATAAAATATGGTCATTATTTAAAAAATATTCATTCTCTTTTTAATAAGCTTTTTTTTTTCTTTCATTTTTTTCACAACAGTTAAAAAGTGCAAAATCATAAGAAAAAAGAAAATAGTGACATGACAAATCATGTTTGGCATAATTTAATGAAAAACTTTTAAAAATG
>JBCEWE010002120.1:0-18299 GCA_039877035.1 Silurus lanzhouensis
CCTTCATCTGGTTAATATTTAGCAACACATGACAAGACTCTGCATCAGCATGATTGGACTACACCACTGATGATTCTTGAACTTGTTGTTTCCTCTGACACAACAGCTGAGCAAGATCCTGAGTGCAAGAGCTTTTACATGGATTTGGAATTTTCTAGGTAAATTGCCCTGCAAAACAAAACATGGCAACATAGAATCAAAACAAATGGGATAAACCGATACTCATCCTCTGTTCACCAGAATAAGAATCTGGCATGAACTTCTCCAGTGGAACCTCTTTGCTATGTTGCATGTCTAACAATGAAGTATCACTTGTGATGGTCTGCAGGTAATTTACATTGTAGGTGGCAGTTGACCATAAATTTAGTTGCATGCTTTTTTAACATTTGACCCAGATGGGATTCGAACCCACAATCCTCAGCTCCGAAGGCTGATGCCTTATCCATTAGGCCACTGGGCCAGCAAAAGAAACATGTGGGTGGTGCAACAACAGAACAATATTTTGTTAGCAAGACGTTTTTGAGGGTGATAGGAATTTGCTAGGCTATATTAAGCTGCAATGTAACTTAAAAAAAAAAAAAAAAAAAAAAAGACACCAGCCGGTAAACGAAGCCAGGTCACTAGAATGGGAATCTTCCACAATACCACTGGTGTTTTCGCCACCTTCAATCTGGTTAATATTTAGCAACACATGACAAGACTCTGCATCAGCATGATTGGACTACACCACTGATGATTCTTGAACTTGTTGTGTTTCCTCTGACGCAACAGCTGAGCAAGATCCTGAGTGCAAGAGCTTTTACATGGATTTGGAATTTTCTAGGTAAATTGCCCTGCAAAACATGGCAACATAGAATCAAAACAAATGGGATAAACCGATACTCATCCTCTGTTCACCAGAATAAGAATCTGGCATGAACTGCTCCAGTGGAACCTCTTTGCTATGTTGCATGTCTAACAATGAAGTATCACTTGTGATGGTCTGCAGGTAATTTACATTGTAGGTGGCAGTTGACCATAAATTTAGTTGCATGCTTCTTTAACATTTGACCCAGATGGGATTCGAACCCACAATCCTCAGCTCCGAAGGCTGATGCCTTATCCATTAGGCCACTGGGCCAGCAAATGAAACATGTGGGTGGTGCAACAACAGAACAATATTTTGTTAGCAAGCCGTTTTTGAGGGTCATAGGAATTTGCTAGGCTATATTAAGCTGCAATGTAACTTAAACAAAATCGAAAAAAAAGACACCAGCCGGTAAACGAAGCCAGGTCACTAGAATGGGAATCCATGTAAATCTTGCACTCAGATCTGCATCACTGTTGCTCTTGAGAAACAGCTGAGCAAGATCCTGAGTGCAAGAGCTTTTACATGGATTTGGAAATTTCTAGGTAAATTGCCCTGCAAAACATGGCAACATAGATCAAAACAAATGGGATAAACCGATACTCATCCTCTGTTCACCAGAATAAGAATCTGGCATGAACTTCTCCAGTGGAACCTCTTTGCTATGTTGCATGTCTAACAATGAAGTATCACTTGTGATGGTCTGCAGGTAATTTACATTGTAGGTGGCAGTTGACCATAAATTTAGTTGCATGCTTTTTAACATTTGACCCAGATGGGATTCGAACCCACAATCCTCAGCTCCGAAGGCTGATGCCTTATCCATTAGGCCACTGGGCCAGCAAAGAAACATGTGGGTGGTGCAACAACAGAACAATATTTTGTTATCAAGCGTTTTTGAGGGTCATAGGATTTGCTAGGCTATATTAAGCTGCAATGTAACTTAAACAAAATCGAAAAAAAAGACACCAGCCGGTAAACGAAGCCAGGTCACTAGAATGGGAATCTTCCACAATACCACTGGTGTTTTCGCCACCTTCAATCTGGTTAATATTTAGCAACACATGACAAGACTCTGCATCAGCATGATTGGACTACACCACTGATGATTCTTGAACTTGTTGTGTTTCCTCTGACGCAACAGCTGAGCAAGATCCTGAGTGCAAGAGCTTTTACATGGATTTGGAATTTTCTAGGTAAATTGCCCTGCAAAACATGGCAACATAGAATCAAAACAAATGGGATAAACCGATACTCATCCTCTGTTCACCAGAATAAGAATCTGGCCATGAACTGCTCCAGTGGAACTCTTTGCTATGTTGCATGTCTAACAATGAAGTATCACTTGTGATGGTCTGCAGGTAATTTACATTGTAGGTGGCAGTTGACCATAAATTTAGTTGCATGCTTCTTTAACATTTGACCCAGATGGGATTTGAACCCACAATCCTCAGCTCCGAAGGCTGATGCCTTATCCATTAGGCCACTGGGCCAGCAAAAGAAACATGTGGGTGGTGCAACAACAGAACAATATTTTGTTATCAAGACGTTTTTGAGGGTCATAGGAATTTGCTAGGCTATATTAAGCTGCAATGTAACTTAAACAAAATCGAAAAAAAAGACACCAGCCGGTAAACGAAGCCAGGTCACTAGAATGGGAATCTTCCACAATACCACTGGTGTTTTCGCCACCTTCAATCTGGTTAATATTTAGCAACACATGACAAGACTCTGCATCAGCATGATTGGACTACACCACTGATGATTCTTGAACTTGTTGTGTTTCCTCTGACACAACAGCTGAGCAAGATCCTGAGTGCAAGAGCTTTTACATGGATTTGGAATTTTCTAGGTAAATTGCCCTGCAAAACATGGCAACATAGAATCAAAACAAATGGGATAAACCGATACTCATCCTCTGTTCACCAGAATAAGATCTGGCATGAATTCTCCAGTGGAACCTCTTTGCTATGTTGCATGTCTAACAATGAAGTATCACTTGTGATGGTCTGCAGGTAATTTACATTGTAGGTGGCAGTTGACCATAAATTTAGTTGCATGCTTCTTTAACATTTGACCCAGATGGGATTCGAACCCACAATCCTCAGCTCCGAAGGCTGATGCCTTATCCATTAGGCCACTGGGCCAGTAAATGAAACATGTGGGTGGTGCAACAACAGAACAATATTTTGTTAGCAAGACGTTTTTGAGGGTCATAGGAATTTGCTAGGCTATATTAAGCTGCAATGTAACTTAAACAAAATCGAAAAAAAAGACACCAGCCGGTAAACGAAGCCAGGTCACTAGAATGGGAATCTTCCACAATACCACTGGTGTTTTCGCCACCTTCAATCTGGTTAATATTTAGCAACACATGACAAGACTCTGCATCAGCATGATTGGACTACACCACTGATGATTCTTGAACTTGTTGTGTTTCCTCTGACGCAACAGCTGAGCAGATCCTGAGTGCAAGAGCTTTTACATGGATTTGGATTTTCTAGGTAAATTGCCCTGCAAAACATGGCAACATAGAATCAAAACAAATGGATAAACCGATACTCATCCTCTGTTCACCAGAATAAGAATCTGGCATGAACTTCTCCAGTGGAACCTCTTTGCTATGTTGCATGTCTAACAATGAAGTATCACTTGTGATGGTCTGCAGGTAATTTACATTGTAGGTGGCAGTTGACCATAAATTAGTTGCATGCTTCTTTAACATTTGACCAGATGGGATTCGAACCCACAATCCTCAGCTCCGAAGGCTGATGCCTTATCCATTAGGCCACTGGGCCAGCAAAAGAAACATGTGGGTGGTGCAACAACAGAACAATATTTTGTTAGCAAGACGTTTTTGAGGGTCATAGGAATTTGCTAGGCTATATTAAGCTGCAATGTAACTTAAACAAAATCGAAAAAAAAGACACCAGCCGGTAAACGAAGCCAGGTCACTAGAATGGGAATCTTCCACAATACCACTGGTGTTTTCGCCACTTCAATCTGGTTAATATTTAGCAACACATGAAAGACTCTGCATCAGCATGATTGGACTACACCACTGATGATTCTTGAACTTGTTGTGTTTCCTCTGACCAACAGCTGAGCAAGATCCTGAGTGCAAGAGCTTTTACATGGATTTGGAATTTTCTAGGTAAATTGCCCTGCAAAACATGGCAACATAGAATCAAAACAAATGGGATAAACCGATACTCATCCTCTGTTCACCAGAATAAGAATCTGGCATGAACTTCTCCAGTGGAACCTCTTTGCTATGTTGCATGTCTAACAATGAAGTATCACTTGTGATGGTCTGCAGGTAATTTACATTGTAGGTGGCAGTTGACCATAAATTTAGTTGCATGCTTCTTTAACATTTGACCCAGATGGGATTCGAACCCACAATCCTCAGCTCCGAAGGCTGATGCCTTATCCATTAGGCCACTGGGCCAGCAAAGAAACATGTGGGTGGTGCAACAACAGAACAATATTTTGTTAGCAAGACGTTTTTGAGGGTCATAGGAATTTGCTAGGCTATATTAAGCTGCAATGTAACTTAAACAAAATCGAAAAAAAAAGACACCAGCCGGTAAACGAAGCCAGGTCACTAGAATGGGAATCTTCCACAATACCACTGGTGTTTTCGCCACCTTCAATCTGGTTAATATTTAGCAACACATGACAAGACTCTGCATCAGCATGATTGGACTACACCACTGATGATTCTTGAACTTGTTGTGTTTCCTCTGACGCAACAGCTGAGCAAGATCCTGAGTGCAAGAGCTTTTACATGGATTTGGAATTTTCTAGGTAAATTGCCCTGCAAAACATGGCAACATAGAATCAAAACAAATGGGATAAACCGATACTCATCCTCTGTTCACCAGAATAAGAATCTGGCATGAACTTCTCCAGTGGAACTCTTTGCTATGTTGCATGTCTAACAATGAAGTATCACTTGTGATGGTCTGCAGGTAATTTACATTGTAGGTGGCAGTTGACCATAAATTTAGTTGCATGCTTCTTTAACATTTGACCCAGATGGGATTCGAACCCACAATCCTCAGCTCCGAAGGCTGATGCCTTATCCATTAGGCCACTGGGCCAGTAAATGAAACATGTGGGTGGTGCAACAACAGAACAATATTTTGTTAGCAAGACGTTTTTGAGGGTCATAGGAATTTGCTAGGCTATATTAAGCTGCAATGTAACTTAAACAAAATCGAAAAAAAAAGACACCAGCCGGTAAACGAAGCCAGGTCACTAGAATGGGAATCTTCCACAATACCACTGGTGTTTCGCCACCTTCATCTGGTTAATATTTAGCAACACATGACAAGACTCTGCTCAGCATGATTGGACTACACCACTGATGATTCTTGAACTGTTGTGTTTCTCTGACAACAGCTGAGCAAGATCCTGAGTGCAAGAGCTTTACATGGATTTGGAATTTTCTAGGTAAATTGCCCTGCAAAACATGGCAACATAGATCAAAACAAATGGGATAAACCGATACTCATCCTCTGTTCACCAGAATAAGAATCTGGCATGAACTTCTCCAGTGGAACCTCTTTGCTATGTTGCATGTCTAACAATGAAGTATCACTTGTGATGGTCTGCAGGTAATTTACATTGTAGGTGGCAGTTGACCATAAATTTAGTTGCATGCTTCTTTAACATTTGACCAGATGGGATTCGAACCCACAATCCTCAGCTCCGAAGGCTGATGCCTTATCCATTAGGCCACTGGGCCAGCAAAGAAACATGTGGGTGGTGCAACAACAGAACAATATTTTGTTAGCAAGACGTTTTGAGGGTCATAGGAATTTGCTAGGCTATATTAAGCTGCAATGTAACTTAAACAAAATCGAAAAAAAAAGACACCAGCCGGTAAACGAAGCCAGGTCACTAGAATGGGAATCTTCCACAATACCACTGGTGTTTTCGCCACCTTCAATCTGGTTAATATTTAGCAACACATGACAAGACTCTGCATCAGCATGATTGGACTACACCACTGATGATTCTTGAACTTGTTGTGTTTCCTCTGACGCAACAGCTGAGCAAGATCCTGAGTGCAAGAGCTTTTACATGGATTTGGAATTTCTAGGTAAATTGCCCTGCAAAACATGGCAACATAGAATCAAAACAAATGGGATAAACCGATACTCATCCTCTGTTCACCAGAATAAGAATCTGGCATGAACTTCTCCAGTGGAACTCTTTGCTATGTTGCATGTCTAACAATGAAGTATCACTTGTGATGGTCTGCAGGTAATTTACATTGTAGGTGGCAGTTGACCATAAATTTAGTTGCATGCTTCTTTAACATTTGACCCAGATGGGATTCGAACCCACAATCCTCAGCTCCGAAGGCTGATGCCTTATCCATTAGGCCACTGGGCCAGCAAAGAAACATGTGGGTGGTGCAACAACAGAACAATATTTTGTTAGCAAGACGTTTTTGAGGGTCATAGGAATTTGCTAGGCTATATTAAGCTGCAATGTAACTTAAACAAAATCGAAAAAAAAGACACCAGCCGGTAAACGAAGCCAGGTCACTAGAATGGGAATCTTCCACAATACCACTGGTGTTTTCGCCACCTTCAATCTGGTTAATATTTAGCAACACATGACAAGACTCTGCATCAGCATGATTGGACTACACCACTGATGATTCTTAACTTGTTGTGTTTCTGACAACAGCTGAGCAAGATCCTGAGTGCAAGAGCTTTTACATGGATTTGGAATTTTCTAGTAAATTGCCTGCAAAACATGGCAAATAGAATCAAAACAAATGGGATAAACCGATACTCATCCTCTGTTCACCAGAATAAAATCTGGCATGAATTCTCCAGTGGAATCTTTGCTATGTTGCATGTCTAACAATGAAGTATCACTTGTGATGGTCTGCAGGTAATTTACATTGTAGGTGGCAGTTGACCATAATTTAGTTGCATGCTTCTTTAACATTTGACCCAGATGGGATTCGAACCCACAATCCTCAGCTCCGAAGGCTGATGCCTTATCCATTAGGCCACTGGGCCAGCAAAAGAAACATGTGGGTGGTGCAACAACAGAACAATATTTTGTTAGCAAGACGTTTTTGAGGGTCATAGGAATTTGCTAGGCTATATTAAGCTGCAATGTAACTTAAACAAAATCGAAAAAAAAGACACCAGCCGGTAAACGAAGCCAGGTCACTAGAATGGGAATCTTCCACAATACCACTGTGTTTTCGCCACCTTCAATCTGGTTAATATTTAGCAACACATGACAAGACTCTGCATCAGCATGATTGGACTACACCACTGATGATTCTTGAACTTGTTGTGTTTCCTCTGACGCAACAGCTGAGCAAGATCCTGAGTGCAAGAGCTTTTACATGGATTTGGAATTTTCTAGGTAAATTGCCCTGCAAAACATGGCAACATAGAATCAAAACAAATGGGATAAACCGATACTCATCCTCTGTTCACCAGAATAAGAATCTGGCATAAACTTCTCCAGTGGAACCTCTTTGCTATGTTGCATGTCTAACAATAAAGTATCACTTGTGATGGTCTGCAGGTAATTTACATTGTAGGTGGCAGTTGATCCTAAATTTAGTTGCATGCCTCTTTAACATTTGACCCAGATGGGATTCGAACCCACAATCCTCAGCTCCGAAGGCTGATGCCTTATCCATTAGGCCACTGGGCCAGCAAAAGAAACACGTGGGTGGTGCAACAACAGAACAATATTTTGTTATCAAGACGTTTTTGAGGGTCATAGGAATTTGCTAGGCTATATTAAGCTGCAATGTAACTTAAACAAAATCGAAAAAAAAGACACCAGCCGGTAAACGAAGCCAGGTCACTAGAATGGGAATCTTCCACAATACCACTGGTGTTTTCGCCACCTTCAATCTGGTTAATATTTAGCAACACATGACAAGACTCTGCATCAGCATGATTGGACTACACCACTGATGATTCTTGAACTTGTTGTGTTTCCTCTGACCAACAGCTGAGCAAGATCCTGAGTGCAAGAGCTTTTACATGGATTTGGAATTTTCTAGGTAAATTGCCCTGCAAAACATGGCAACATAGAATCAAAACAAATGGGATAAACCGATACTCATCCTCTGTTCACCAGAATAAGAATCTGGCATGAACTTCTCCAGTGGAACTCTTTGCTATGTTGCATGTCTAACAATGAAGTATCACTTGTGATGGTCTGCAGGTAATTTACATTGTAGGTGGCAGTTGACCATAAATTTAGTTGCATGCTTCTTTAACATTTGACCCAGATGGGATTCGAACCCACAATCCTCAGCTCCGAAGGCTGATGCCTTATCCATTAGGCCACTGGGCCAGAAATGAAACATGTGGGTGGTGCAACAACAGAACAATATTTTGTTAGCAAGACGTTTTTGAGGGTCATAGGAATTTGCTAGGCTATATTAAGCTGCAATGTAACTTAAACAAAATCGAAAAAAAAGACACCAGCCGGTAAACGAAGCCAGGTCACTAGAATGGGAATCTTCCACAATACCACTGGTGTTTTCGCCACCTTCAATCTGGTTAATATTTAGCAACACATGACAAGACTCTGCATCAGCATGATTGGACTACACCACTGATGATTCTTGAACTTGTTGTGTTTCCTCTGACGCAACAGCTGAGCAAGATCCTGAGTGCAAGAGCTTTTACATGGATTTGGAATTTTCTAGGTAAATTGCCCTGCAAAACATGGCAACATAGAATCAAAACAAATGGGATAAACCGATACTCATCCTCTGTTCACCAGAATAAGAATCTGGCATGAACTGCTCCAGTGGAACCTCTTTGCTATGTTGCATGTCTAACAATGAAGTATCACTTGTGATGGTCTGCAGGTAATTTACATTGTAGGTGGCAGTTGACCATAAATTTAGTTGCATGCTTCTTTAACATTTGACCCAGATGGGATTCAAACCCACAATCCTCAGCTTCAAAGGCTGATCCCTTATCCATTAGGCCACTGGGCCAGTAAATAAAACATGTGGGTGGTGCAACAACAGAACAATATTTTGTTAGCAAGACGTTTTTGAGGGTCATAGGAATTTGCTAAGCTATATTAAGCTGCAATGTAACAAACAAAATCGAAAAAAAAAAGACACCAGCCGGTAAACGAAGCCAGGTCACTAGAATGGGAATCTTCCACAATACCACTGGTGTTTTCGCCACCTTCAATCTGGTTAATATTTAGCAACACATGACAAGACTCTGCATCAGCATGATTGGACTACACCACTGATGATTCTTGAACTTGTTGTGTTTCCTCTGACGCAACAGCTGAGCAAGATCCTGAGTGCAAGAGCTTTTACATGGATTTGGAATTTTCTAGGTAAATTGCCCTGCAAAACATGGCAACATAGAATCAAAACAAATGGGATAAACCGATACTCATCCTCTGTTCACCAGAATAAGAATCTGGCATGAAATTCTCCAGTGGAAAATCTTTGCTATGTTGCATGTCTAACAATGAAGTATCACTTGTGATGGTCTGCAGGTAATTTACATTGTAGGTGGCAGTTGATCATAAACTTAGTTGCATGCTTCTTTAACATTTGACCCAGATGGGATTCGAACCCACAATCCTCAGCTCCGAAGGCTGATGCCTTATCCATTAGGCCACTGGGCCAGTAAATGAAACATGTGGGTGGTGCAACAACAGAACAATATTTTGTTAGCAAGACGTTTTTGAGGGTCATAGGAATTTGCTAGGCTATATTAAGCTGCAATGTAACTTAAACAAAATCGAAAAAAAAGACACCAGCCGGTAAACGAAGCCAGGTCACTAGAATGGGAATCTTCCACAATACCACTGGTGTTTTCGCCACCTTCAATCTGGTTAATATTTAGCAACACATGACAAGACTCTGCATCAGCATGATTGGACTACACCACTGATGATTCTTGAACTTGTTGTGTTTCCTCTGACACAACAGCTGAGCAAGATCCTGAGTGCAAGAGCTTTTACATGGATTTGGAATTTTCTAGGTAAATTGCCCTGCAAAACATGGCAACATAGAATCAAAACAAATGGGATAAACCGATACTCATCCTCTGTTCACCAGAATAAGAATCTGGCATGAACTTCTCCAGTGGAACCTCTTTGCTATGTTGCATGTCTAACAATGAAGTATCACTTGTGATGGTCTGCAGGTAATTTACATTGTAGGTGGCAGTTGACCATAAATTTAGTTGCATGCTTCTTTAACATTTGACCCAGATGGGATTCGAACCCACAATCCTCAGCTCCGAAGGCTGATGCCTTATCCATTAGGCCACTGGGCCAGCAAAAGAAACATGTGGGTGGTGCAACAACAGAACAATATTTTGTTATCAAGACGTTTTTGAGGGTCATAGGAATTTGCTAGGCTATATTAAGCTGCAATGTAACTTAAACAAAATCGAAAAAAAAAGACACCAGCCGGTAAACGAAGCCAGGTCACTAGAATGGGAATCTTCCACAATACCACTGGTGTTTTCGCCACCTTCAATCTGGTTAATATTTAGCAACACATGACAAGACTCTGCATCAGCATGATTGGACTACACCACTGATGATTCTTGAACTTGTTGTGTTTCTCTGACCAACAGCTGAGCAAGATCCTGAGTGCAAGAGCTTTTACATGGATTTGGAATTTTCTAGGTAAATTGCCCTGCAAAACATGGCAACATAGAATCAAAACAAATGGGATAAACCGATACTCATCCTCTGTTCACCAGAATAAGAATCTGGCATGAACTTCTCCAGTGGAACTCTTTGCTATGTTGCATGTCTAACAATGAAGTATCACTTGTGATGGTCTGCAGGTAATTTACATTGTAGGTGGCAGTTGACCATAAATTAGTTGCATGCTTCTTTAACATTTGACCCAGATGGGATTCGAACCCACAATCCTCAGCTCCGAAGGCTGATGCTTATCCATTAGGCCACTGGGCCAGCAAAGAAACATGTGGGTGGTGCAACAACAGAACAATATTTTGTTAGCAAGACGTTTTTGAGGGTCATAGGAATTTGCTAGGCTATATTAAGCTGCAATGTAACTTAAACAAAATCGAAAAAAAAAGATACCAGCCGGTAAACGAAGCCAGGTCACTAGAATGGGAATCTTCCACAATACCACTGGTGTTTTCGCCACCTTCAATCTGGTTAATATTTAGCAACACATGACAAGACTCTGCATCAGCATGATTGGACTACACCACTGATGATTCTTGAACTTGTTGTGTTTCCTCTGACGCAACAGCTGAGCAAGATCCTGAGTGCAAGAGCTTTTACATGGATTTGGAATTTTCTAGGTAAATTGCCCTGCAAACATGGCAACATAGAATCAAAACAAATGGGATAAACCGATACTCATCCTCTGTTCACCAGAATAAGAATCTGGCATAAATTCTCCAGTGGAATCTTTGCTATGTTGCATGTCTAACAATAAGTATCACTTGTGATGGTCTGCAGGTAATTTACATTGTAGTGGCAGTTGACCTAAATTTAGTTGCATGCTTCTTTAACATTTGACCCAGATGGGATTCGAACCCACAATCCTCAGCTCCGAAGGCTGATGCCTTATCCATTAGGCCACTGGGCCAGCAAAGAAACATGTGGGTGGTGCAACAACAGAACAATATTTTGTTATCAAGACGTTTTTGAGGGTCATAGGAATTTGCTAGGCTATATTAAGCTGCAATGTAACTTAAACAAAATCGGAAAAAAAAGACACCAGCCGGTAAACGAAGCCAGGTCACTAGAATGGGAATCTTCCACAATACCACTGGTGTTTTCGCCACCTTCAATCTGGTTAATATTTAGCAACACATGACAAGACTCTGCATCAGCATGATTGGACTACACCACTGATGATTCTTGAACTTGTTGTGTTCCTCTGACCAACAGCTGAGCAAGATCCTGAGTGCAAGAGCTTTTACATGGATTTGGAATTTTCTAGGTAAATTGCCCTGCAAAACATGGCAACATAGAATCAAAACAAATGGGATAAACCGATACTCATCCTCTGTTCACCAGAATAAGAATCTGGCATGAACTTCTCCAGTGGAACCTCTTTGCTATGTTGCATGTCTAACAATGAAGTATCACTTGTGATGGTCTGCAGGTAATTTACATTGTAGGTGGCAGTTGACCATAAATTTAGTTGCATGCTTCTTTAACATTTGACCCAGATGGATTCGAACCCACAATCCTCAGCTCCGAAGGCTGATGCCTTATCCATTAGGCCACTGGGCCAGCAAAGAAACATGTGGGTGGTGCAACAACAGAACAATATTTTGTTAGCAAGACGTTTTTGAGGGTCATAGGAATTTGCTAGGCTATATTAAGCTGCAATGTAACTTAAACAAAATCGAAAAAAAAAGACACCAGCCGGTAAACGAAGCCAGGTCACTAGAATGGGAATCTTCCACAATACCACTGGTGTTTTCGCCACCTTCAATCTGGTTAATATTTAGCAACACATGACAAGACTCTGCATCAGCATGATTGGACTACACCACTGATGATTCTTGAACTTGTTGTGTTTCTCTGACCAACAGCTGAGCAAGATCCTGAGTGCAAGAGCTTTTACATGGATTTGGAATTTTCTAGGTAAATTGCCCTGCAAAACATGGCAACATAGAATCAAAACAAATGGGATAAACCGATACTCATCCTCTGTTCACCAGAATAAGAATCTGGCATGAACTTCTCCAGTGGAATCTTTGCTATGTTGCATGTCTAACAATGAAGTATCACTTGTGATGGTCTGCAGGTAATTTACATTGTAGGTGGCAGTTGATCATAAATTTAGTTGCATGCTTCTTTAACATTTGACCAGATGGGATTCGAACCCACAATCCTCAGCTCCGAAGGCTGATGCCTTATCCATTAGGCCACTGGGCCAGCAAAGAAACATGTGGGTGGTGCAACAACAGAACAATATTTTGTTAGCAAGACGTTTTGAGGGTCATAGGAATTTGCTAGGCTATATTAAGCTGCAATGTAACTTAAACAAAATCGAAAAAAAAAGACACCAGCCGGTAAACGAAGCCAGGTCACTAGAATGGGAATCTTCCACAATACACTGTGTTTTCGCCACCTTCAATCTGGTTAAATTTAGCAACACATGAAAGACTCTGCATCAGCATGATTGGACTACACACTGATGATTCTGAACTTGTTGTGTTTCCTCTGACGAACAGCTGAGCAAGATCCTGAGTGCAAGAGCTTTTACATGGATTTGGAATTTTCTAGGTAAATTGCCCTGCAAAACATGGCAACATAGAATCAAAACAAATGGGATAAACCGATACTCATCCTCTGTTCACCAGAATAAGAATCTGGCATGAACTTCTCCAGTGGAACCTCTTTGCTATGTTGCATGTCTAACAATGAAGTATCACTTGTGATGGTCTGCAGGTAATTTACATTGTAGGTGGCAGTTGACCATAAATTTAGTTGCATGCCTTTTTAACATTTGACCCAGATGGGATTCGAACCCACAATCCTCAGCTCCGAAGGCTGATGCCTTATCCATTAGGCCACTGGGCCAGCAAAAGAAACATGTGGGTGGTGCAACAACAGAACAATATTTTGTTAGCAAGACGTTTTTGAGGGTGATAGGAATTTGCTAGGCTATATTAAGCTGCAATGTAACTTAAACAAAATCGAAAAAAAAAAAAGACACCAGCCGGTAAACGAAGCCAGGTCACTAGAATGGGAATCTTCCACAATACCACTGGTGTTTTCGCCACCTTCAATCTGGTTAATATTTAGCAACACATGACAAGACTCTGCATCAGCATGATTGGACTACACCACTGATGATTCTTGAACTTGTTGTGTTTCCTCTGACGCAACAGCTGAGCAAGATCCTGAGTGCAAGAGCTTTTACATGGATTTGGAATTTTCTAGGTAAATTGCCCTGCAAAACATGGCAACATAGAATCAAAACAAATGGGATAAACCGATACTCATCCTCTGTTCACCAGAATAAGAATCTGGCATAAACTTCTCCAGTGGAACCTCTTTGCTATGTTGCATGTCTAACAATAAAGTATCACTTGTGATGGTCTGCAGGTAATTTACATTGTAGGTGGCAGTTGACCTAAATTTAGTTGCATGCCTCTTTAACATTTGACCCAGATGGGATTCGAACCCACAATCCTCAGCTCCGAAGGCTGATGCCTTATCCATTAGGCCACTGGGCCAGCAAAAGAAACATGTGGGTGGTGCAACAACAGAACAATATTTTGTTAGCAAGACGTTTTTGAGGGTCATAGGAATTTGCTAGGCTATATTAAGCTGCAATGTAACTTAAACAAAATCGAAAAAAAAGACACCAGCCGGTAACGAAGCCAGGTCACTAGAATGGGAATCTTCCACAATACCACTGGTGTTTTCGCCACCTTCAATCTGGTTAATATTTAGCAACACATGACAAGACTCTGCATCAGCATGATTGGACTACACCACTGATGATTCTTGAACTTGTTGTGTTTCCTCTGACGCAACAGCTGAGCAAGATCCTGAGTGCAAGAGCTTTTACATGGATTTGGAATTTTCTAGGTAAATTGCCCTGCAAAACATGGCAACATAGAATCAAAACAAATGGGATAAACCGATACTCATCCTCTGTTCACCAGAATAAGAATCTGGCATGAACTTCTCCAGTGGAACCTCTTTGCTATGTTGCATGTCTAACAATGAAGTATCACTTGTGATGGTCTGCAGGTAATTTACATTGTAGGTGGCAGTTGACCATAAATTTAGTTGCATGCTTCTTTAACATTTGACCCAGATGGGATTCGAACCACAATCCTCAGCTCCGAAGGCTGATGCCTTATCCATTAGGCCACTGGGCCAGTAAATGAAACATGTGGGTGGTGCAACAACAGAACAATATTTTGTTAGCAAGACGTTTTTGAGGGTCATAGGAATTGCTAGGCTATATTAAGCTGCAATGTAACTTAAACAAAATCGAAAAAAAAAGACACCAGCCGGTAAACGAAGCCAGGTCACTAGAATGGGAATCTTCCACAATACCACTGGTGTTTTCGCCACCTTCAATCTGGTTAATATTTAGCAACACATGACAAGACTCTGCATCAGCATGATTGGACTACACCACTGATGATTCTTGAACTTGTTGTGTTTCCTCTGACGCAACAGCTGAGCAAGATCCTGAGTGCAAGAGCTTTTACATGGATTTGGAATTTTCTAGGTAAATTGCCCTGCAAAACATGGCAACATAGAATCAAAACAAATGGGATAAACCGATACTCATCCTCTGTTCACCAGAATAAGAATCTGGCATGAAACTTCTCCAGTGGAACCTCTTTGCTATGTTGCATGTCTAACAATGAAGTATCACTTGTGATGGTCTGCAGGTAATTTACATTGTAGGTGGCAGTTGACCATAAATTTAGTTGCATGCTTCTTTAACATTTGACCCAGATGGGATTCGAACCCACAATCCTCAGCTCCGAAGGCTGATGCCTTATCCATTAGGCCACTGGGCCAGTAAATGAAACATGTGGTGGTGCAACAACAGAACAATATTTTGTTAGCAAGACGTTTTTGAGGGTCATAGGAATTTGCTAGGCTATATTAAGCTGCAATGTAACTTAAACAAAATCGAAAAAAAAGACACCAGCCGGTAAACGAAGCCAGGTCACTAGAATGGGAATCTTCCACAATACCACTGGTGTTTTCGCCACCTTCAATCTGGTTAATATTTAGCAACACATGACAAGACTCTGCATCAGCATGATTGGACTACACCACTGATGATTCTTGAACTTGTTGTGTTTCCTCTGACGCAACAGCTGAGCAAGATCCTGAGTGCAAGAGCTTTTACATGGATTTGGAATTTCTAGGTAAATTGCCCTGCAAAACATGGCAACATAGAATCAAAACAAATGGATAAACCGATACTCATCCTCTGTCACCAGAATAAGAATCTGGCATGAACTTCTCCAGTGGAACCTCTTTGCTATGTTGCATGTCTAACAATGAAGTATCACTTGTGATGGTCTGCAGGTAATTTACATTGTAGGTGGCAGTTGACCATAAATTTAGTTGCATGCTTCTTAACATTTGACCCAGATGGGATTCGAACCCACAATCCTCAGCTCCGAAGGCTGATGCCTTATCCATTAGGCCACTGGGCCAGTAAATGAAACATGTGGGTGGTGCAACAACAGAACAATATTTTGTTAGCAAGACGTTTTGAGGGTCATAGGAATTTGCTAGGCTATATTAAGCTGCAATGTAACTTAAACAAAACGAAAAAAAAGACACCAGCCGGTAAACGAAGCCAGGTCACTAGAATGGAATCTTCCACAATACCACTGGTGTTTCGCCACCTTCAATCTGGTTAATATTAGCAACACATGACAAGACTCTGCATCAGCATGATTGGACTACACCACTGATGATTCTTGAACTTGTTGGTTTCCTCTGACCAACAGCTGAGCAAGATCCTGAGTGCAAGAGCTTTTACATGGATTTGGAATTTTCTAGGTAAATTGCCCTGCAAAACATGGCAACATAGAATCAAAACAAATGGGATAAACCGATACTCATCTCTGTTCACCAGAATAAGAATCTGGCATGAACTTCTCCAGTGGAACCTCTTTGCTATGTGCATGTCTAACAATAAGTATCACTTGTGATGGTCTGCAGGTAATTTACATTGTAGGTGGCAGTTGACCATAAATTTAGTTGCATGCTTCTTTAACATTGACCCAGATGGATTCGAACCCACAATCCTCAGCTCCGAAGGTGATGCCTTATCCATTAGGCCACTGGGCCAGTAAATGAAACATGTGGGTGGTGCAACAACAGAACAATATTTTGTTAGCAAGACGTTTTGAGGGTCATAGGAATTTGCTAGGCTATATTAAGCTGCAATGTAACTTAAACAAAATCGAAAAAAAAAGACACCAGCCGGTAAACGAAGCCAGGTCACTAGAATGGGAATCTTCCACAATACCACTGGTGTTTTCGCCACCTTCAATCTGGTTAATATTTAGCAACACATGACAAGACTCTGCATCAGCATGATTGGACTACACCACTGATGATTCTTGAACTTGTTGTGTTTCCTCTGACGCAACAGACTTGAGCAAGATCCTGAGTGCAAGAGCTTTTACATGGATTTGGAATTTTCTAGGTAAATTGCCCTGCAAAACATGGCAACATAGAATCAAAACAAATGGGATAAACCGGATACTCATCCTCTGTTCACCAGAATAAGAATCTGGCATGAAACTTCTCCAGTGAACCTCTTTGCTATGTTGCATGTCTAACAATGAAGTATCACTTGTGATGGTCTGCAGGTTAATTTACATTGTAGGTGGCAGTTGACCATAAATTTAGTTGCATGCTCTTTAACATTTGACCAGATGGGATTCGAACCCACAATCCTCAGCTCCGAAGGCTGATGCCTTATCCATTAGGCCACTGGGCCAGTAAATAAAACATGTGGTGGTGCAACAACAGAACAATATTTTGTTAGCAAGACGTTTTTGAGGGTCATAGGAATTTGCTAGGCTATATTAAGCTGCAATGTAACTTAAACAAAATCGAAAAAAAAAGACACCAGCCGGTAAACGAAGCCAGGTCACTAGAATGGGAATCTTCCACAATACCACTGGTGTTTTCGCCACCTTCAATCTGGTTAATATTTAGCAACACATGACAAGACTCTGCATCAGCATGATTGGACTACACCACTGATGATTCTTGAACTTGTTGTGTTTCCTCTGACGCAACAGCTGAGCAAGATCCTGAGTGCAAGAGCTTTTACATGGATTTGGAATTTTCTAGGTAAATTGCCCTGCAAAACATGGCAACATAGAATCAAAACAAATGGGATAAACCGATACTCATCCTCTGTTCACCAGAATAAGAATCTGGCATGAACTTCTCCAGTGGAACCTCTTTGCTATGTTGCATGTCTAACAATGAAGTATCACTTGTGATGGTCTGCAGGTAATTTACATTGTAGGTGGCAGTTGACCATAAATTTAGTTGCATGCTTCTTTAACATTTGACCCAGATGGGATTCGAACCCACAATCCTCAGCTCCGAAGGCTGATGCCTTATCCATTAGGCCACTGGGCCAGTAAATGAAACATGTGGGTGGTGCAACAACAGAACAATATTTTGTTAGCAAGACGTTTTTGAGGGTCATAGGAATTTGCTAGGCTATAAAGCTGCAATGTAACTTAAACAAAATCGAAAAAAAAGACACCAGCCGGTAAACGAAGCCAGGTCACTAGAATGGGAATCTTCCACAATACCACTGGTGTTTTCGCCACCTTCAATCTGGTTAATATTTAGCAACACATGACAAGACTCTGCATCAGCATGATTGGACTACACCACTGATGATTCTTGAACTTGTTGTGTTTCCTCTGAC
>JBCEWE010002119.1:0-18245 GCA_039877035.1 Silurus lanzhouensis
GTTTCTGTAGGTTTCTGTAGGTGGATAGGTGCATCTCATGTAAAAATTGCAGTAGCAGTTCTACAAAATTCACGTCTCAGTGAGAGAAAAAGCTCAGCTTTAGTAACTCATCCTGCTGTTTTAATAAAAGAGAATCTCAGCATCTCCAACTAGAAATACAATGTGGATTCTGTTCAGGTTCATACAGCAGGTGATGGAACTCATCATCAGTTTGTATGTTAATGAGCTGGATGAAGCATTTATTCATTAGTTATTTATCCAGTTATCATCTGTTAACTGTTATTTCAACAAAACTTTCTTCTGCAAACCAAGTTCAAGAAAATGCTACAAGGAATTGACTCCCATGTCGTGTTTTGCTGGACTTTACAATGTAATATACTTTATTGCACTGAGGTGCTTTAGTACATAAAGGTCTACATTTAAACATATTTATGATTTTATAATGATTAATTTGTATTATTATTATTATATGCAGATTTACACATTAATAAAACCCAAAGGGATAAAATGATTAAATTCCTAATAATTGCTTTTGCTTAAACAATAAAACTGGACTGGACTGATCTTGCTGATCAAAGCAAGAACCTTCATAAATCCCCCCAAAACTATAATAATAATAATAATAAAATAATAATAATAATATAATAATAATAATAATAATAATATAACTGCAGTTGGTTGTCAGATGTCAGTCTCACACTGCCCTCTAGTGCCCTGTCAGAACTTTCTTTTTACTTAATTCTGTACAAATATTATTAATGGTGTTTGTTGTCTAGTTATATGTGATGTTGATCTTTTACAAAGCAAGATATTTTTCTTAATAATATTAAACTGTCTAAAACTTAAACTGTTGATTAAATCAGCTGATAAAAAAATAATGTAATAAATAATGTAGAAATAACGAGTACAGATTTAATAACATTTAAACAATTTATTTTGTCAAAACATTTTATAAAATCCAGTCCTTATGTTAAGAAACTGCATGAAGTTAGTATTAAATGTATTAAAAGTATCATCTACATGCAAGAACTCAATCAAACGTTAGAATCCAATGAAAACTTGATCAAATCTCAAATCAGACTCTGAACTGTACGAATGCTTTTTGTTCTGTTATTGAACTAGAAACAGTGAATGTTGAGATGTTTGGGAACTGATTATAGTCTGTATATATGCAGGTCAGGGGTTTTTTCATGCTGGAACACCGTTCATTACAATGAGACGATGATGTAAGATGACGAGCCAAACCACGGAGACGAAGCTGACTGAGGTGAACCCCTCAAACTAACCCAGGAACAGAGAAGGAACTTTCTGACCACCTGCTGGTTTTGCACAAACAGAGTAAAGGTTTTTAAAGTAATATTTTTAAGGAGACCGAATGTTTTATGTTACTGATTTTTCTGGAACTGTGGAATCGAGTCATTTCCCAGTGAATCTATGGATTCAGACTCAATTAAACCAAAACCAGTGAATCGACTCTTTATACCTTTATTTTGACATTAATAAACTCTTGAACCGAGTTACTTAAACTGAATCTATGGAGTCGAAATAATTAAACCTTTTAAAGTCCATTCAGTTAAAATCTTTTTTAACTGAATGGACTGAAAAATGTAAACCAATCTTTTCAATTAAATTGTTATTTTGTAATGTTTTGAATGCCAAACTGTTACTTTTGATGTTTTGTAACTAACTGAGGTTCTCAAAAGTTATATTTGAACAGTAGATGTTATAAGGCTGCATTCTAACTAAACCTTTTTGCAGCAATCGATAGTTTTGATCAGTTTAACTTCTGTTCATGTTCAAATGGGTTTAAACAGAATTGGGTTTTGTCACATTTTCCCAAAATATTATCATGTGGATTTTAATACTTAGTTGGGAATTAAATGTCATAAACACTTAAAAAAAAGAAACAAAACACACACAAAATTCAAGTATTTAGTTTTTATTAGTTTTTACAACAAACATAGTAGAAATAGTAAAACAAAAAGAAGAGAGGGAAAAAAACTATATGTATGGTATGTGTTCACATGCTGAATCTAAACCTGCCCAGAGTTTTGCAGATTCTCTCCACTGCTGCCATTTCCTGTTCTTCATGAATTATTGAGGAATCTGGTTATAAAGCGAGTGATGTCTCGTTTGGGCTTTTGTTTTTTTCTAAATTCATTCTCCAACTCCAAAGTTTCCTCCAGCTCAACAACATGTTCCTCCAGTCGCTCTCGTTCCCTCATCAAATTATTTCTCTCGTGCTCCGCCCTCTTTTCTCTTCCACACACTGGTTGAGGGAATCCTGGAGCTTCCTGGTGGTTTGGAGATGTGAGGTTGTCATTTCCTCCATGTTTAATTTGGCCTTCTTTTTTTCTTTCACTATTTTCTTTCTCTCAAATTCCAACTCGACCTCAAGCACAGCAAGACGTGTCTCCACTCGCTCTCGGTCTGCTATCAAATTTCTATTCTCTTCCTCACAATGATCCAGAGAATCCTGAAGCTCCCTGAAGGTTTGAATCTGTAACGTGTTCATTTCCTTCATGTATAGTCTGGCCTTTTTTCCTTTCTCGCTTTTCAAAGTGGCCTCAAGCTGAGCAACACGTTCCTGCAGTTGTTCTTGTTCTCTCACCCAGCTCTCTCTCTCACGTTCTACTGTTTTCTCCTGTTTCCTGCAGAGTTCCAGGGAAGACTGGAGCTCGGTGATGTTTTGGAGATGTGTGGAGTTTCTCTCAGTTATGTCCTGTTCCTGCTGCTTTCTCTCAAAAGCCAAAGTAGCCTCCAGCTTTTGCACCGTCTGTAGCAGAATGGCTTTCTCTTCTTTCTCTTGTGCTAACTTCTCTTTCATCAGATTAGAAAATGCATCCAAGTCTTTTACTACTTTCTCCATGTGTTCCAGCTTCTCCTTCATTTCAGCAATCTGCTCAGATTTCTTCTTTCTTCTGGTATAAAAAATCTCTCTAAACCTTCTGAAGAGCTCCATGTTTACGTGTCTTTACTCACACGCACAAACCTCGGAAATGAGAGAAACAAAGACGCGTTCTGACTTACATAGTCGCCCTACTGTGACGTCACACAGAGATGCTCCGCCCTCTGGTCTGTCTCTTTCTCTCTCTCTCTCTCTCTTTCTCTCTCTCTCTCCCTTTCTCTCAGAATCATAAATGGACAGTAGGTGGCAGTGTGATGTGTATTAGAGCTCACTGTCACAGCAGGTCATTAGAAGTAGTGGAGCTTTAATGACGTCATTAATAGCGAGGACAAGACACACAGCAGTTTGGGATTCTTTTATTGACTTTATTGATTAATTGATTTGGAGTATGATTGTGTTTCTGATCAAAGTAAGTTCATGTGTATGGAGTAAAAACAACCTGTACATTTCTCACTTCCACACAGTATTATGAGATGTTCATCTGCCAGGAAGGAGATGAGTGAGTGAAGGTGTGTGTGATCAGCATGACGTAGAGAGGCTCCGTGCGGGCGGGGCACACACGGGAGAAGAAGCAGAGTGCTTCGGGGAATCCCAAAGTTTGACAGCTGCTGAAGGGGGCGTGGCAGGGAGATCCCTGACAATAACTAAGTGGCTAAATACATTATTAGATTAAGATTCAGACTGGACAATGTGCCTCAGTGAGCAGGTATCTTTAGCTGAGCACAAGAAGAAGTACAACCAATAAGGTGATCATCTTAAATTAGACATATTCATAATCTTAATTATAAATTGGAGTCAGATTCGAGGTTAAAATTGGATTAATGTAACAAAGTGCAATCTATTTGAGTAATCTTTTACAGCCACGCGAGAAGGACTAACATGCAGCATACCTTCTCCCACACCAGTGGATTCCGTCGTTGGGCCATTGGGTGGGCACCCTACAACATTAATATTTTTAGCCGAGCAAGCACCAATATAGCCTAAGAAATGGAAAGAATGTAAAGTGCAAAAAATAATATTTGATTCTATTCACACACTGTACTGCACCTACCCACTGGATAAAAAATAAACAGTGATAATACCATAATTCCTTTTTTTTGCAAAATAAAGTTTTAGTTTTGTCCAGTTGCACGTATATTTTTAGTTTCTTAATGTGTGTTTTTGTGATATTTAAATGATTTTATAACTCGTATCTATAGGTCAAAAATTACAGTGGTGTACAGCTTTCATAGAATGAACATAGAGGGAATCTTTCACTCATTCTAATATCTGTGTCACTGTGGGTTTTTTTTTGTTTTTTTTCTGCAAGCAATCAAAACACGATTTTTATCCGTTTTGGAAAGCGACAATGCAATACTGGCAGCTGTCTCATTTCTTATGTTCAAACTGAGATGGTTGAGAGACCAGAGGGAGAAAGAGATGGTCAAAGGAATGCTTGCAGCAGAGTGTCACAAGCTCATCCCTCACCCTGGTCCTGTTCAGCAAGCAGCCAAGATGCCTGTGTCTCAGACAACACCAGACTCAAGCTCCTTCTAAGTGCAGGACTTTTTCTGTTTTGAGGAGGCTGATGATACCTTCAGCACTGTGGAAACTGAAGTAATGACCTACTTGAGAACAACCGATACAATTTCCCACAATAAAGGAATTTCTCTGAAGAAAAATGCAGCTACTCCATTAAGTGCACCTGTTGAGAGACTTTTCAGCCTGGGAAGTCTGGTACTGTCTCCAAAGAGGAACAAGCTGTCTGACCAAAGGTTTGAGAGACTTCTTCTCATGCGGTACAACCACTGGTTTGGAGGGTCAAACTCAAATTAACATTCATTCAGGTCCTTGCTAGTAAGCACCTTTTGTTGTTTTAAATAAATAAGCACACATTTGTTATTAAAATATTTGTTTGTTAAAAATAATGGTTAGTTTAGTAGCCACAGAGACATTTCTGTTATATGTTCAAACACTAATTTTATGCATTATAAAATGCATTACGTTTCCGTTTATATTATTCAGCTTGTTTTGTTATTTATTCAGAAATCTGTGTGATATATTCAGTTTGTGCTGGTGTGAATGAAATAAAATAGTGTTTAAAAATGACTTTGTGTTTAAGTCAGTTTTGTGTTTGTGTAGACCATAACGCATTAATGGGAACATTAAAGAATGTTCTTTAAAAAAGTAATTGAAAAGTTACTTTTAACAGTAACGCATTACTTTTTGGTGTAAATAATCAACAAAGTAATTGAGTTACTTTTTGAATGAAGTAACGAGTAACTGTAACTAGTCACTATTTCTTAGTAACCAGCACAACACTGTCTGGCACAGTCGTGTAGGGGCTTTCATGACTGATCTTCTTAGGGGCTAAAAATGCGATTCTGCAAGTCTCAGCCTCGTAACACGAAAGGAAAGCGTTTTTTTCGAACCGTTCCCCACAGAACACGCACATAATGACATGCAGATTACTCGGTCATACCGTGCAAATTTATAAGGACGCAGGTGGGAATCTTGTCAAAAATATTACTCACAAATTATTATTTTTGGTTGACCATTTTAGTCGCAGTCTGGACCCCTGTATAAGAATGTATGATGAATGGAAGAGATTAACAGCAGCATAATTCAGAGAAACAAAATAAAAAGCATTTAAAGAGGACTGAGGTGAACCCCTCAAACTAACCCAGGAACAGAGAAAGAACTTTCTGACCACCTGCTGGTTTTTCACAAACAGAACAAAAGTGTCTTTAAAAGTAATATTTATAAGGAGACACGACTGTTTTATGTTGTAGATTTTTCCAAAACTGTGGAATCTAGTAAGTTTCTGGTGAATCAATCAATTCAGACTTTATTGAATCAATTCCAGTGAACTGACTCAGTGACTTAAACTGAATCTAAGGAGTCAAAATTACCAAACCAAATCTTTTAACTGAATGGATTGAATTAATAAAATAAATCTATTAAATGACATTGTTATTTTCTAATGCTTTGAATTCAAAGATTTATTTCTGATGTTTTGTAACTAGCTGAGGTGGTCAGAAGTTATATTTGAACAGTAGATGTTATAAGGCTGCATTCAAACTAAACTTTTTGCAGCAATCGATAGTTTTGATCAGTTTCACTTCTGTTCATGTTCAAATGATTTCAATCAGAACCTTTATTTTATTATCATTTACTTTTGTCACATTTTCCCAACATTTTATCATGTGGATTTTAATTCTTAGTTACGATTTAAATGAAGTCCAACACTTTAATAAAAGACACAAAACACACACAATATTAAAATATAAAATTTTTATTAAATATGACAATAAACTTTGATGTGTTTTGTACTTTATTATATGTATGGCATGGCTAAATCTAAACCTGTCCAGAGCTTTGTAGATTGTTGCTCTCCGGTGCTGCCATTTCCTGTTCTTCGTGAATTATTGAGGAATCTAGTTTTAAAGCGAGTGATGTTTTGTTTGGTCTTTTGTTTTTTCTCAAATTCACTCACAAATTCCAAAGTTTCATCCAGCTCAACAACAAGTTCCTCCAGTCGCTCTCGTTCTCTCATCAAATTATTTCTCTTGTGCTCTGCCCTCTTTTTCTCTTCCTCACAGTGGTTGAGGGAATCCTGGAGCTTCCTGGTGGTTTGGATGTGTGAGGTGGTCATTTCCTCCAGGTCGTGTTTGGCCTTCTCTTTTTCTTTCCTGAGTTTATTTTGCTCAGAAAGCAAAGTGGCCTCTCGCAGAGCAAGACGTGTCTCCAGTTGGTCTCGGTCTCTCATTAAATTATTGTTCTCTTTCTCACAGAGATATAAGGAAACCTGAAGCTCTCTGATGGCCTGGAGTGGTACATTGTTCCTCTCCTGCATGTCTAGTTTGGCCTTCTTTTCTCTCTCTCTTTTCAAAGCGACCTCGAGCTGAGCAACACGTTCCAGCAGTCGCTTTTGTTTTCTCGCACAGATCTCTCTCTCACGTTCTACAGATTTCTCGTAGAGTTTCAGGAAAGACTGGAGCTCAGTGATGTACTGGAGGTGTGTGTCATTTTTTCGATTTATGTCCTGTTCCCGCTGTTTTCGCTCAGAAGCCAAAGTAGCCTCCAGTTTTTGCACCGTCTGTAGCAGAATGGCTTTCTGTTCTTTCTCTTCTGCTATCTTCTCTTTCATCTGATTAATAAATGCATTCAAGTCTTTTACTAATTTCTCAATGTGTTCCAGCTCCTCCTTCATTTCAGCAATCTGTTTAGTTTTCCTCTTTCCTTTGGTTTGAAAAATCTCTCCAAATCTTCTGAAGAGCCCCATGTTTACATGTCTTTACTCACACACAAACATCGGAAATGAGAGAAACAGAGACGCATTCTGATTTACATAGAAGTTGCCTTACTGTGACGTCACACAGAGATGCTCTGCCCCCCGGTTTCTCTCTCTCTTACCCAGTAAACTGGGTCTGTACTGTATTTGTAATGTTTTTGCATTAATGTTATAATATCTGATAGCCATTAGAGGGCACTCTCGTGCTGCATGTGGGTGTGTTTGCAGTGTGCAGAGTAAACGAGTAAAAAACTCTGTGCAGTCATGTCTCCGGTTCTTTCTGCGCATGCTCCGAACTTAACGGGATAATATGTGTTTTATAGCATAATGATGCAAACATAACAGTATTTACATTCATCACATTACTGTGCTGGAAAACAATACAAATTAAAGCAGCGATGAACGGGCCCTCGCACCCGGGCTCACCGCCACCCGTTGGCCTGAGGAAAACAGTAAACAGTGGGCGAGGTGCATGTAAGCGAGTAAAGACAGGAGAATTATAGCACAGTACAGTGGAACCTCGGGTTACGAATTTAATTCGTTCCGGTACTTTATTCGTAACCTGAAAAGTTTGTATCCCGATACAAATTTCCCCATAATAATGAACAGAAACTTCGGTAATTCGTTCTGGACAACCAAAAATATTACTTAAATAAAAATAAAGCCAATATTCACTAATATTATTTACTTTTAACATGTTATATTAAAATCATACCACATAAAACATACAAAAGAGGAAAAGATCTTTAGCGGGTACTTTCCCTTTGAGAAGACTCGCTGCAGGAGACGACGTTCGTAGAAGGGGGAGGAGGGAGAGTTATTGTTTAGAAGGAGAATCTTATTATATTATATTATTTATATATTATTATATATTATATTATAGAATATTAAAGACAGTGTTATTAACACGAACGCTGAGACAGTTGTTGCATTAGAGGGAAAATGAGAGCTGTTTCTTTAAGGCTACTATCAGTTGGTATTGAAGTCCAGAGTGAAATTCATTATGGGTATTGTACTTCAGAAAAGACTGTAACCCTGCTAATCTATCTTCATAAAAACAAGTCAAGTGGTTATGCATCGGCTAATGTTGTCCATCTCATCATTCCACGAGCATCAACTAACGAGTTGTTACGCTGCCGCCGGGAAAAGTTCAAGCGGATAAGTAACACGATGCTCTCGCTAGGGACACAGGACGCTAACTGATGTGACGAGCTGCGTGGATAGAGCAAAAACAACCAACCTGCCTGCGATTTTTTGGTGAGCGACGTTCGTACCCTGATATATTGTTCGTAACCAGGGGCAAAAATTTTGATGAACTGCGATTCGTAACCTGAATTATACGTATGCCGGGGCGTTCGCAACCCGAGGTTCCACTGTATATATATATATAAAATTATTATTATAATCACAAACTGTGTTTATAAAATTTATTTAAAGTAGAGCTGTAATACTGCACTGTATTAACTTTCCGAACCAGATTTATTCTAGTTTTAAACATATTGATAGTCATTTTTATTTATTTTTGTTGTATTTTAATGTTTTTCAAATTCAGTAAATTATGACTTTTTGTTTTTTATCTATTACACAGTAAAAGCCTTAATATTTATAAATGTGTATTTAAAACACAGATATAAAAAAAAAAGTATAATACGGTCCATCACTCCGAAGTCACTGCGGTCAACTTCCGGTTCTCAACTCAGATATAATACTGCGTACTAACTGTTTTCTCTATAGAGCTCTATGTAATAAGTGTAGTTTAAACACTCAAAAATTAAATACAATTATCAACAGAATGTGAATAAAAGACAGTTTGGACTTTAAAAACCTCTATGTATTATGTAACAGAGATATCCACTGAAGCTAGCCCCGGTCCGTCCTCAGAGAGCATGGAGTCCCGCTGACCTTCACTTGCTTTATACACAGTTTACAGCCGTTTTTATCTTATTTATGACTGTAATATCGCTCTTCTCTCAGGAACAACAGAAAAGTGGAAGACGCCATGATATTTTATCCGCTCTTTACCTCTTTAATGTGCGCATGCGCATAGTGAGTGTGCGCGTGTAAGAGAGAGAGAGAGAGCGAGCGAGAGAGAGAGAGAGAGAGAGAGAGAGAGAGAGAGAGAGAGAGAGAGAGAGAGAGAAAGAGAGAAAGAGAGACCGAAGGGCGGAGCATCTCTGTGTGATGTCACAGTAGGGACACTTGTATGTATGAATGCGTTTTTCTCTCATTTCCGAGGTTTGTGCATGTGAGTAAAGAGGCATAAACATGGGGCTCTTCAGAAGGTTGAGAGAGTTTTTTTAAACCAAAAGAAATAAGAAATCTGAGCAGATGGCTAAAAAAAAGGAGAAGCTGAAACACATGGAGAAAGTAGTAAAAGACTTGGATCTGATGATAGAGAAGATAACAGAAGAGAAAAAAGAGAAAGTCTTTCTGCTACAGACGGTGCAAAAGCTGAAGGCTATTTTGGCTATTGAGCGAAAGCAGCAGGAACAGGATATAACTGAGAGAAGCCAGAGCTGGGCGAGAGAACAAAAACAACTGGAGGAACGTGTTGCTCAGCTCGAGGTCACTTTGGAACAGACCACCATGGAGCTCCAGTCTTCCCTGAAAATCCATGAGAAACTGGAGAAAACTGTAGAGTGTGAGAGAGAGAGCTGGACTAAAGAACTAAAGAAAGTGATGGAACATGTTTTTCAGCTTGAGGTCACTTTGAAACAGACCTCCATGGAGCTCCAGTCTTTCCTGAAAATCCTTAAGCAAAACCCCACATACCTCCAGACCATCACTGAGCTTCTGTCTTCACTGAACCTCCATGAGGAACAAGAGAAAATTGTAGAACGTGAGAGAGAAAGCTGGGCAAGAGAACTAAAACAACTGCAGGAACGTGTTGCTCAGCTTGAGGCCACAATAAAAAGAAAGAAAGGAAAGAAGGCAAAACTAGACATTGAGATGCGTAATAACTTACAGTTCAAGACCACCAGGTTGCTCCAGGATTCCCTAAATCATTATGAGGAAAAGAAGTGTGCAATTCATGAGAGCAATCATTTGAGGAGCGACAGAGAGCGACTGGAGGAACGTGTTGCTCTGCTGGTGACCACTTTAAATTTTAAACAAAATAAATTTGAAAAGGAAAAAGAGATGATCAAAATAGACATGGAGGAGATGACCACCAGACACTTTCAAACCATCAGAGAGCTGCAGGATTCCCTGAATCATTGTGAGGAAGAGAAAAATTATTTAATGAGAGACAGAGAGCGACTGGAGGAACGTGTTGCTCAGCTGGAGGCCACTTTGGAATTTAGGCAAAATAAATTTGAGAAAGAAAAGAATTAAGGCCAAACTAGATATGAAGGAGATGATCACCTCACAGCTCCAAACCACCAGGGATCTGCAGAATTCCCTGATTCACTGTGAGGAAGAGAAGAAGACTGCAAAGGATGAGAGAGATCATTTGATGAAAAATAAATAGAAGGATAAACTAAAGGCCAAATGACAGATTAATCACTTCTTACATAACTTCTTCAATAATTCATGAGAAACAGAATATGGCAGAACTGGAGAGCAAAAAATCTGCTTAGCTCTGGGCAGGTTTAGATTCAGCATGTGAGCACATGTTATACAAAAAATTATATATATATATATATATATATATATATATATATATATATATATATATATATATATATATATATATAAAAAATGTATTGTAATATTTAAAAAAAATTTACATGTTAAAATTTTGTGTTTTTTGTTTCTATTATTAAAATGTTGGACTTCATTTAAATTCAACTAAGAATTAAATTCCACATGATAAAATGTGACAAAAGTAAATGATATTAAAATAAAGGTCAAAAAGTAAAACTAAATTAAAATTCTATTTATTTATTTCAATAACTCCATTCAGCTTGATCAATTCGGTTAAAAAAAATTTGATTCAGTAATTTTGACTCCTTTGAATCAGTTCATGTAACTCGGTTCAAAAGAGTTAAATAATAAAGTCTACCGTGAGTCTCCAAGTGCCGGAGCGGTTGCTTGGGCTGTCTGTTGACCTCGCTGTGCCTGATGTGCTGGGGGTCTCTCCTTGTTGGGCAACCATCCATGTCTGGATTTGTTTTAACACACTAGAAATACTGAGTTCTGTACTGAGTTCTGTCTCGTCCCTACCCTACACTGCCGCTGTACGCTGATGCACCATGTTTGTATTCAGATCTGACAGATTTAACACACACACATATACATATAACAGATTTAACACACACACACACACGTGCTCAGCTCTGCTCGGTGTCTTTCTCCTTTTTCTCCTCTTCACCAGTCACTAAAACGGAGCACACTGATTAGTCCTATCAGCCACAGATCTGATTCTCACCGCTCGTTTCCCCCCGGCTCCACCCTCCATTCACCAACCGCCGCTCTTGCACGCACCCGCTGCTCCATCCAGCTGTAGTGTTCAGGTGTTGTGAGGTGAATCCAGTGTTAACCCTGTCAGAATAACTGCTGAAAGATCATCCACTTTCTTGTGCCAATCCATGTGATTAATTATAAAGTACAGATGTTTAAGTGAATCAGGTTCTGCCCCACATTAACTGTCAGCTATATTGCTTTCAGAGCTCAAAATGAACAAAGCACTAAAGCTGCAAGAAAATACCTCAACTTCAGTTTCTGTCAAATTCCTTTTCTTTAAGGACATCAAACATCACTGACTTTACTAAAGTGGATTTCAAGAAAAAAAATGCCATCATTGAATGCTCTCTGTGATGAAGAGACATTAGACATGATTGAAATTCAAAATCTTTATTTATTTAAATAAATTAAAAAAATGAAGATGGTGAAACAACATGCAGACTAAAGTACATGAAATGTTCATATTTCACCATCTTCCTCTATTCCTGAATCATTTTCCATCTCTTCAAGTTGCTTCAACAGATCCTCGAAGCTGTCGACATCAAAGTCTGGTACAGAATCCAGGATCTCTGTGCTGTTGTGGGGGTCTTCAGTAGGATTCTGTGCTCCAGACTGGTTAAAAAAGTCACAATCCTCATTTAACATGGAAAAGATGTCGTTGTTGAGCAAAGTGATTTCCTCCTCGTCCTCGAGCTGAACCTCACTGCTTGTACAGTCAGACCCATAGCAGGTGCTGTAAACAGAAGTGCACAATTTTAGCTGCATATTAAAGTAAATGAGTGGCGATTATGGCGATTATTTAAGATGCAGTGTAAAACTTCATTTGCATGTCATTCTTCTGAAACTGTTCCAATGCAGTTTACTAACTCACTTGGTCTGGCAGAAAGTCGACTCAGAAACAGAAGGGAAAAGAGGAGGATCAAAGCAGAAGTTTTTAGGAGACAGCAGTTCTTGGTGGCTAAGGCCGGGGAACTGATCACTAACTTCAGGCACGAGGTCATGGACTGGTACTTCTTCTGGCATGTTCATGACTATGTGGTGGTTTGGTTGATGATCAGGTCTCCTCTGTGAGTCACTACTCTGCAAACTGCCTTTTCTCCTTCTCTTCTTTGGAAGCGGTTTATAAACCCAATCTACATGATAGAAAAGAAGAATTTAAAGATTAAGAAGCAACATAAAAACAATAAAAGTGTCAGAATTGATGCGTTTGTTTTGTTATTTTGCCATTTGTCTATAAAGAAAGTTCACCTACCAGGAAACAACTGTTCGTGTTCCTGTTTAAGCCTCCATGATTCAGTGTAGTAGGGTTTCTTCTGTTCTTCACTCAGTTTGTTCCACGCGATCCCAAGCTGCATGCTGATCTCTGCAGAGCTGCTATTTGGATTGGCCTTGGAAAAGATGGGCCTCTGTTTCCTCGCCCAAACCATGTAGGCATTCATTGGCCTTCTGATGTTGCCTTTTTTATCTCTGCACTTGGCAACATTAAATTTATCTACAAAATAAAAAACAAAGTTTAAGTTAAACAGAAATCATTATAAACTTCTAGTTAAAACAGTGAACAGAACAGAGTCATGCAAAACTACACCAGTCTTAAACACACACAATGTTGTAGTACAAATATTTTATAAGTGCTGCATTACTCAGTCAGTACAAAATCATTTTATATTTCCTGCATGACAGATTGATATTTAATGTGGTTTTAGGAACTAAATGATAACTATATTTCATTGTCTCTGTACTTGTTCTCTGTACAATGACAATAAAGTTGAATAAAGTTGACAGCAGGAGAAGCAGCTGTAGCTGTTACCCGTCTTATTATCTGTCATTATTTCTCCTTCTTTCTTCTGAAAGTCGCTCTTTCTGGCTGAAAAATCTTTTTTGGTGTCTTGGAGAGCGGATTGTTCAAAACATTGACGCTTATCACTAAAAACAATTAAAAACATTTCAGCTGTTTGTTTGCGCTTCATTGCTGTGGTCAGTAAATGTTTGTGTTGAACTGCAGCACAACAAAGTTGTCATGACAATAAAAGCGAGTCCAGGGCGCTATCAGAGATACCGACGTCACAAAAGAGGCGGGGCTTCAATGATTCAAATGCAGACCCGGAAGCTGAAAACGGGTGGTGTTAAGACAAGCGAAGTGGTGTGTGATTGTAAACCCTACACGAGTTCCTATAGCACTCCTCTGTTTAAACACAGTAGAGTATTAAACTATTTAGAATTACATTATTTAATTGAAAACACGTCTTTGCAGTTTGGAATGTGATTTTGATAAAAAAAAAAAATGTGTGGTTTAATTTGAGGTGTAATTAGTTTGTACTGCATGTGGTGACCTGTTGTTGTTATACTTAAAGTGCCCATTAGGGGGAGTAGAAGTGCATTGAAAATAGAGAATGAGAGAACACGTGATTAGCGCGTGTCAGATGTGTGTTATGAGCTATTAGAAAAGAAATCATTCATTCATGCTACCTGGCCTCGCTTCCTTCTGTTTCCTGACAACACTACACTTTTAACAGACTTTATTTAATTTTCCTTAGATTATTCATTATACTTACCTTCTCTGAACACAAACAGATGTTTTACTTAAACACATGGTAGTATTTATAGTCTCTGTTTATCTTTCAATTATAATCATCTACTTATTAAGACGTTTCTAAGCAAGAAATTATCATAAGAATAAAATAATCTGGTAAATTAATCACAAGGTAAATTAACTGTAATACATATTTTTTATTGAATACAATCAGGTCCAAAAATGTATTTAAAAAAGAAAAAACATTAATGAAAGATGTGATTGATTTTGATCTGCTGCCAGTCTTTTTACAAGCACTAAGTGTTTTCTCAACTGGTCCACGACTACACCATAATATGTATGGGATTTTTATATTGGTATTAAAATAAGAAACTATACTTCTATAAAAATCATCTCAGCAGTATTAAAATCAAGATTTGGTGATTTCTGTAAAAAGCTTGGTGTGGAATGGACGTCTCTGTTCACCTGTGTACAGCAGCACATGGGGAGGACAACAAATAATGACAAGAAATAAAAAAGTGATAAACTTCATTTGGATTTGACTTTTCCTCCATCACCCTTTTAGCTGACATGCCATCATTATACACACACAATGAATGTAACACTGATTTGAGGTGATCCATGAAAAAAAAAAACACTTTCTATTAGTCAGTTCTATAAATGTTAGTTTTAAGATTAACGAGGCATAAAAACAATTAAAATGTTTACACGTGAGATTCGTAACACCACTTCCACAAATACAAAGTGCCCTAGTGTAACATTTGATCAGTTATCAGCAAAAACAACCTTCTCCTTTCTGCTAAATCTTGATATTCAAATCCTTGTTTGGTCAATTATCCCTCGTTCTCCTACAGCTGATGTTCTACTGTATACACAACACATCATCTACAGGAATCTTTGATATCCCCAGACCTGAGGTGAGATACTGAACAGAAACGAGTGAGATGAGACTTTAAACTGTTGCTCAGAGACGAGTCCATAACATCTTCCCTTCATCTTCTTCCTCTTGATCTCTTCATCTTTTTTCTTCTCCTCCTGATCCCCTGGTGTTGGACAGAAATCCCTCTGTAACCTAGAACATAAAGCTGTTCAAACACTATGTGCTCTGTATTTATCTCTATGTGAGGCTCATGACTGATAGGAGACGAGCTGCTTGGAGGAGACCGAGTCCTCACAGGGGACGAGCTGCTTGGAGGAGACCGAGTCCTCACAGGGGACGAGCTGTTTGGAGGAGACTAAATCCTCACAGGGGACGAGCTGCTTGGAGGAGACCGAGTCCTCACAGGGGACGAGCTGCTTGGAGGAGACCGAGTCCTCACAGGAGACGAGCTGTTTGGAGGAGACTAAATCCTCACAGGGGACGAGCTGCTTGGAGGAGACCGAGTCCTCACAGGGGACGAGCTGCTTAGAGGAGACCGAGTCCTCACAGGAGACGAGCTGTTTGGAGGAGACTAAATCCTCACAGGGGACGAGCTCCTTGGAGGAGACCGAGTCCTCACAGGGGACAAGCTGCTTGGAGGAGACTGATGTCGTGTCCTGTCTCCGTCTTCCTGTGTCTGAAGAGACAAACACACAGTGAGATGCGTCTCGTAAAAGGAATCTATAATCAATATCACCTTCACCACCAGCTTGTGTGTTTAAACCTGAATAAATCCTCTATTAAACCATAAAAACATTTTAACAAGTTATCACAATTTATATTTGAGTAAATATTTGAACACTTTGTCTTTTCCTAACACTGTTTCAGTTCATTTCTGCTGAACTGAACCCATTTTTCTTTCCTCTCAGTTTAACAGCAGTTACTGAAGCACACAGAGGAACAACTCAGTCATACACTACACAGATTTTTAGTGAACTATAAGTAAAATTATGTACAAATGTAACTTATGTTATCTTATTAACTTAAATATAGTTTTATTCATCTTTTAGTCAAAAAGTAGACGTTTCTAATAAACTAACAAACACAAAAGCAGCGCTAGCAAAGCCGGCTAGCATGAGGCTAATGATGATGTCTCCTACACCATTAGCCGAAAGGTCCATTTCTGCTCACTGCAACATTTATGGAAATATTATCACTCTTTATTATCATTCTTTATTTATTTTAGACGAATGTATCCACTTTTTCCTGCAAGTCTGTGATCTTTATGCTAATGATCAGGAGTAAACACAACATGAGGAACATCGCTTTTCCCCTCTTCACTCCCGTACTGATGATTAATAATAATTATAATTATAATAAATGATAAACTCTGTGTTTTAAAGAGAATAAAATCCATAAAGCTCGGAAACTCACCGTTCCAGGGGTCGTACAGTTCGTTCCATTTTGGCAGAGGGTCTTCATTCTCCACCTGGAACACAACGTCTCTCAAAGCTACAGGAGGAAAAGTGATGCTGAGGAAAAAAAAGTCCAAACAAATAATATCAAATAAAGAATATAAAATATTTCATATAATAAAAATCAAAAGTGATCTTTCAGAGTTGAATCCCAGTGGAAACGCGACTGATCCGAAGCTGCTGCTTTTCAGCTAATACACACTGTGTGGTCAAAAGTATTTGGACACTTGTCTTTTCCAGACAGATGTGGTTCATAAATTCACCTAAAATGCTCTTAAATGCACCATACAGCCAATTAACATGCAAACTGTGAAACACTTCATATAAACAGAATGTAGAATCACTGAAAGCATTTTAAATGGGATTTAAATACCCGCTACAGAGGGAAGCAGGAGCTTTTCTGTAGCTATTATTGCTTTTCTGTTCATGGCACAGGACCAAATATCAGTTTATTTTATCTTTCCATAATGAGCTGGAATAAATCATAAATGCTGCTGTGCCAATGGAAGATTAAGGAGAGAAAGAGTCTCCAGGGACCATGATGATTTCTTGGCCCATGATGATGACTGGCTAATAAGCTGATTTAGATTCCTACAGCTGTGCTCCTGGATCTATGTGCTGAATTGGGTCCAGTACTACAGAGGGAAACACACCAGAACCATGCCATCCCCGTCCAAATACAGGTCCTCACCACTCTGGGGTTAATGACAACAGGTTGTTTCTAGTGGGAAATGGCAGACAGGGAAATACTTTATATAAATATTATATATAATCAACTTTTTCACAAAGACCTTCTTTAGATATAATATAATTCTATTAAATCTCATGCTATAGGTCTGGTATCTGCCCCTGAGTGTCATAATGCCTGTCATTTTGGATGTTATTATTAAGGTGGGTAGTTGATACATCAGGTTTCCCTTCACTGTGGCACACTGACCTGCTTCAGCACATGATTCCTTTATCCTGACACATAGCAGTGTAGGGAACAGACTACAGGCAGCTGCAGGACGTGATGACTGGCTTCTTGTTGAGTTTAACAACATGTAGAAATTGTAAACATTGTCCTGATGTAGTCTATAATATGACAGGTGACAGAGGCTTCACCCCTCAGACGCTCCTCACCTCCTGAAATGCAGATGTGGAGCTCTGGATGTCTCAGGTGGAAGACTTCTATACCACCCGTTAAAAGTGTACAAGATTATCAGGGTGTGTGGTGTTTTGCACAATGTGGCACTGAGGACCAGTTTCCCTCTCTCTCCTGACCTCCCTCCCCCTCAGCATTATGACCCCGAGCCACAGCCCCCTGCCCCACAAGAGGGATATAAACTAAGTGGAAGAATCCATGAGGAGGTCATACAGCGTTTGTAAGGAAGACAAAAATCATGGTTGTTAATAGTGTTTATTGTGTCTTATTGTAGAAAAAGATTAAAATCAAGATTTAAAAAAAGATAAAAAAAAAGATTTGACAAGACAGAAATAAAAAATGATTAAAAGACGAGACGATCTACAAGATACAATAGCTTTACACTCAGCTTTATACTATTGACTATAAGTGTAAAATTATCATAAATAGCCATAAGAGAAACAGAAAGAGGAAAAAGGCATGTTCAGACTCTCTGTTTCTCTTGTCGTCTTCTTTTTTTCTATTTCTCCTTTTCTTTGAATGTTTTCTTGTCTCAGCACAGCACAATTTCCTTCCATCGCTCTCGGACTCTCATATAATGATCTGTTTTATTCTCTGAAGTCTTCTTTTCTTCCTCACAGAGATTCTGGGTATCTGGAGCCCCTTGTTGGTC
>JBCEWE010002121.1:0-18203 GCA_039877035.1 Silurus lanzhouensis
GAATGTCACTAATAAAGGCGAGTTAACGGCATCAGATCAACCAATAATCAGTTCTCTAAAAACAGGTCAAAGGTGAATCTTGTAAACCTTCAATTGGAGAGTGAATACAGACAGAGCAAAACACAGATTATAATTCTGAAACGGACAAACAACAAACGTACACGTGTACAGTAAAGTAAACGTGTGAATCCTGTCCTCTTGCTGTCAATATAAATCAAATATGCAGTCAAATAAATAAAATTGTGCTGCTGAAATTTATGTGCATTTTCAGTCACTGTGATCCAAACCATAGTTTATATCAAGAAATCCTAAAACTGTGCGCCGTCATACTGATAACGTGAGTAAACATTCTGATGGAATGAATGTTCATTGACAAAAATACTCACTTTTGAGAGTGAGTAAAAAAAAGTTCAGGCTTTTGCAAAAAATCCAATGCTGTTTGTACAAATAGTTTTAAGAAATGCGCGTACTGATTGCAAATATATAACGATGATTCGAGAAATGATGTTTTGGGGGTTAAAACTATTTTAACCAGTATAATATTTTTTTGATCAACATGAACATAAACAACTGATAATGTAGGATACAGCAGACACTTGTACACAATTGATTAAACGATGTACCAAAGCATGCGCAATTTGATCAATGCAACGAGAAACGTTCTTATGATCAGCACAAATGACTAAATGATGTGAAGGTTGAACAAGTGGTTTTAAGAAATTTCATTTCTAGTCTGAGAAAAGCTGTAAAAGGCTGGGGTCAGAGTGCAGGGTGAGCCATTATACATTGCAGAAAGGGTTAAGGATTTTGGAGCAGATAAGGTTGCTCAAGGGCCAAATAGTGTCAGCTTGCTGTTTTTTACCATTAATTCATTTTTTTAGTATTCACTTTATCCCAGTCAGGGTTCACTTGGTCAGAAAGGAAAAACACAAACAACAAGAAAACCAAATCGTTAAAAACATACTGTAATTAAGTTGTCTGGAATCTGTGTAGCATGTAAAAGAAACAACCTTTAGACACTGAAGAACCTCACAAGTGTTAAACATGTAAAAATGTCACTGCTGCTTACTTGCTACTTGTCCATGCATGACAAGTACATGTACCATCATGTTACACTTGTGATGCATAATGGGTTAAATGAAGTTGTGGTGGTGTCAGTGCAGTAATATTGGTCACTGGTGTCACTCTTTAAGTGCCTAATCATTGTATTTGTACTCTAAAGTCATTCGAAGCTTTCAGGAGCTAATTTGTGAGAAATATGTTTTATGCAGTGGTGGGACGTCAGGGCCAGAAAAGCCTTCTATAAAGCACTGACCTACATTTACAACCTAAATTCTAATATTTGTTACATGAAATTGTATCAATTTATACCCAACAGTTTATTCTCTTCATTTCGTAGTGTTTCTCTTCCTGCACTGCTTCCAGTACGTGTATGTGGATGTTACATTTTTTTGTCCAATCAGATTTCCACCTCTATGTGTTGCCATGTCAATCTAATCTGCCCAGGGCCTTCACACTCAGTACTGCTGGCATTTTTACCTTAGTCTCTATAAAATAAATCTCTTTCTTTAACCAATCAGATTTCAATTCAATTCAATATAATTCTCCTCACAGGGCAGCTAGCTGACCCAGAATATAACTTTTTTCCGTCCTCTGATTGGTTGGTCAGAGGGAAACTGTTACTGTCCGACTGACAAAAAAACGTCTGTAGTGATCTGCACACGTGAATACATCTGAGATAGATTTTTTTTATGCCCACAATGGCTGACGAAAGGAAGAGAAATTGATTTGGTCTCAAACATACATTTTCCAGAAAAAGCTAGACATTGCGAGAAGAGGTCAGCTAATACACAAAGCTAGCTAGCTTGTCTCAGCCTGGGAAAGGGTTTGTTCACCACTTCCAGACCAGTGAATACGAGCGGTACCACTGGATTACAGCCTCTGAGGAGCGGTGCATATTATGAGTCTGCATTTCTGGTGAGTAGGTTTTATTGTTTTTACATTTTTATGTTTTGTCATGTTATTAGACAAATATTGATTCTGAACTGCTCCAGATGATGCACGTGGCACAGTTGTGGATGTAGTGTAGAGGTTTGGAGTCTTAACTGGGTTTCTTGTTTCAGTAAAATGGTCTTCACCCTCCATATGTGAAATGCTCTCTCTCTCTCTTGTAATGCCATGTGTTATATTGTGTTTTTTGTATAGTATTGATGGTTTCTATAATTGCGACGTGATAGTGGTGGTATTAAGAGGAGGATTAAGTCAGGTAAGTCCCCACTGAAGGCCCAGGTACCAAATGGGCGGCCCCACTGGTTTCCTGGTGTTTTTGAATATGATTTCGTGAAAACAAACACCTCAGGTGATTTCCACATCATTTCCATATACACCACATTTATTTAATTAATAAAACACCCTTAATGTGCTTTTAAATGAAAATGATCATCAGCAGGATGATGTGATTCGCCTGATGCAAAGCAGAATTATTATTTTTCACTTTAATCATGTTCTACAATGTTCTATTACTCTTATACCACAAAAATTAGCAGTTTCTGTTAATAATGAGCAACACATTAAACAAGCTAGTTTCTGTTGTCACTCTATATATAGTATAACTAGTCATTCTTTCAGATAATAATATCACCTTATCATATTACAAAATCATAAATCCTAAGACGTTGGAAAATTTTTAAACAGTTACAGCTCTGATTGGATCTTGACCGTTACAAAGCGCCAACACTGGATTCTCCTTCTATTTTGCTAAATAAACATTGTCTGACAGAAAACCACACTATATCTCAGATGATGCTTTTGCCTAATAAAAGCTGTTTATTGCTGTTTTTACCACTAATAGTCCTAATAATTTATACTACAAAAAATTAACATATTATTACATCACATATACATATATTATTATTAATCGATTTTTTTAATAAAATAATAAAATTGGAAATTTATATTAGAAATTTACTTTTTATTTAAATAAAATAAAAATGGAAAAACATTTGAAATTGTATAAAATCTTCCAAATAATTCTGATAAATTCACATATTATAATAAATTAAAATATATTATACTTTATACAAAAATTTAAAAACATTAAATTGTCATATCAGTAATTATGTTATAGTACAAATAGTAAAAATTCACACAAATTCCACTTCAAAACTGAACACCTTTTCTGAGAGTGTACTGATGTCATTCTAACATGCGTTACATCATGTCTAACATCCTAACATCCGTTTTTTTTAAGTAAATGATTGTGATATGGAGGAGATGTCATTTAAGGTCATGTCATGTGACTCAGCAGCCTTCAGTGTAAACAATGGTGTTTATTACTGTCTTGTTTATTTCTGTCGTCCGAGTTTGGACCCCCCTTTTACAAAAAAAAAACTTCACAGAAAGCAGATTCTCAAAATAACCGTCTTGCAAGGAAGACAGTGGTCACGTCATGGCGATGTGATGATGCAGATATGAGGATCTTCTTCCTGCAGAGTATCGTTGCTAAATCCAGAGTGTGTTGACACACACGTTGAGCCTCATTACTGGATGCCCTATTCTACCACCTGTAAAAAATGGCATTCCTGAAGCGTGTAGACAATGCACAATCTTCCTGGAGTTGCGTTAGGAACAGGAAGGATGTAGCCTTTGAAACAACCCATCTGAGGCTTTGGATGCATGATTAGCGTTAGCTTTGTGGAATTTGCTGTATATAATATTATTATAGACACTGTACATATCACTTGTTATGGATGATTATGTCTTCCAAATTTTTCATGTAACGTTGTAGAAAGAAAAACAGGTGTCAAAGAATACAAACATCCACACCATGTTTCTTGGCAAAACAATGATAGCTACACATCTCTTTTTATTTACAGGAAACACGTCGTTTGCTCCCCATCTTCCTCTTACGGCTGCAAAAAATAGCCCCACCATCCTGCTGACCGCTCTCCTCTCTCTCTTTCTCTCTTCTCTCTTCTCTCTCTCTCTCCTCTTCTCTCTCTCTCCTCTCTTTCTCTCTCTCTGTATCTGTGTGTCTCTTAGAATTGTCTTGCTTGATATTTTAACCTCCTGACCATGTTTCATTTGAAATGTTCGCCTGACCTTTGACCTCGGTTAACCAGCGGGGCACTAAAATTAGCAGTGTGGCTAAAATGATTCTGGGAACTCTTCAAGGGGATTTTGGTGCTCGGTGGAAGTCGTGAGCTGCTCCCTGGGAGAAACATAACGCAGAACAGTTTCTCGTGAGAATGCCACAGGGCTTGCAGTGTGTGTGTGTGTGTGTGTTGTGTGTGTGTGTGTGTGTGTGTGTGTGTGTGTGTGTGTGTGTGTGTGTCAGGAAAGAGTGTGCTGATGTCCTCAGGCAGCCTGCATGCACTGACTGTGGTTTTAACAGCCTGTACTCTCTGCACTGGTGACGAGTTTCTCACTCTGACTGCTAAGTAAAGATCCCCAGCATGCAATCATACAACCTCAGCATTTTAACATATTTCACGGTTGCCCCTCATTGTTTTGTTTTTATCCATTTTCCTAAATCTTCAGCATGTCATCATCCACTTAATGGTGCAATTGTTCTCTGGAACAGGAGGAGCTCGATGCTCATTACAAAGTACACCAAAAAGCTGAAACATTGCAAAATATACTGAATAGTAAAACACTGAAAATATAAATAATACACAATATGTTAACAGATCAGTATTAACACATCTCTCAAATTGGATATGCCATTGTAGGAGAATAATGAACAACCCCAATGTAACTGTAATGGGAGTAATTTTAACACACATTAATGAAAAAATTAATATATATATATATATATATATATATATATATATATATATATATATATATAATATATATATATATATATATATATATATATATATATATATATTGCTACCAATGCACTTCTGGTTAGCTGCGTTTCATTGCCTTGTTTTGTAACTTGTGCAATGAAAGAATTGAATCTAATCTAAACTAATCTAATCTATCTATTCTTTTTTTTTTATGTAGCCGTCCATAGATATTGCTATATACTATTGTCTATTGTATCTGTCTATTGCTTTTCCATAAAGCATTTTGAAACTGTTCATCACCACCACCACCACCACCACCACCACCACCATCATCATCATCATCATCATCATCATCATCATCATCATCATCATCATTGCTGGCTATGCTATTATTTACATTTATTTCAAAATATAGTTACCAAGCTCTTAAATTGCAAAAAATGGGGGATGGGATGGAGATTTCTCTCATGTACAGCCTTTTTTAAGTCAAATTTCTGATTAAAATTTAGATCTGGGTTTTAAAAAATCTAATCTGAAACCATTCCATTGTTGACTTGGATTTGTGTTTCCTTGGCCATTATCATTGTAGAAGGTGTATGGTTTACTTCATCTACAGCTCTCTAACAGAGATCTGCAGGGTTTGTGCCAAATTAGATTGGTATTTAAAGCTGCCTGTTATCTTTTGAATAGAGCCCTCGCCTTGACAGAAGAGAAGCAGCCGTATAGCAAGATACTGCCACCACCATGCTTCACTGTAGGTGGGGCTTTCCCTATGTGATAAAGCTATATAAATACAATGTAAGGATTTGCTATCGTGTCCCGAATAATTTGAGAATCTAGCAGATTTAAGGTTTTAGAAATGTGATAAATTGTGAATACAGGGAGTGCAGAATTATTAGGCAAGTTGTATTTTTGAGGATTAATTTCATTTGAGGATTTAATTTGAACAACAAGCATGTTCTCAATGAACACAAAAAACTCATTAATATCAAAGCTGAATATTTCTGGAAGTAGTTTTTAGTTTTAGCTATTTTAGGGGGATATCTGTGTGTGCAGGTGACTATTACTGTGCATAATTATTAGGCAACTTAACAAAAAACAAATTTATACCCATTTCAATAATTTATTTTTACCAGTGAAACCAATATAACATCTCAACATTCACAAATATACATTTCTGACATTCAAAAACCAAACAAAAACAAATCAGTGACCAATATAGCCACCTTTCTTTGCAAGGACACTCAAAAGCCTGCCATCCATGGATTCTGTCAGTGTTTTGATCTGTTCACCATCAACATTGCGTGCAGCAGCAACCACAGCCTCCCAGACACTGTTCAGAGAGGTGTACTGTTTTCCCTCCTTGTAAATTGCACATTTGATGATGGACCACAGGTTCTCAATGGGGTTCTGATCAGGTGAACAAGGAGGCCATATCATTCGATTTTCTTCTTTTATACCCTATTTTGCCAGCCACGCTGTGGAGTACTTGGACGTGTGTGATGGAGCATTGTCCTGCATGAAATCATGTTTTTCTTGAAGGATGCAGACTTCTTCCTGTACCACTGCTTGAAGAAGGTGTCTTCCAGAAACTGGCAGTAGGACTGGGAGTTCAGCTTGACTCCATCCTCAACCCGAAAAGGCCCACAAGCTCATCTTTGATGATACCAGCCCAAACCAGTACTCCACCTCCACCTTGCTGGCGTCTGAGTCGGACTGGAGCTCTCTGCCCTTTACCAATCCAGCCACGGGCCCATCCATCTGGCCCATCAAGACTCACTCTCATTTCATCAGTCCATAAAACCTTAGAAAAATCAGTCTTGAGATATTTCTTGGCCCAGTCTTGACGTTTCAGCTTGTGTGTCTTGTTCAGTGGTGGTCGACTTTCTGCCTTTCTTACCTTGGCCATGTCTCTGAGTATTGCACACCTTGTGCTTTTGGGCACTCCAGTGATGTTGCAGCTCTGAAATATGGCCAAACTGGTGGCAAGTGGCATCTTGGCAGCTGCACGCTTGACTTTTCTCAGTTCACGGGCAGTTATTTTGCGCCTTGGTTTTTCCACACGCTTCTTGCGACCCTGTTGACTATTTTGAATGAAACGCTTGATTGTTCGATGATCACGCTTCAGAAGCTTGGCTATTTTAAGACTGCTGCATCCTCTGCAATATATCTCACTATTTTTGACTTTTCTGAGCCTGTCAAGTCCTTCTTTTGACCCATTTTGCCAAAGGAAAGGAAGTTGCCTAATAATTATGCACACCTGATATAGGGTGTTGATGTCATTAGACCACACCCCTTCTCATTACAGAGATGCACATCACCTAATATGCTTAATTGGTAGTAGGCTTTCCAGCCTATACAGCTTGGAGTAAGACAGCATGCATAACGAGGATGATGTGGTCAAAATACTAATTTGCCTAATAATTCTGCACTCCCTGTAGAAGAAAACTGTTTTTGGCAGCATAAGGAATGACTTGGTAATAAATTTCACCCTGAATTAATCACTTATTGTGTGTAATGTCACACAGTACCTACTCCAGGAAAGCATTCTGGTATAAAATAAGCCAGGAAAAACATCATCACATGTAGTGTTATATATTATGTTAAGAAAATTAAACAATAAATCGATATTTATTTTGGAGTGGTGGAGTGATGCAGTGGGGTATGGTGAGGTTATAAGTAATCTTTTGAATTTCACAAAAGCTCTTGTACCTTGGATTTTTCAGACCGAGTTATTTTGTGGTTTTGGCTAAATGAAGGTGGGCTTTTTTGTTTTTTTAAGAAAATGAGTTTCCATAACCTCACCCATAACCCAGATTTGTGAAGAATACAAGAGATTGTTGTCTCATGAAGGGAGTTATTAGTATTTGTTAGATATTCCTGCAGTGTTGCTGAATGTCTCCTGGCAGTCTCGTTGATACGCTTTTGTGATTGTCAGCAGTTTTACAGTTTTTCTCAGTTGCTTTGGAGCGTTTCTTAGATCAGAAATGAAATTCTCAAAACTCTTTCTTTAACCTCCATGTCATTTAGTCATTTGTGCTCATCATAAGAACATTTCTTGTTGCTTTGATCAAATTGCGAATGCTTTGGTACATCATTTAATCGATTGTGTACAAGTGTCTGCTGTTTCCTACATTATCAGTTGTTTATGTTCATGTTGATCAAAATACATACTGGTTTCACCTGAATAGTTTTAACCCCCAAAACATCTCAGCATCAGTTCATTGTGTAAGTCATTAATTGCAAAATGGTTAAACCAGTTGTCATAATCTGTCATCTAAAATCTCTAATAAATTTTTTTTTGTAAATGTGACTTGAATTGATGAATTGTGCAGATGAATCTTGAATGTCCCTAATGAAGGCGAGTGAACGGCATCAGATCAACCAATGATCAATCAGTTCTCTAAAACAGGTCAAAGGTGAATATTGTGAAACTCCAATTGAAGAGTGAACACAGACAGAGCAAAACATTGAATTATAAATTCTGAAAATGGACGAACAACTAAGAAACAAACAAACACTTGTAAAAGTGTGAATCCTGTCCGGTCTCTTGCAGTCAATATAAATCAAATGTGATCGAATAAATGAATTTGTGCTGCTAAAATTCATAGATACCAAACAGAAGAAAATTTTAATTTTGTGCATTTTTAATCACTGTGATCCAAAACATAGTTTATATCAAGAAATCCTGAAACTGACAATGTGACTAAACACTTTGATGATTTTGTTTGTGAACAAAAGGACTTTTTTTTCTGATGGGAATGAGATGTTCATTGACACAAATATTCACTTTTGAGAGATGAACTAATGATTTTGAGAAAAGTACAAACCTTTGCAAAAAATCCAATGTGTTGTGCTGTTTGTACAAATAGTTTTGTGAAATGCATTTACTGATTTGCAAAAATTAAGAATGATTCAAGAAATGCTGCAAAGCAACTTAAAAAAACTGTAAAGGTGTCATGTTCTTGGTAGAGCCATTCTGGTGCCCTATTTCTCCACTTGTTGAGGCTGGTCTTCCAATTAATTTCTACACTTCTACTGATCAATCTTTTTCAATAAGCTGATTGTGTGCATGCCTGACAATATCTTCAGCAAGCAGGTGAAACCAAGAAGATGTCAAGTAAAGCAGCGGCAGTTTGGTAATGCTGGGATTTGAAGTGCACAGATTATAGTTCAGTCATAAATTCTGCTCAGTAATTCTGAGCAAAGTCACATGTTCGAATTCAAACGTTGTGTGCGACACTAATGCAATGAAAGTTTTTCATCACGGAAATAAACAAAGCACTACATCTTCCAAATGTGCAACATCAGTCCCCACAAACAAAATCATTTCCACTTTGTTAGGCTGATCCTTGACCTGATCTTAGCTTGACTTAAATCTCTCTGAATGACTCTCTTCAGCAGAAAGGGAGACTTTCAGCCAGCAGGGCTTCCTGGAAGACGTGCGTCTCTCTTTTCAGGGCATCACCATGGCAGCAGGTAACGGATCTTCAGAGCTGGAATCCTCCCAACTGCCCTGACTGGGCGTCACAAGGCTTTTTTCGCTCTAGCTCGGGAACTGTGACTTTGTGTGCGAGGACAGCGACGTGGTAGTTAAGGCTAACGAATAGAGTCAGTGGCGCTGGCTTGTGGGCGCACAGAGGAGGGCCTTGTCACTACGGACCATGTGAATAGCGAGAGGTGAGCATGAGGGCAGGAGAAACACGAGCGCTACCTTGAAGTGAGCGACCTCGTCTCGGCTGTAAACACGGTTCAGGGGCAGAGACGGGTCGGGGGAGTGGGTGGAGGGGTGATACACGCCTTTCTTCTTCAGGGGGTGGAGAGGGAAGAAAGGGACATTGTCATTCATGGCTCCTGAGCTTTGATTTAGGGCTGTGAGAGGCGGCGGACGTGGCCCTCACTCCTGTGAGAATGGATGTGAAGCGGGAGGCGGCCATAAAATTGATTATTGATGCAGATTAAAGTGTTGAGGATTTGCTGTCAAAAGCACTTTTAGGTTTGAGAAGGAAAAATGGAAAGCCAGAAATTGTGGATATTAAAAAAAAATACATACAAATAAATAAATTAGCAGCATAAGGATTGGCAAATGTTTTTTACCCAAAGTGATCATCAGTTGTGTTACCGTTTTGTACCTCCATCCAAGGAAGCGTATCAGAAAATATGAATGAATTCAAAGAACATTATTGTGTAGATGTATGTATTATGTCTGAACTAAAACAATGAATTAATATTTGCATAGGATCAATAATGTGTTGCCCAGCATATCTAATTTGAAAGAAAAAAATTATATTATAAAATAATAACAATAATAATAATAATAATAAAAATATTTTTATTAATTATAAAATAACGGCAAATTAAATTAAATAAAAAAAAATCATTTTTTTCAAGTCCTTAAGTATAAAAAAGCATGTCATGTTACTAAAACTCAAAAAGCATTTTATTAAATGCCAAAAAATAAATATTAGGTGAGTTGAAGTGTATTATTTATGGAATATCATGTATGGCATCATCATGTATGGGATAAACCATGTATATTTTCTGTTATAGAAAATCCTGCAGTTAAGTGATGTTTTCGTTTCCAGTTACAGTAGATTTAATGTGTTTCACTGCCTTTACACTTTACATCAATTTATAGTAATTTCGAATGTTACATCTCTCTTAATATTTTGCAACTATTTTGGTTTTATGTGTCGAATGTAAAACGTGTCCCAAGTTTTCTGTCAGCTATAACACTGCCTCTCTTTCCTGAGTGCTGAACCACTTCTCCCCTGTGTTTCAGAGATAAAGGGTCACGCCAGGAGCCCAGCCCTCCCTGCTGGCGCTCCCACGGCTCCCGATCGCCTCGTTCCCAGCCACACACACCCACACACACCCACACACACACACACACACACACACACACACACACACACACACACACACACATGCACATACACACGCATACAAACAGAGTGCCACTGTCTGCCTGCCGTCGGCCCAACGCCACCCACTCAAGTTGCATAACACACTTTCAATCTCTTCTACTCTCTCTCTCTCTCTCTCTCTCTCTCTCTCTCTCTCTCTCTCTCTCTCTCTCTCTCTCTCTCATCACTGTCTTGTCCTTTACTGGACAGCTCCAGTGATTAATTTCAGCATAGGACAGAGGTAGAGGTGGTGTGAGAGGGCACTCGCTCTCAGTCTCCTCGCTTGGCCGCCACTGAAACTGGCACCATCTGAAAAGCTTGGGAAAGACTGAATTCAGTGCTACAATGTTAAATCCTGGAAAATGTGATGCTCAAAAGACCAGCCATGGCAAAAACAAATTGTGCCATGTTTCTTTTAGGTTTGGGTTAGATTTTGTATTTATTTTCTGTTGGGGAGGGGCAAAGCCAAACCTGAAAAAGCATTATGTGCATTAAAAAGTGCATGATGTGTTATTAACATTAAGCCTGAACAACTGTCAGGAACTTAATAACATGCAATTGCACAACTTGTGTTTTAGGGTCATTGATTGGGAGTATTCTCAGCTAAAATTACATGTCTATGATGAAGTCACATCTTTCAAATGGACAACCTTAGTTGATATCCCTGTTTACACAGTTTTTTCCACAAGATTATAAGGCTTTAAAGCATATTCTGGCCAAAATGTTCAATACGTATGCCCATATAGTGTAGACCTTTAGGTCAAAACATAATCGTGTTTATCACCTGGATTGTCACTGCATGCACTCTGATAGAAAAGCAGAATTGCAGTAAAATTGGTACATGAATTAGTAATTTTTTTATATGGATTTAATGGATTTATGGATTTAATATGCATAAATACATCTTGGCTGATGGTTACTTTTCAAGGTAGAAAAAAAAATTAAAAATTATCATCTTAAGTAAGTACTTGTTTTCCTGGTCAGGGTAGCATTGGATCTGGAATCTATTCCAGGCAACACTGGGCATGAAAAGCAGGAATACACCCTGATTGGTTGAAAGGAGATGGCAGTCCCTTTCAAAGTACATTTCATACATATGCTTATTTACTGTTTTTCTCAGATCCTTTATTGAATTCTTGAATCATCCAGAATATTTGCAAACCAGTGCATTTCTCAAAACAATCAGTACGAACAGGACAACACTTTGGATTACTTGAAAAAGCCTGTAGTTTTCTCAAAATCCTTAGATCATCTCTGAAAAAATACATATTTGTGTCAACGAACATTTCATTATCATCAGAATGACAAGTCGTTCTGTCATTGTTTACAAACACGAGCAAGTGATAATGTATGAAACAGCTGACCATTGTACACAATCAATTAAATGAATGTACCAAATCATTCGCAACTTGAACAACTGACTGCATAATGATGAAATTTCATTTACAAACTGAGAATCGCTACAAAGCAACTGAGAAAAACTGTAAGACCTGGCTAATGTTTTTTGGGACCATATGTGTGACACTAGACCAGAATCCAACTTGGGAACTGTGATCCAGCATCACTGCTTCCCTGTGCCGCCCAGGGACAAATTGTGTAACTAAAAATAGACATTAAAGCAGAAAGATGCGATAATTTAGGCTCAGAATCAGAATGGGTTTCAATTCTAGAACTCATTTGTTGACAGTGTGTACGTGCTGTGACCCACCCTTCACTTTTCAACTCTCTTCAAGATAATCCCATCTTATCTGCATTGATAAAAGACAGATTTCTTTCTCATTACATTATTTAATGTTATCATTAGACAAATGCAGGGTGGAACCCCTTTCGTTTTAAATCTTTACATGGAAAATTATCAAGCGAATAAAGAGAGAGTTTATGTAACTGATTAGCCACTGCTGAGATTTTAATATCTCATAAATATTTCAGGAGGATTAATTGGTTGCAATTCTGAACATGCTCACACGCCATACAGGCGAAATAAGTTGAAGTAAATCCGTCCTAACATCCTGTCCACTTTGCGTTTGTTGGATGGCTGGAGAAATGGAAACCACCCCGTTTTTCTCTCAGGCCTTGCTGTCATCCACGCTGACCAAGAGGGAGGCCATGCTTATATTTAGCCTGTCAGACCAGGGAGGGGTGGGGTGGGGTGGAGCGGGGTTAGCAGGCCAGACCCGGTCACTCGATAAATAAAGGGTCCAGATCCTGAGAACGACGACAGAGCCTTAGCAAGGAAAACAATCGGCGAGCCGGCCGAGAGCGGCCTGAGAAAACAAACACGGCTGATGAGAACGCCGCTGCCTCCGAGCGCCTCATTAGCGGCCAGATGCAGCTTTTTCCCCCTCGCGCCTCTCAGCGCTGCTTCCTCCCCTCACACAGACTTCTCACCTCCTCATTGGTCACAGTGTGTGCTCCAAATTCTGCTGGAATTCTTATGTATGTAAAAAAAGAAATGTAAGCAGTTCCTTATCAGATCCAGTGGTTTTTCCCTTGTTTTATCTTAAACACACACAGACAGCTGCATTAGATTCTTTTAATCCTGACATGAACTCGTCCTGTTTCACTCTTTACACACATTCTTACTGTCAGATAGAGGATATGGAAGAGTAAATGTAGAACAGAATGATAGTTAGATAGATAGATGGATGGATGGATGGATGGATGGAGGACTGAAAGACACAGTCATAGATAGATAGATAGATAGATAGATAGATAGATAGATAGATAGATAGATAGATAGATAGAGATGGGTGGATGGATGGATGGATAGATAGATAGATGTATGGATGGAGAGACTAAAAGACAGTCATAGATAGATAGATAGATAGATAGATAGATAGATAGATAGATAGATAGATAGATAGATAGATAGATAGATAGATAGATAGAGATGGGTGGATGGATGGATGGATAGATAGATAGATGTATGGATGGAGAGACTAAAAGACAGTCATAGATAGATAGATAGATAGATAGATAGATAGATAGATAGATAGATAGATAGATAGATAGATAGATAGATAGATAGATATGGATGGATGGATGGATGGATGGATGGGACTGAAAGACACAGTTGTAGATGATAGATAGATAGATAGATAGATAGATAGATAGATAGATAGATAGATAGATAGATAGATAGATAGATAGATAGATAGATAGATAGATAGATAGATAGATAGATAGATAGAGTGGAGGGAATAATTATTGATCCCCTGCAGATTTTGTAAATTGACCCATTACAAAGAAATGCACAGTCTAGAATGTTATGGTTGGTTTTTTAACAGAGAAAGACAGAATATAAAATTAAATCCATAAAAAATCTTTAAAGAAGGGTTATAAATGTATGTGTATTTGATCAAATGAAATAAGTATTTGATCTCCTACCAATCTGCAAGAATTCTGACTTCCACACACCCAATTATTCCTGTCTCTTTAGTAAAGAACTTCCAATATCAACTCATTATGTGTATAAAAGACACACGTCACAGAATCGACTTCTTCCATTCGAACCACCACCACATGAGCGAGACCAAAGAGCTGTCAAAGGACGTCAGGGACACGACTGTAGACCTGCACAAGGCTGGAACAGGCTGATCAAAACCAGCAGGGGATGAAATTATTATTTCACCCACTGTAGATAGAATAATATGGATGGATCGATAGATGGATGAATACATTTTTATTAATTATGTTAATAAGACTGGTTTTCTTTTCCTCTTCTCACATTTTAGTAGAGACGGAAAATATTGAAAAGGTAGTAGTAATAATGTCATCATCTTTGCCTTTTTAATATTCAAGTCTGTTGAAAAGTGACACCTTCTGTACGATTACGGGGTACATGTTGTCTGCATTTAGTTATTATGTTGTGGGTTTTTGTCATGATTGTAGATTTGATTGCAGCTCATTTATCTGGGTGTGGTTTGTTTTCTTTCAGGCCCTCAGCTTTCCCCTTTTATCATTAGGATTTCAATATCACTGCCTTTCACACAGAGCATTTAACAGGTTTAATGTCTCATGGAAATATCTGAATTCATGTGTGTGTGTGTGTGTGTGTGTGTGTGTCTGTGTGTGTGTGTGTGTGTGTGTGTGTGTGTGTGTGTGTGTGTGTGTGTGTGTGTGTTCAGTACGTGTGCATGTTTGTGCTGCATATCAGTGAAACATCAGCCTGCACAACAGAAGAAGTGCTGCTCCACACACATAATGTAATTCAGAGCTGCAGGCTGGTGACACGCACACACACACACGCACACACACCACACATACACACACACACACACACACACACACACACACACACACACACACAACACACACTTGTACACACATGTACTAACTATGTAAATGTAAATATTTCACAACAACACCACTATATTTCCAAATTTCTCTAATTTAATACATTTACTTATACATACATACTTAGTATTATTTTTATATTTATGTTGTGTATAACTCACTCATAGCTTTCATTTTAGGATCAGCAGCTGTGTTTGTTCTCTTTTTCTCTGTGCCATTTCCTTTACATTGTGCTGCAGCACGTGTTAACATTACAACGAGTACACTAGAAGGTAGTATATAATAAAGTAAATACAGTGGAACCCGGTTATGTCGATGTCCTAGGGGGTCGCCAAAAAGCATCGAGATAACCGATGATTGAGATAACGAAAATCAAAATGGCGGCAGTATATTAACGTGCTTGAAATTCTTTATGTACATGATGTGCGTTAATAATGAGAATGTGCATGCACGTGTTTTTGAAGGGTTTTTACACAACAGCGTTGCCGCGATTTGTTTGATGAAGGCATGCTATAAAAATAATACAGTACATGTTTATCTGTCAGGAATCACCTGCCACGCCCCCTTTCGGCCCCCTTCAGCGTGTCAGGTGCTTTCTCAGCAGCTTTCTCTGAAGCTCCCGCTTCAATCGCGCACATATGGTGCTCATTTATCATCATCATCACAGCTCCTATTTAAACTTCCACACTCTCACTGTCTGTTATTGTTGGTATATGTTGGTTCACGGCGGTCGTTGTTATCGCGCATGCGTATCCCAGAACGTGCCTTCCCACCCGCACTCTCTCAACGGCTGCTCTTTTCTTCCAAAGCGCACCCGGATTTCCCCCCCCGATCCTGCCGGTGTTCCTTCTATGATTTGATGGTCATCCCACGGCGGTGCGGCTTTCGCCTCCCGTTCATCGCATAACATTTACAACAAAAGGCATATGTGCACTAACTAACAGCAGAGATTCACCTGTATACAATACAACACCTGTAGCAGCTGTAAGACTTCCGCGAGTTCTTCTGCGGCTGCACCGAGATAACCGACGTTAAATGGCAAATTTTCCCCCCATTTGCTCGAGATATTAGGGTTCGTCGACATAACCGATAAAAAAATGCGAGAATTTGGCGGTTCCACTTCATAACATCACTTATAGGGTTGTCGAGGTAACCGAGGGCGAGATAACCGGGTTCCACTGTATATAATATACTTATATTTGAGAAATGTATATTTGAGATCAATTTATTAAATTCAATATTTAGATCACAATATTTTAGAACACTTTATACTATATGAGTCGTTTTGTACATTTGTTTGCCAACATGCCGGGTTTTTTAAATCGCCAGGTTTAATTTTGTTGGTTTAACATTTCACTTCCTGTTACTGCACTGAACAGCTGATCATATAATGTCAACCAATACACTACTGAATTTTACTGCATTTTTGCACTATCCATAACTTATTTTACCATTACACTACTGTATATTCCACCCATATTATTCTGTATATGCTGCATCATACAGATATTATATATTATATATATATTAATCAATATATCTACACATGTGAATCATGTTGTTGAGCATTTTATCTTCTCGACATGTCTAACCCTCTGCACACTCTTGTAAAGTTATACTGTATATTACTATATTCCATATATTATTACCTACTGCACCTTCTGTACATTAATCACTCTCACCCCTGTACAAACCCCTTATTTAACATATTGCTACTTATTGTAATAAGCCACTTATGGTTAGATGCTAACTGCATTTCACTGGCCCTGTACATGTACCTTATAATGACAATAACGTTAAAGCCAATCTCCTTACAGTCAATCTCATAGTTTCAAATTTCAGATTAAAGCTGCTTTATACTTGTCATATGTACATTATAGCACATTGAAATTATTTTCTTGCCATATCCCAGCAGGTAGAAAGCTGGGTAAACTACAGGGTCAGCCATGATACAGTGCCCCTGGAGCACAAAGAGTTAAGAGCCTCCAATTTCCCGTTCAGCAACCCATAGCTTTAACTACTGAGCTATCACTGCTGAAAAAAAAATTGCTAAAAAAAGACCAAAAAAAAAAAAAAAGTCACCATGTTGATTTAGCTAATTGTGAGAGCCTATCATTGGATAATTACTACATGATTAATATGTTTCAGCTACAAGAAGTTATTTATACTTAACTTATAGATTGAGTAGTTTCTCATTTCTTAAACAACCATTTCAGAAGACAAATTCTGCGAAAAATTATTTTTCAGAAGGCTCAAATTATAGGCCATTAAATAAAGGAAACAATTTAGGAAAATGAAAAAAAAAAACCTACTAAAATTGGGTCAAGAACTCTAAAACAATTGATTATAACATGGGAGGGTTGTGTTAAAGCATCATCTTTAGAAAGTTTTTAAGGAAACAAATTTTAAATGATCGTGATTAAAGAATATTTAATCAATTATATACATAAAAGAAATTACACAGTTATTTTAAATAATGTAAGAGCATTTCCGGATGCACAATGAAAAAAAAACTCAAAGGATTATAACTAAACAGCTGTAAAGCCTTCATAAAACCATTATCTGTACGGGTTATTGAGCAAAAAAGGCTAGCAAGCAAAAAAATTAGATTTATTTTTTTACGTCAAGGTGATTGCCCATCATTCTCATCATCAATACGAGATCTTGACAAGAGATTAACGCAACTTTAGGCAAAAATTAATATTTGTGATTTTGCATAAGCTTATCAAAACATTTACAATTGCAAATACATACAGTAATGAAACCAAAAGGCAGTCCAAATAAATATGTGTCTGTTTTATTTTGTCCAGGCAGTATATTTGTATATAGGTTTTTATAAGAACAATGTGTTTGCACAAAAAAAAGTAAACTTTACTTTGTTTAGCATGTTTATGGCTATCTAGAGAAAAGCATCTACAATTATTTTATCTAAATGTCTAAAACTTCCTTTACATTTAAATAAATAATAAACTTTGCGCTTGTAATGGATTTTCCAAATAATTTTTATATGCAAATACCGACTAGGAACGTTCAGATAGCAGATGTCTATTTGATTAACCAACACATGCAAGATAATTATTTACAGTTTTTTTCAATTGTTTACACGCAATTTTGAAAACAGAGTTCTTTTTGTCAAAATATAATCACAATTATCCAAACACCACAATCAATTAGCAAAATTCCTAGATTGTTTGCAAAATGACACACT
>JBCEWE010002137.1:0-18203 GCA_039877035.1 Silurus lanzhouensis
AATGAAAACCATTACTTTAAAAGAACAAAAAGCAGAAGAGACTTATTTGGTATCTGTAAGCAGATTTTTCTGGTATCAGTACTTAATTCACTATTTATTCTTTGTACAACTTTTACTTTCACTTATTGCATTTTTTACACGAATTTCTGTACTTTCTTCTTCTACTTTAAACCAGACTTGTTACTTTAGTTTTAATCTATTTGGTGAATTATTTTCTTTTTACTGCCCCTGTTTTTCAGCCCATCAACCTATTTCTTTTTATTGCACTTCTTGCCAATCTACCACTTGTGTATCATTTCCTGGCTCTCACACCACAGACTAGGCTAGCCTATAAAGCTAACAACAAGCAAGGCAGAAAGCAACAAGACGTATAAGGCTAACGTGGATGAGACAGAGGAAGTTAGCAATGTAAACATGACTGAGAACAGAGGCCTTCCTGATCACTATCAATTTTTCTCTGCTTGTGTTCTATATGTTGGTTGTTCAGCCTGGATACATTCAATCATGTCTTTTGTATTAATATATTAATATGATGTGATGCACAGTTATCAATGTGACACTAAAACAGTAGTAGTAATGACTACTTTGTACTTAAATACATATCAGATCCCATATGTCTTTACTTTAACTTGAGTGAAAACATTTAGTCAGTACTTCTACCAGAGTCTTTTAAAAAATAAATATCTGCACTTACTTGACTAAAGGATGGGTGTACTTTTGCCATCTCTGCTGGACAGTTTCCAGAAAGTGTGGTTCCTACTGTGAGAGGAGGTGTGATGGTGCTTTGCTGGTGACAGTGTTGGTGATTTAGTAAATTTGAGGACACATTTAATCGCATGGCTATGACAGCATTTTGCACCAGCATGCCAACAGGACAATGACCCCAAACACACCTCTAGGTTATGTACAGTAAGAGCGTTTTTCCAAGAAAGACAGTGATAGAGTGCTGGCCTCCTGGCCTCCGCAGTCACCCGATATTATCCAGTTAAAGATCGTATGAGTTGAACCAGAGAGTAAAGGAAAAGCAGCAAGCACTTAACACCTCTGGGAACTCCTCAAGATTGTTGGAGATCCATTCCAGGCAACCACCTCATTTTTTCACAATATACAAAAAATGGGCAAAAATATATATTTGCTAAAATATATTATACAATATTTAAATAAATATATTTTCTATAAATACTTTTTTGACCATTTTTTTATATTTTTTGTATATTTTCGAAAAATATATTTTTAAATCATTAAAAAAAAATGTTTCCTCCATACATTTCAATCCAAGAAAATACATTCACATGAAAAAATCTTTATATTATTTACAGCATTTGGTGGATGGCCTTATTCAGAGCGACTTACAACTGAGTAGGGGAAGGTTAAGGGCCTTGCTCAGGGGCCCTTAACCCCTCTATATACAGTGCCCTCACAAATTATTGCACCCCTGTTTAAGATGTGGTCGTGGACTTCTAAAATTCTCCTTTTTTTTAAAACAACATAGAACCAAAAGCAAAAAAAGAGAAAAATCCAACCTTTTATTTAAGTACATTACTTTAGTGGTAAAAAATCACACATTTAGAAAAAAAAAAAACCTTGAAATCATGTGTGCCACAATTATTGGCACCCCTGATTTAATACTTTGTACAACCTCCTTTTGCCAACAAGACAGCACTTAATCTCCTCCTACAACATTTCACAAAATTGGAGAACACAGAGAGAGGGATTTTGACCATTTTCTTTGCACAATCTTTCTAGATCATCCAGTGTCCTGGTCCTCTCTTATGCACTCTTCTCTTTAGCTCGCCCCAAGTTTTCGATTGGGTTGAGGTCTGGGGACTGAGATGCCATGGGAGGACCTTGAGTTTTGTGACTGTGAACCACTTTTGTGTAGATTTTGCCACATGTTTGGATCATTATCCTGCTGAAAGACCCAATGACGACCCATCTTCAGCTTTCTGGCAGAGGCCATCAGGTTTTTATTTAAAATATCCTGGTACTTAAAGCGTTCATAATGCCATGCACCCTAACAAGGTTCCAGGGCCTTTGAAGAGAAACAGGCCACAGCATCACAGATCCTCCACCATACTTCACGGTGGGCATGAGGTGCTTTTCGGCATACTCATCTTTTGTTTTACGCCAGACCCACTTAGAGTGTTTGTTGCCAAAAAGCTCAATCTTAGTCTCATCTGACCAAGCACACGATCCCAGTTGAAGTCCAGTACGCTTAGCAAACTCCAGACGTTTACGTTTGTGAGTGTTAGTGAGAAAAGGCTTTTCCTTGCATGCTCCCAAAAGCTTGTTGGCATGTAGAGAGCGTCTGATGGTTGTTTGGAGACTCTGTGACCCCAAGATGCCACTCTTTGATGCAATTCTGTGACGGTGAGCTTGGGAAATTTTTTACTTCTCTTTACCATCCTCCTCACTGTGCGTTGTGGCAAGATAAACTTGGGACCTCTCCAGCCTTGTTTGTCACTGTTCCAGTTGTTTAAACTTCTTAATGATTCCTCTGACTGTAGATACCGGCAAGTTAAGCGAGTGGCTATTTTCTTGTAGCCATTGCCTGACTTATGAAGGTCGACACACATCTGCCTTACTTGAATGGTGTGTTCTCTTGTCTTTGCCATGTTGACAAATGGGTAAGAGAATTAGGCCTCTGTGTCACGTCTATTTATACCCCAGGGAAACAGGAAATCATGATTACTATTAAAAGTCCTAGATACCCTGACCACCTTAGCAACTACAGAAAAATATATAAAAAAAAAAAAAATTAAATTTTCAGAGGAATTGTTAGGGGTGCAATAATTGTGGCACACATGATTTCAAGTTTTTTTTTTTCTAAATGTGTGATTTTTTTTACACCAATAATTTTTACTTAAATGAAAGTGGATTTTTTCTCTTTTTTGCATTTGGGTTCTATGTTGTTTTTAAAAAAAAGGAGAAATTTTTAGAAGTCACGACCACATCTTAAACAGGGGTGCAATAATTGTGGAGGGCACTGTGTGTGTATATATATATATATATATATATATATATATATATATATATATATATATATATATATATATAGTGGAACCCGGTTATGTCGATGTCCTAGGGGTCGCCAAAAGCATCGAGGTAACCGATGATCGAGATAAACGAAATCAAAATGGCGGCAGTATAGTAACGTGCTTGAAATTTCTTTATGTACATGATGTGCGTTAATAAATGAGAATGTGCATGCACGTGTTTTTGAAGGTTTTTTTACACAACAGCATTGCTGCGATTTGTTTGATGAAGGCATGCTATAAAAATAATACAGTACATGTTTATCTGTCAGGAATCCACCTGCCACGCCCCCTTCGGCCCCTTCAGCGTGTCAGGTGCTTTCTCGGCCGCTCTCTCTGAAGCTCGGCTTCAATCGCGCACATATGGTGCTCGTTTAGCATCATCACCAGCTCCTATTTAAACTTCCACACTCTCACTGTCCGTTATTGTTGGTATATGTTGGTTCACGGCGGTCGTTGTTATCGCGCATGCGTATCCCGGTACGTGTCTTCCCACCGGCACTCTCTCAACGGTGCTCTTTTCTTCCCAAAGCGCACCGCGGATCTCCCCCGATCCTGCCGGTGTTCATCTATAATTTTGTGGTCATCCCACGTTCTCCCGTGTGCTTCAGCGCCGCGCTTCTACTTTCGCCTCCCGTTCATCGCATAACATTTAACAACAAAAGGCATATGTGCACTAAGTAACAGCAGAGATTCACCAGTATACAATACAACACCTGTAGCAGCTGTAAGACTTGATTTTTCCGCCACTTCTCAAGTCAAGTCAAGTCAATTTATTTGTATAGCGCTTTTCACAACAGACATTGTCTCAAAGCAGCTTTACACAAATCAACAGTGAAGGTGAATGGTGTGAATTTGTCCCTGATGAGCAAGCTGTGGCGACTGTGGCAAGGAAAAACTCCCTTAGATGTTATGAGGAAGAAACCTTGAGAGGAACCAGACTCAAAAGGGAAACCCATCCTCATTTTGGGTGACATCAAGAGTTTGATCATAAATCTTTCAACAATACAGAACACTGGAGAGTGAGAACTAACATGATTACTGGAGTATAAGATTATAAGTGATGTTCTTTCTGCAGTCTTATACAGTCTATATGGTTAGTAGCTCCGAGTTTTATGAGCTCAGCATTTGTGATCACCACAGATCCAGCATCAGCTTCTCCATGCCAGAGCCTTTAAACACTCCAGGAGGTCAATGCCAAACTCCACACATGTAGCGGGATCCAAATGGCACTGGTACGTCTCTAGATGGTTCGGGATGTTTGTGAGTTCGGCATCTACTTCTTCAAAGGTCCGTAATCATCACGAGGTGGGAGGTGACTGGAGCTGGCCAACCTCAGGGTGTCTCGGGATGGGAGAGAAAGAGAAGCAGTGGAGAGCAATTAGCGTAGCTGCTGTTCATGATATTAACAGCACAAGTTGATAATGTGCATGTGATCAGATGTTCTGGAGCACAAGGTTATGATGTGATGTGTGTTATGTGTAGGCTTTGCTAAAAAATATGTTTTTAATCTACACTTAAATGGGAGAGTGTGTCTGAGCCCCGAACACCGTCAGGAAGACTATTCCAGAGTTTAGGAGCTAAATGTGAAAAAGCTCTACCACCTTTAGTGGACTTTGCTATTCTAGGAACTACTAGAAGCCCAGAGTTTTGAGATCTCAGGGAGCGTGGCGGATTGTAGCGAGTTAAAAGACTGGATAGATATATGGAGCCAAACCATTTAGTGCTTTATAAAGTATAAAAGGCTTATGAGAAGTAATAGTTTGTAGTCTATTCGAAACTTAACAGGAAGCCAATGTAGGGACGATAAGATCGGGGTTATGTGATCATATTTTCTTGCCCTTGTAAGAACTCTGGCTGCTGCATTCTGGACTAACTGAAGCTTGTTTATTAATGATGCAGGACATCCACCTAGTAACGCATTACAGTAGTCTATTCTGGAGGTCATGAACGCATGGACGAGCTTTTCTGCATCGGATATGGACAACATATTTCTTAGCTTAGAAATATTTCTAAGGTGAAAGAAGGCTGTTTTAGTAACTTGATTGATATGATTTTTGAAAGACAAGTCGCTGTCTAAATAACACCCAGGTCTTTACTGTTGAATTAGTGGTTACAGAACATCCGTCTAAATGCAGGTTGAGATCTGGAGCTTCTGTATACTAGTTTTTGGTCCGATGAGCAAAATCTCAGTCTTATCGGAATTTAAAAGTAGAAATTATGGGTCATCCAATCTCTTATTTCCTTAACACACTCAGTTATCCGACTTAATTGAGCTATATCGCCTGGTTTAGATGAAATATATAGCTGAGTATCATCAGCATAACAATGGAAGCTAATTCCATGCCTTCTAATAATATTTCCTAACGGAAGCATGTATATTGTGAACAGCAGGGGTCCTAGAACTGACCTTGCGGCACGCCATAATTTACTTGCATTAGCCTGGATAGCTCTCCATTTAAATCTACGAAATGGTAACGATCGACAGGTAGGATTTAAACCAGCTTAATGCCTGTCCCTGAATGCCGATGTAATTTGTAATCGATCTAGGAGGAGATCATGGTCTATAGTGTCGAATGCAGCACTAAGATCAAGTAAAACCAACAGCGAAATGAAGCCTTGGTCTGAAGCTAAAACAGGTCATTAGTTATTTTAACTAGAGCAGTTTCTGTGCTATGATGGGGCCTAAAACCTGACTGAAATTCTTCAAAGATATTGTTCTCTTGCAGGTAGGAACATAACTGGGCAGCGACAATCTTTTCTAAAATCTTAGACATAAATGGGAGATTTGAAATGGGTCTGTAATTTGATAACGTGTTTGGATCCAGATTAGGTTTTTTAATGAGGGGCTTAATAACTGCTAACTTGAGGGATTTAGGGACGTGACCTAAAGATAGTGAGGAGTTAATAATATTTAGAAGAGGTTCACCAGTTGTATATAACACTTCCTTCAGTAATTTAGTAGGAATTGGATCTACTGACATGTTGTCGATTTAGCTTTGGCAATAACATTATACAGCTCTTCCTGTCCTATACATGTAAAACAGTGGAGTTGTGGAGTTGAAGGTAACACTGTCTCAGGAGATGGTGTCAGAGGTTGAACTGCCACAATTGTTTTTCTAATGTTATCTATTTTTCAGTGAAGAAAATCATAAAGTCCTCACTACTAAACTGTGATGGAACACAATTTTCAGAGCCCTGATTTGTAGTTAGTTTAGCTACTGTACTGAAAAGGAACCTGGGATTGTTTTTGTTGTTTTCTATAAGTTTGCTCAGGTGTTCAGCTCTAGCAGCTTTTAGCGCCTGTCTGTAGCTGAGCATACTGTTTTTATACGCGATTCTAAATACCTCCAATTTAGTTTTCCTCCATTTTCTCTCCAGATTACGTGCTGTTCTCTTGAGGGCATGCGTATGACTATTATACCAAGGTGCAGGTGCTTGTTCTCTAACCTTTTTAACCGGATGGGGGCAACGGTGTCTATTGTGCTAGTGAGGATAAGGTCTATGTTGTTAGTTATCTCATCAAGATTATTGGTAGTTATGGGTTTAGTGAGAAATTGAGATAAATCAGGCAGGTTATTTATGAATCTGTCCTTAGTGGTTGGAACAATAGTCCTACCAAGTCGATAACGTGGTGCAACACGGCTAATCTGCTCTACCGGTAGTGTGTACAGTATGAGGTAATGGTCTGTGATGTCATCACTCTGAGGTAAAATATCTATATTAGTGACGTCTGCTCCGTGGGATATTATTAAGTCTAATGTGTGGTTAAAGCGATGAGTTGGTCCGGTGACGTTTTGTTTAACCCCAAAAGAGTTTAATAAGTCAACAAATGATAATCCTAGAGCATCGTTTACATCATCTACATGAATATTAAAATCTCCTACAAGCAGCACTTTATCAAAATCGATCAAGAGATCTGATAGAAAACAAGCAAACTCTTGAAGAAAATCAGCGTAGGGCCCTGGGGTCTGTACACGGTGACCAGAGCGAGTTTTCTATGTCTGTCTGAAAATACAACTTTAAGAACGAGCACTTCAAATGATTTAAAACTGAATCCTAACATCTGACTAACATTAAGAGAGGCAGTATAAATGGTTCCTACACCCCCCCACGACCAGTCTGACGCGGCTCATGCTTATAAGCATATCCTGACGGTGTCGACTCGTTTAGACCCATATAATCACCTGGTTTAATCCAGGTCTCAGTGAGACAGAGTGCATCGAGATTATTCTCTGTGATCATCTCATTTATAATCAGCGCTTTGGGTGCAAGTGATCTAATGTTTAAAAGACCAAACTTTAAAACTTTTTGGTGTTTGTTTATCTGGCATTTTTCAGTTTTAACTTCAATGAGATTATTTCTGGATCTTGTGTATTTACTTCTTGGTTTTGCTACACGAGGAATAGATACGGTTTCTATAAACTGGGCTGTGTGTGAACTTGTAACTATTTGGTCTGTTGTATGCGTGTTCTCATTGTCGTAAATTTCCTGATGTCTTACCAGTCAGATGGTGTGAAGTATCCTAGAGATGTTATCTGATAGCACTGCTGCTCCAACTCTGCTGGGGTGCAGGCCATCAGGGCGGAAGAACCTAGGACGCTCCCAGAAACAGTTCCAGTTATTAACAAAGAGAAGTTTATGTTCTCGACACCATGACTGTAACCATTCATTTAGAGCTAAAAGTCTACTAAACTTCTCAGCCCCTCGCTGGTAAGTGGGAAGGGTCCTGACACTATGATCCTCGTTGTGGGTGATGTGCTGCGTACCGTCTCCACCAGGATCCTGAAATCCCTCTTTAAGATCTCCGTTTGCCTCAGCCTGGTGTCGTTTGTTCCGGCATGAAGAACAACCGCTCCGAAGTTCTCCTTCAGGATCGCGGGTACCTGCGCAGCGACATCAAGAACACGAGCACCAGGAAAACAGCGAGTGTGCACCTTACCTTTAGCTCCGGTAGCGCGGACATGCCGGACGATGGAATCTCCGAGAATCACAGTGTCGCGTTTCGTCTCGCGGAGAGGGGCGAAGCGGTTCTCGGTCGAGATCTCGAAGGCCTGTAGTGGTGGCGGGGGAGACGTCCTCGACCGGGGCTTTGCTTGTCTCTTCCGCCGCTGCCGCATCCAGGGTCCATGTTGCACCTTTGCCGGAGATGTAGGTGCGCTGGGTCTGGGCAGAGAAACACGCGGAGTTGAGGTGCTGGGAGCGTTGGGTTCAGCCCGGGAATTTACCTGGGACGAGTGCGCGTCCGCCCGGGATGTTTCCAGCGCCGCTTTCCGCTCTCGCAGCCGGGCATGCTTTTCATGCAGCTCGCGAATCTGTTTCTCCAAAACCTCCATCTCCAACGCCAACGTTTGCAAATCGAACGAGTCCTCACCTGTGCTCAAAGTCAGACACACAGCCGGCATAGTGCTCATAATCACGAAAGCAGTTCTGTGGGCGCAAATGCCTTGTTGATGCCAGAGGTCAGAGGAGAATGGCCAGACTGGTTCGAGCTGATAGAAAGGCAACAGTAATTCAAATAACCACTCGTTACAACCCAGGTATGCAGAAGAGCATCTCAACACGTTGAATCTTAAGGCGGATGGGCTACAGCAGCAGCAGACCACAACGGGTGCCACTCCTGACAGCTAAGAACACAGCACAGCACAGGCTCACCAAAATTGGACAATAGAAGATTGGAAAAACGTTGCCTGGTCTGATGAGTCTCGATTTCTGCTGCGACATTCAGATGGTAGGGTCAGAATTTGGCATCAACAACATGAAAGCATGGATCCATCCTGCCTTGTATCAACGGTGGTGATGTAGTAGTAGTGGTAGTGGTAGTGGTGTGGGGGATATTTTCTTGGCACACTTTGTGCCCATTAGTACCAACTGAGCATCGTGTCTACGCCACAGACTACCTGAGTATTGTTGCTTACCATGTCCATCCCTTTATGACCACAGTGTACCCATCTTCTGATGGCTACTTCCAGGATAACGCGCCATGTCATAAAGCGCGAATCATCTCAGACTGGTTTCTTGAACATGACAATGAGTTCACTGTACTCAAATGGCCTCCACAGTCACCAGATTTCAATCCAATAGAGCACCTTTGGGATGTGGTGGAACGGGAGATTCGCATCATGGATGTGCAGCCGACAAATCTGCAGCAACTGCGTGATGCTATCATGTCAATATGGACCAAAATCTCTGAGGAATGTTTCCAGTACCTTGTTGAATCTATGCCATGAAGGATTAAGGCAGTTCTGAAGGCAAAAGTGGGTCCAACCCGGTACTAGTAAGGTGTAGCTAATAATACACACACACACACACACACACACACACACACACACACACACACACACACACACACACACACATATATATATACACACATATATATATATACACACATATATATATACACACATACCCCTAAACCAGCCTTTGCTCAATTTTACAGTCACACTATTTGCACTTTATGTAATGGTTTTGGATCCCACACTGTTCTTTGCATCACATAATATTTTGAAGTCCTGCAGGCATTAAATGTAAATTGCCTCAAATGAGTAAGCAACTGAGGAAGCGACTGCAATGGAAAATAATCTCTTATCAGTTAATGATGATTGCAGGTTATTACCCATCTTACAAACAAGTCCAAAATAGAAAATAATGTGACTTCCTGTGGAAAGAAATGTACAGATATGACTTTTATTTTTTATATAACATATTTACTCAGGAATTCCATGTAAGAGATGATGAGCAAATGATTTGGGAAGTTAAGCAATCTGTACATCAATATATCTAGTTAATTTAGATGATTCAGATTTAATTATTGGTAATCTTCAAGCTAATTAACATAGAAATGTAATGCATTGATCCTGTTCATACACAAATGTGAAGTAAATAATAATCATACCTTCTTATATTTATTTATAGGATGAGAAGTTGGATTCAGGGTATATCCCAAGAGAAACATAGGGGAATAAGATGGGAATGCAGGATGGATAGTCGGTCCTTTGCAGTCCACAGTATTCACATCAAAACCAGGATGTTTTCAGGGCATGGGAGGAAAACAGGAGGAAAGCTATGCAGACATGGGGTCTCCTCACAGGCAGGGTCTTGGAGCAATGCTGGTTTACATACAGTGTGAAAAGAAAATCCTAAAAAGATCAATCAAAACAGGCGTTCTCCCCACGCACCAGTATTGTTTTAAAACACAATGAGAAGACAATTAATGATGATTTGAGTCCTAACTCAAATGTAAAAGGGAACAGTAGAATTTGATGACCACCCAATAAATAAATAAAATCCATCCAACTACATCTTCACACATTTCCTAAAAAGGTAATATACAATATAAGATTGTACAACGGTTAATAAAAGCATCAACTGAGACATGTCATTTTAAAACAAATTTTAATGAAAAATTAAAAAAAAGAAAAGAAAAATCAAGTATAGTCAAATTTTAACTATACAATAAAAATATCTAAACAAAATGGATTTAATTGAATGAGAAACACATTGTCCTTAATTCCCCTGATCTGGGGTAACTGCAGCTGTACAATGCCATGCCAATTTTAAATAGGATCTACAATATAATGAAGAAAATGCAAAGTGCCCCACATTGCCAGAAGGGGAAAAATGGTGGGAGAAACGCACAGGGTGAATAACCGCTTTTTGCTTTTTTGTTTTGTGCAAAAAAAAAATAAATTAAATAAAACAATAACGCTCCCCTCTGACATACTAGTTTAGGTGTTGGTCACTTAAGATGGTCAAATGTTATCAATACAATGCGTTTAGTAATATAACCTAAGTCATTTTTTTCCCGCTTTTTTATTTTATTTATTTTTTTTATGCTAGAATTTAACAGTGATCTGTGACTTAAAAAATGTCCATTAAGTCTTCACATGGCATACTTTTGGGTCCATTCTCTTGCTAGTCTGTTGTATCTGTAACAAATAAAGAACAAATGAATAATTAATTAAAACATTATCTCAATAACAAATACACACATTACACATTATGACGTGCTATAAAACAGGTTCTGCAGTCTTGGCAGTTGGGGGAGAGTGTGTGTGTGTGTGTGTGTGTGTGTGTGTGTGTGTGTGTGTGTGTGTGTGTAGTATGCAAGCCAAGTATTGCTAAACGTGCACTTCCCCATAGACAAAAACTAAAATCTGTTTAACGTCTGTGGTACAATTAATGAGAGATTCGTGCCAACAACAGAAAGCTGATTGGCTGTTGCATGTAGTCGTAATACAAAGAATTATATTTGGACCTTCGAAAGAAAGAACTAAAACACCAAGGAAACAACAACAACAACAACATTCTAAAGTGCTACAATGAGTGTTAGACTTAAGGTAGATTTTTTAATTTTAGACTTTTTTTTCCTTCTAGATTTTAAGACCCCACGGAAACCCTGACATTTACCACATCCATCAGCCTAGACTGGCATGTGTTCGTTTTGTTGCCACCAAATTTTAACCCAGAAATTACCATTCATCAGACCAGGCTTTGTTTTTTTTTTTTCTCAACAGGCCAGTTTTAGTCAGCCTGTGCCCACTTCAGCCTCAGCTTTCTGTTCTTGTTTAACAGATCCTTAAGTGGTCTTCTGCCGTTCGAGCCCATGCACTCCAAAGTTTGACATGTTATGCATTCTGAGATGCTTTTCTACTCGCCACAATTGTAGAATGGTTATCTGAGTTTTTGCAGTCTTTCTGTCAGCTCAAAAAGGTTCCCTGTTGGTCTAGTGGTTAGGATGCGGCGCTCTCACCACCGCAGCCTGGGTTCGATCCCCGGTCAGGAAATCAACCCCAGCCATTAAGCCAGTGCACTCTTAGTGCCGGTCCCAAGCCCGGATAAATGGGGAGGGTTGCGTTAGGAAGGGCATCGCGTAAAAACGTGTCAAATCGAACATGCGGATCTCGAATACGGATGATCCGCTGTGGCGAACCCTAATGGGAGAAACCGAAAGAAAGTTCTGTCAGCTCAAAGCAGTCTGGCTGTTCTTCATTGCCCTCTCTCGTCGACATGGCGTTTCTGCTCGCACAACTGCCGCTCACTGGACGTTTGGTTTATTGCACCATTCTGAGTAAACTCTAGAGCAGGGGGTCACCAACCTTTTTGAAACTAAGAGCTACATCTTGAGTTCCGATTAATGTGAAGGGCAAACAAATTCGCTCAATTTACCTTTAATTAGATGTTATTATTAATAATTAATTATATTTATCTATATCTAGATATAGTGTTCTGGTGGCCGGACAACTGGCTAATCATAGACTTAAATAGGTAAAGAGGCTTTTTACTTGTCACATGTACATTACAGCACAGTGAAATTCTTCTTCCCATATCCCAGCGATGTTAGGAAGCTGGGGTCAGTGCGCAGTGCCAGCCATGATACAGCACCCCTGAAGCTTTGAGAGTTTGGGGTCTTGCTGAATGAGTGGCAGCTTGGTCATACAGGGGCTTGATCCCTCAACCTTATGATCAGTAACCCAGAGCCTTAACCACAGAACCACCCCTGCCCCACACGTTGCATTATCTTCTAGAGGCTACTTATAACACTACAATTTATATATTACAAACAACAAACAGTAATATGGTGCTTTATAGGTCACAGTAATAAACTTACTTTCTTTGTCTGTTTTGTAGATGTGTGCTATGTCTGGGACTAAGGGGTCATCAGGGTTTGGGTCACAGAGCAAGGAGCATATGGACAACAGAACTGTACAAAAAACAAAAAAAAACAAACAGCAACAAAAAAGTGAATGCAATTTATGATATTCGTAGATTTGACACACATAAGGGAGATCATCGATCAATTGATTTGTCAACCATCGTCATTTACGTTCAATTTATTACTGGACGGCGTGCTTTTTGTCCATTTATAGTTCCATTTAATGTTCTGAATGTCTCTGAGACAAACTAGTTCCTGTGATCACTTACATTATAGCAACTTTAACCAACTGTTTACTCAGCAACTTTTGTTTTGGTTTTTTCCCCAAGCTTCAAATACGTGTCTGTTTACAGAAAACCATCAAATATCAGTAATAAAATGTTCATCGAGTACAATTTTTTTCTTCGATTATGCAAAATATGCACCATACACTTTTCAGTCTATAAACAGTTATTATAAAACGCGTACCAGAAAGATCAGAAAAAAAAAAAACATCTTCTATAATAAACACCATTTCATGAATCGACATGTTTGGACCCGCCAGGTTGAAGAATTCGACGATGTTGCGTTGTAATTAATATATTGAATGAGTGAGTGATGTTATTTCTAAGTAAAAGTCTGTACCTTTTGAGACCGTTAGAGCTGGAGACCACTGTGACCTCAAGATGTCCAAGCAAATACTTCCATTACTGTTTATGTTTGGGTGATAAATTTTTGTCGTAAATGCTACCTGTGAAAAGCAGAAATAGAAAGAAAAAAAAAACACACATTAAACCAAATCACCAGCGAATGGAGAAAGGCAGGATGGGGTTATAACTAATTACCTTCGGAGGCTTGAACGGATAGTCTGTAGGAAAGTGGATAGTAAGGAAGAACACCCCTCCTTGGTACGGACTATCGGTCTGTTGGAAAACCAAAAAAATTAAAAATAAAAAAGAAGGGAAGGTCATAGCACCTTGGCTTTGCTTTGCAGCAGTATTTGTAAGATCTTTGGTTTTTTTTTTGCCAAAAATCCAACGCAGTTTCAAAGATGAAAAATACTTACAGGTCCCATTATTGTTGCCTGCCAGTGAAACACTGCAAAGCACAGAAGATTGCGACGTTAACTCAAAGTCGGACGTTTAAAACCCACCGATATCGTGTTATTTAATAAACAAACGGTAGATCTATAGACTTACAGTCGTCTCCAACAGGTCCAGCTGAGCACTGTGCAGGAGGATCCCTTTGCAAGTCTTGGAGCTCCTATAAGACACACAAAAATGATGATTAGAGCGAATCTGGAAAGCAACATTTTCAATAAACGAAAACCAAAAAGAGCAAACTGATGGACCCGAATTCTGTACGAGATCACCAGGTGTTTATTCTGAATATTAGATAGAGCTCATACTGACCACGCAACGATTGCGTAATCCTATCTTTTGTGTAGCAGGTGTTTAAGTATTAAATAAAGTACAACATCTTGAGTTGTTGTTGCTAATTGCTTTTCTAATTGCAGTGTCGGATATTTGTCAGGGCTTCAGTGCTGTGACTGTGCGGGACAAATGTGGTAAATAAATATATATATATTGTTACATAATCTGTTGTTGCAGATTATGCTTTAATCTGCACTTGTAGAAACAGCCAGGAATGCAGAAAGTTTGTGTAGTGAAAGTACAGTGAAAACCATAAATCTAAACCAGGGGTCACAAGATGGTGCACCAGGTAGCCCGCAAGGACCACATGATAGCCCGCGGGCCTTTCTAAAAAAAACTGTTTCCTACTTTGTTAAATCATTGTTTATAATTATTATGAGAAATCATTAACATGATCAGTGTCTTCACATGAATAAATATCATTAATTATTAATAATAAATAGAATAAAGGTCAATTGAGCAAATTTGTTATTTCAGATCAAACTGAAAACTGTGTGTATCAAACTGGTAGCCCTTCACATTAATCGGTACCCAAGAAGAAGCTCTCAGGTTCAAAAGGTTGGTGACCCCTGATCTAAACCAACACGAGACCATTAGAACAAAAAAATGATGTCCTCCTTCACTGTTATAAAAACCACTGCTTTCCTAGGAAGGTTTTTCACTAGGTTTTAAACGAGCTGTGGGAATTTCGAGTTCATTCATCCACCATCTAGTTCATCCCATGTGTGTTTAATGGGGCTGAGTTTCCTCCAGTCCAACCTTGTCAAATCCTGTCTTCCAGACGCACACGTTTGCACACGGAGACACACAAAAACACCAAGGACAACTTTGTGGTAGGAACATGTACGAGATGTACAGAGCCTGTCGGAATTTTGAAACACCTAGTGTTTTATTGTTGTTTTGAGACACGCGTGTTCCTTTTGTTTATAAGCAACAAACTCGGTAAAAGGCGAGAAGAATCGAATAGTTTTGTTCACAGATGAGTCCGAATTTGACATTTTTTTGGCTCTAACAGAAAAACATGCACTATATTTCCAAAAGTATTGGGTCACCTGACCTTTCCTGCTATATGTGGTTCTTTTCCAAACTGTTACCACAAAGCTGAAGGCACTCAATTGTACAGGACGTCTTTAGAATCACTATAATAAAATGTTGCGTTCATTTGAACTTGGAAACTCAAACCTGTTCCAGCATGGCAATACCCCTGTGCACAAAGTGAGCTCCATGAAGATCTGGTTTACATGCTTTGGAGAGGAAGATCTTGCTGCTATAGGACTCTGATCTCATCCCTACTGAACACTGAAATGGAATGCTGACTGCACCCCCAGGCCTCCTCACCTTCATCAGTACCTGCCTTTAGTAATACACTTCTGGCTGATAAACACAAATATCCATAGGTACACTCCAAAATCTAGTGGAACATCTGTCCAGAAGAGTGGATGGAATCATAAGAGCAAATTGGGACTAAATGTATAATGCAATGCTCAAAAAAAAAACATATACTGTACTTATGACCAGGTGACCCAATACTTTTGGAAATATAGTGCATGTAAATGGAGAACAGGAGAGATGACGTTAGCAGGCTGCCTCACCCCTATAGTCAATCATGGAAGTAAAAGCATAATGATTTGGAGCAGGGAATGTTGGAGAATTATTCGGGTGAAAGGAATCAACACGGCTTCCATCCCATACTTCAACACCAAGCAATTCCATCTGGACTGCGGCTGATTGGAACCAACTTCATCACACAACAAGACAACTACCCAAATTATACATCCAAGTTCTCTAAGCATTAGAAACAGTCTGAACTGTTTGCAAGGTCAGAAAGGATTCGCCAACTAGTAAAGAACATCTTCGACAAGTTTTACAAGATGCAAAGTGTTTCAGCTGAACGTTTGGAGAAACTGTCTGAATGCCAAGAGTGTGTAAAGCTGTTATTCATACTAAAGGAGGAGTGTTTACCAAAGTTTTACATCTGTAAATGTATATATTTGACTTAGTTTGTTGCAAAGAAACGAAAGAAAACTTGCATGTATCCTGCCAAAAATCCATAAAATTCTAGATGTTTCCAAACTTTTCACAGGCTCTGAAAAGCTCAGGTGTAGTCGTGCCTACATACGGGACATACCATCAGAGTACTCATTAATGAATGACAGTTATTGCTCTTGTCCGCAAGTTGCGGCTTACCAAGTTGAGGTTTACCATGTTGCGTGGCAACCTCTGACGTCACATCCTGAGCAAAAACAGCGCCACTTCCACATTCCTGCAATGCCGGAAGTTGTTTACAAGTGAAAAAATGAACAATAAATGCACCAGGGCATTCAGCATTCAGTGTAGTCAAGAGCTAGAACACTCCTGAACTGTGTAGTCTCACAATGAAAACCACAACACATGAGGGCTGAGAGGGAAAAGTGACAGCTAGGCACATAAACCAAACAAACAAACAAACCAAGCAAACAAACAGGTAAATAAGAAAACAAATCGAGGTTACACCAATGTCATGGATTCAAATAGAACGTGTGATATTTTTCCAAACACGTGGAATATATTTCTAAAACAACGACACGAGAAATGCCCCCGTCTGGAAAAAAAACGGGTGTAAAATATCAGCTTAAACAAACAAAAACAAACAAACGTATAAACAAGCTACTAATATAAACAACACATCTCATGGCAATTGGTAGGTCACCAAATAATCGGTAGGGTGTTCTTATTTGTGCAACAACGTGGATAGATTCCGAAAAACAACGACGCGTTAAACGAACCCCTCAAGCAAACAAACAAACAAACAAATGACGTCAGGCCCGAGTAGTGCTGAGTAGCTCGAGCCCATCCGACAACTGACGGAGAAGCGAGAAAAATAAACTGAAAGTGTGATACTGATCTAATTAGAGCTCAGGGCGGAGAGGACAAAGGAAAAACTGAATAGATAAAAAATAAATAAAGAAAAAGAAAGAAGAACGAGAGAAAGAAAGAAAGAATCTAGGAAACTGACTAAACAGCCTAGCATTAGCTAATCTCCGGCACAACCGCTGAGACCCTGCTGCTACTCATCCACCGACTCTGAGACAGAGAGAGGAAAATAAACAAGAAAACAAACACACACACACACACACACACACACACACACACACACACACACAGACACACAGACACACAGACAGACAGACACACACACACACACACACACACACACAGACAGACAGACAGACAGACAGACGGATAGATACAACTTCACCCTTGGATGTGTTGTAACTGTCAGATGCCTCCGCGACATCCACCGCTTACCTTCTGTATTCTTTTTAACGCCATAGCACCGGGATGTGTGTGTGTGTGTGTGTATGCGTGTGTGTCCTGGTTGATCTCTGTAGTAGCGCAATCGGAGCTCCGAGTTTCCCTGAGACCAGCTGCTGTATCTGCTACGACCGAGACTCGAGCAATTGTTACTTCCGGGATCCAGGGGGTGAACTCCAAAACGCCTTGACGCACCTGTATAGGTGCACTAATTCCTTACAGGTACCAGGGCGTATAGGGAACCTATCTAGCGCACTTGTTTAATAGGGCGCGGTTTAGGGTTGCACGGAAGACGTAAGCTAGCGTCAAAGTAAAAGTATGCACGTGAGTTTTTTTTTTTTTTTTTTTTTTTTTTTTTTTTATCTTTAAAAATAAATGCAAAATAAATGACGAAACTGTTACATAAAACACAATAAAATTACTTAAAACAAAATCTTATTTATAATCTATTTATTTGTATATTTTATCTATCTATCTATCTATCTATCTATCTATCTATCTATCTATCTATCTATCTATCTATCTATCTATCTATCCATCTGTTTGTATTTATTTATTTATTTGTTTACTTATGTCTGTTTATTGATTTGTTTGTATGTGCTCATTAATTTATTATCTACTTATTGGTTTGTTTGTTTGTTTATTTTGTATTGATGTATTTAATTATTTATGTATTTATATATGACTTTATTTGTGTTTGTTGATCTATCTATCTATCTATCTATCTATCTATCTATCTATCTATCTATCTATCTATCTATCTATCTAGCTATCATATTAAAGATAAAGCTGGGAAAATAAATA
>JBCEWE010002122.1:0-18168 GCA_039877035.1 Silurus lanzhouensis
TGTAGAGAAAGAAATTATATATATATATATATATACAGTGCCCTCCACAATTATTGGCACCCCTGTTTAAGATGTGGTCGTGACTTCTAAAAAATTCTCCTTTTTTTTAAAACAACATAGAACCCAAATGCAAAAAGAGAAAAATCCAACCTTTCATTTAAGTACTTACTTTGGTGGTAAAAAAAATCATACATTTAGAAAAAAAAACAACTTGAAATCATGTGTCCCACATTATTGGCACCCTAACAATTCCTCTGGATATTTAAATTTTTTTTTTTTTTTTTTTTTTTTCTGTAGATGCTAAGGTTGGTCAGGGGTATCTAGGGACTTTTAATTAGTAATTCATGATTTCCTGTTTCCCTGGGGTATAAATATGACGTGACACAGAGGCCTAATTCTCTTACCATGTTGTCAACATGGCAAAGACAAGAGAACACACATTCAAGGTAAGGCGATGTGTGCGACCTTCATAAGTCAGGCAGTGGCTACAAGAAAATAGCCACTCGCCTTAACTTGCCGGTATCTACAGTCAGAGGAATCATTAAGAAGTTTAAAACAACTGGAACAGTGACAAACAAGGCTGGAAGAGGTCCCAAGTTTATCTTGCCACAACGCACAGTGAGGAGGATGGTAAGAGAAGTAAAAAATTTCCTAAGCTCACCGTCACAGAATTGCATCAAAGAGTGGCATCTTGGGGTCACAGAGTCTCTAAAACAACCATCAGACGCTCTCTACATGCCAACAAGCTGTTGGGAGCAAGCAAGAAAAAGCCTTTTCTCACTAACACTCACAAACGTAAACGTCTGGAGTTTGCTAAGCGGTACTGGGACTTCAACTGGGATCGGTGCTTTGGTCAGATGAGACTAAGATTGAGCTTTTTGGCAACAAACACTCTAAGTGGGTCTGGCGTAAAACAAAGATGAGTATGCGAAAAGCACCTCATGCCCACCGTGAAGTATGGTGGAGGATCTGTGATGCTGTGGGCCTGTTTCTCTTCCAAAGGCCTGGGAACTTGTTAGGGTGCATGGCATTATGAAGCTTTGAAGTACCAGGATATTTTAAATAAAAACCTGATGGCCTCTGCCAGAAAGCTGAAGATGGGTCGTCATTGGGTCTTTCAGCAGGATAATGATCCAAAACATGTGGCAAATCTACACAAAAGTGGTTCAGCAGTCACAAACTCAAGGTCCCCATGGCCATCTCAGTCCCCAGACCTCAACCCAATCGAAAACCTGTGGGGCGAGCTAAAAGAGAGAGTGCATAAGAGAGGACCCAGGACACTGGATGATTAGAAAGATTGTGCAAAGAAGAATGGTCAAAAATCCCTCTCTCTGTGTTCTCCAATCTTGTGAAATGTTATAGGAGGAGATTAAGTCTGTCTTGTTGGCAAAAGGAGGTGTACAAAGTATTAACATCAGGGTGCCAATAATTGTGCACACATGATTTCAAGTTTTTTTTTTTTTTTCTAAATGTGTGATTTTTTACCACCAAAGTAATGTACTTAAATAAAGGTTGGATTTTCTCTTTTTTTGCATTTGGTTCTATGTTGTTTTAAAAAAAAAAAGGAGAATTTTTGAAGTCCACGACCACATCTTAAACAGGGTGCCAATAATTGTGGAGGGCACTGTATATATATATTATATATATATATATATATATATATATTATATATATATATATATATATATATATATATATATAAGAACTGTCAATCATTTAAAATATTTAATCATGATTAATCGCATGTTTCCACACGGACGGTTTTAATTGCCGGATCGGTTGCACCATGGCGGATTTTTAGTGCTGATTTGAGACTTCACACATCAGTAAATCAAATGTTTAATTATTAAATTCTTTTTTCGGTGTTTTTTTTAAATATATACATATATGAGTAAAGAAAGGATGTGGTTTTTTAATTTTTTATATTTATATAAAAAAAAAAAAAACGGACAAACAGAAATGCACGCTGCATTAATCATGCATTCAAAAAATTTGTGGCATAAAATGAACTTGCATTAACATTTATTAATGCGTTTATTTTAACAGCCCTAATATATACTTATATAAACATATATACTTTATTTATCTGGTTCATGATGTAAATTGAATGCTACGATGTGATAAGAAAAAAAAAACGTTCTCGGTAAGGTTTTGGATTACTGATAAATATTAATATGTCCCGCCTCTTTTTGATGACATCATTTGATTAAAGGATTACCTCTATGGGGCAGATATCACCAGACATATTCCTGGCTGTTAATCTGATAAACCATTTACCTTTCTATGCACATGCATGACTGCTGTGCACGTGCACATAGCAAAATGCATAAAAAAACACAACCGTGTAACAAAAGATCGAAAAAGTGTGTGCCATCATATATACGTGTCTATTATGTAGTATGTTTTTCAGTTTGAAGAATACATTTCCTATCATCCAATATTTTTATGAACCAGCTTGTTCAGTATTGCACACTTCAGGTTTCCCTTGCATCCTTTGCAGAACTCGATCAGCCTGGGTATATGAGAGTCACTGTCTCCATCTCTGTCTCTGTCTCGAGGCCGCAGATGCCTGGAGGATTACAGAGTGGTAGGGACAGCTGATATAGATTAACATCTTGACTATCTCTTTGTATTTATTTGCTGGTTTCCACGGTAACCCAAGCTAAATTGTGCCGAACAACAGAGAGCCAGAATGGGAACATTCCGGGCAAATATGAGACTCCAGGGAGACTAAATAATTCATGGCACAACGTTTCCCCTGATTACACCAATAACGTTAGAGGAAAGTCTGACACTGTGCAGTGGTTCACCTCATGAACTCATCTACCTGGTGTAGCACATGTACCACATTCCTACCTCAGGACCTTATTAATGAATTAAAAAGGTGCTCTTCATGAACATCAGCAACTTAAGAGCAAACTGGCATTTACAATAAACTATATAAAACATACATATGCACCACATTTTCTGTTCAAACACATCAATAATCAACACTCAATAAAGTGTAGCATGCGGAAATCTTTCACTTTGCTGATTATTTTACTGTAACAGCACACTGAATTGTGTTTTATTCCTCTTATGCCGTTTTAAGTTAGATGTCATTGGTACATCAGTTTATATGGAGATTGCATTTAATAATATAATTTTCCATGTTCAGTTATTTTTTTATCCTCCAGGGAGCCCGAACCAACATCCTGTCATTGATGAAAAATGGTAAGTAACAATAAGAGACCATTCCTTTTTGGAGAACTACTTCATAACAATCACCTTGGATGGATGGATGGATGGATGAATGAATGGATGGATAGATAGATAGATAGATAGATAGATAGATAATAGATAGATAGATAGATAGATAGATAGATAGATAGATAGATAGATAATAGATAGATAGATAATAGATAGATAGATAGATAGATTTTATACACAATAATAGATAATAGATAGATAGATAGATATAGATAGATAGATAGATAGATAGATAGATAGATAGATAGATTTCTATAACCCATAGAGAGAGAGAAGAAGAGAGAGAGAGAGAGAGAGAGATAGATAGATAGATAGATAGATAGATAGATAGATAGATATTTCTATACCCATAGATAGATAGATAGATAGATAGATAGATAGATAGATAGATAGATAGATAGATAGATAGATAGATAGATAGATATTTCTATACCATAGATAGATAGATAGATAGATAGATAGATAGATAGATAGATAGATAGATAGATATTTCTATACCCATAGATAGATAGATAGATAGATAGATAGATAGATAGATAGATAGATAGATAGATAGATAGATAGATAGATAGATAGATACCCATGTGATAATGTACACCCTCTGCTTCAACTTGATTTTTGTATATATAATAAAATGTGTATGACGTAGGAAATTACCTGAACAGTTTATTATTATTCTGTTCATTATTTCTGGCATACAATGATATCATTAACAGTACCATTATGTTTCCCAGATACCTCTTATCTTAACATGTACAGCACCATTAGCACTTACTCAGGACAAAGGACAACAGTGTGTCCACTGTAAAGTGCAAACCACTCGCTTGACAACTGTATTGGTTTGCTTATTTGTTTGAGAATGCAGGCCAACCTAGCGACCTTTCACTATTAACTCAATGTTGTCATGAAAGTCTGAATTCGACATTCAGCCGTGTCCTAATGTGCCTACCGCACAGACCTGCTTCGGCAGGCGTGAGACGATTGAGTGCATTATTTCCACTTTGAGAGCATGTCAGTAAACAGCAGTGCTCTTTATTTACTTTCTTCCCTCCCCCAAATCTCTGAAAGGAAATACTGATCTAAACGAAAAAGACTCCACTGGTGTTGTCTTTACACTTATAATCATAAGAACGTAACACTTTGGAACTGTGGTTTTTGAGAAAGTGTGAATATTACAAAGACCTGCGAGTTCCTGCTACAGTGGAAGGAAGTGCGTCATTGATGCATGGCTGACTCGAAAGAAAAAAAAAGAAAAAAGAAAAAGGGTGCAGTGGAACGGTGTGCGGTGGCTACTTCTAAACAGCACAGGAGTGCGATGGAAGAACTTGATAAATGGAGTAGAAAGAAGAAAGGTGGGGGGACTACAAAGTAGGGTAGAAAAGTGTCAGCCCCACTATTTTAGTGACAGGGGTCTTCCCGTAATCTGCCACATTCGGTCAAGGGAACTATGACCCATCACAGCAAGTCCTCATTCTGAGAATGAAGTGGAGGAAAGAAACAGGGGCAACAACGATCCTTCCTTTACAGTTTATTTCCTTTGCAGCTCCTATAAGTTGTTTTTTTTTTATTTTTATTTTTCATCTCAGGCCTGCGACGCAAAAGGGGAAGTTTGTTTACAGCTGCCGGCAAAAAGTTTTATAAGAACTAAGAACAGGATGGTGGGTGTACTTCGTATCATGGAATGCTGATGGATTTGTTCTAAACACAAACGCACCGCTGTTATTTGCCTCTCTGATCTGATAAGGTTCCTGTAATGCCATCTGCATCCCGTCTCTGTAACCGTGCAGCACACACACAATGCTGGAATGCAAACTGAAATAATTGGAAGGGACACAAAGTTTCAAGGTTCACTACTGAATGAAGTTCATTGCCATGTTATAGCTTTTTTTTATTTTTTTCAAGCAAGAAGCACATTAAATACATAAATCATAAAACGCATATACAGTATTTTTTCCCCCAATGCTTAATCCTTACAGAGCTTAGAAAGAGACAAATCATTTGCAAAAAAAAATCTCAATTTGAATAATTTACATTTGACATTTATTTACTCATTTATTCAATTTGGCAATTGATAATAAGCATATTGTTATCTACTTTTTATAAAGAGTTATTTTTGCCTTATAGATAGATAGATAGATAGATAGATAGATAGATAGATAGATAGATAGATAGATAGATAGATAGATAGATAACCAGATATAGATAGATAGATAGATAGATAGATAGATAGATAGATAGATAGATAGATAGATAGATAGATAGATAGATAGACAGACAGACAGACAGACAGACAGACAGACAGAAAGACAGACCTTGGAATTCTGATGCAAAAGTAAACTCATTCAGTGTCTACCCAATCACCATTTTCCACCATGGCAAATTGTTTTAAATTTTGTTTTATATCATTATGCCTGAGATTTTAAATTGTTCAGATTATAGTAGTAATAAATTGTGACTGCCCTGTCTTTGTTAGATGTACAGAGGGTGAACGGACAGGTCTTGAACGCATGATTCCCACTATGAAGCATGGAGAAGGAGTTGGGATGGTGACGATGCTTTGCAGTAAATTAAGAGCAAATTAAACTAGCAAGGCTACCACAGCATTTTGCAGCGACAGGCCATCATATCTGGTTTGCACAATTTGTTTTCTGACAGGACAATCAACCCAAACACACCTCAAGGTTATGTAAGAGCTGTTTGTCCAAGAAAGAGTAATGGAGTTCTGCACACTCACCCAATTTAAATCCAATTGAGATGGTTTGAGAGTGAAGGAAAAGCAGCCAACAAGTACTCAACGCCTCTCAAAAATGTTTGAAAACCATTCCAGGTGATTACCTCATTCTCTCGTTGTGAATCTGATGAGAGAATGCCATGAGTGTGCCAAGCTGTCATCAACGCTTTGTGTACTACATTCCATACAAGTTCTTTCATATACTTAGTTTGATTGTTTTCTGTACTAATGTACAATGTTGAAAATAATAATAATAAAAAACCCACTAAAGGAGATGGTGTGTCCACACTTGGTAGTGTGTGTGTGAGTGTGTAAGTGTGTATTGATATATATGCACACTGAAATAGCAATATTACTATTCTTAGAGATAGATAACTCTGGCTGTTCGTTGCTAATGATGGCCAGTATGCTAACATTAGTGTCAATAACTAGCTTCAATGATCCATAAATATTTCAGTTACACTGAGTTCAACTGAAAATATCTGTATTTATTTGCCCACTCTGACTGCATTTACTTTCCCCATGAGATCTCAAATCCTTCACATTCACCTTCTTTAGCATTTTTGTCCTCTCCATAATGACAACATACAAGTCAAATGTTTACAATTCAAATATATTAAGGTTCAAATTAAAATACTTTCGACGGTTTCCAGACAGAGTTTTTGTACTGCACTGTTATAGTCAGTATTAATGGTAAATACACAAGTGTGCAAGTGACAGTGTCCTATTTTGAAATTCTTACAAAGGAGTGCACCTTAAATTGTTTCAGTAAGACGTGTTTTCCTGTTCTACATAATGAAGCATATTGAGGTTGGAAATTGAGATATGTTGAAGACCAAAGCACAGCCTGTTGTCCTCTAGAGTCCATTTCTTTTGGCTGAAAAGAGACGTAATACACGTGCACATGTAAAAAATTTAATAAAGGGATTTTACCCAACAAAGGAAGCATGACTATTACCTGCCCAGGCCTGTACTGCTCACTCGACGCAGTCCTCATGGTACAACATCAGGGTCAAATAAGCCATGACTAGAAATCAAATTGTGTAGAGATCAACTTGAGTCTTCACACAGTTAATGCTTCTTTGGTTTCTGAGGGAAGGCTTTGTAAAGAATTATATTTGCTTATCATTAAGGATTCGGTTAAACCCAATGTTTGGAAGCTAATTAGCTTCTAAGTGTTAGCTATATGCTTTTCTCATGAATTTATCACTTACTGCAAACGAAGTGGAGTTGAAAGGTATGGACAAGACTTAATTTGGTTCAAGTGGCATCAATGCTGTTCAAATATCATTTCAATGTCATTTACACCACAGAGACTTTTTTGTGTGAAAAATTGTTAATTGTGAAAATGTAGCTACTTTAATTAACACCTTTGTATAATTCTCATTACATGACTTTATGTGAAAAAAACTGGCAATGTTTTGTTTTTTCTTCTCTTATGAAATCTCCCAATGTTTTCCATAGAGGATAAGCCAGAACTGGTTGTATGAAACATGATTTTGTTGTGTCTTGCATTTAGGTTGTGTAACACAAACCTAACTGGTCATTTGCCAGCTTAGAAAAGTTAAAGAGGTTTTTGACAGTTGCAAAACGGACTGAATGAGTAATTATAATTGCTTATTTCTGTTAGTTATTTTATATGCAGGTCATTTGGATTTTTTTGAGGCAGATGGCCAGACCATCTTATGTCAATTTTTATACAACTAAGAAATTAAGGGTTTAAGGGTCTTGCCCAAGGGTCAAAATAGGAGCTTGGTGCTGAAGTTTTGAACTCACAACCTTCTGATTGAACCCCTGAGCTACTTCTTTCTAGTAGTGCCTTAGTCAGAGGATGTGTTAGCTGTGGGTAGGGATGGGAGTTGAGAAACCTTGAGAGGAACCACAATCAAAAAGGGAACCCATCCTCATCTGAGCGCCACTGAATGTCCATTCATTACAGTTCACTTGTTGAGGTGTGTATTTTTCCCATTTTACTACACGAGAGAGAGAGAGAGAGAGAGAGAGAGAGAGAGAGAGAGAGAGAGAGAGGTTATCCATGTGTTTACTGACAGTGTGATTCAGTCATGGCTGTTACACTGATTCAAAGTGAACATCAGGGAGATAATAGGATGTTCTTTTTTTTAATAGAATGACTTACGCTGCCGTATGATGCAGCAGTGACTAGCGGAAACCTCCTGGCGTTATGTGTCTTGGAGGAAGGATGTGTTAGCTGCTATGTGCTGTATCATAGAGAAGAGCTGGCCGTTGGGTGACAATTGACCAAAATAAGGGAGAAATATAGACACTATAAATGCATCTCAGAGCTATTCAAATAAATGTTTTCTTCATTAAAATGATTTTCATATCTAACTGTTACATTTATATTTATGGCATTTCAATTCCACTTTTTTTTTTTATTTGTAGAGCACTTTTAACAATGGACACATGAACCCATCTGGGTGGCACCAAATGTCCTTCATTAAAGATCCATCATTATTTAGGTTTGCAGTAATAGTCATTAAATGAAAAACTGTTTATTCAACCTGTGATCTTATGCCATTGCAGCAGTCTGTTGATATTAATTACCGTCCAAATCCATCCCTGAAGTTCATTATTTGCTCAGTAATTTCATGGATCTTTAGGCTGTTGATAGCATTTGGCAGATGCCCTTTGCCAAAGTGAATACATTTATTTCATTCATACATCTGAGCAGCTATGGGGTTAAGAGCCTTGCTCAGGGGCCCAGGTGTGGCAGCTTGGTGTGTCTGGGATTTGATCTCGCCAGATTCGAAGTCTAATGCTTAACTACCAAGCTACCACCTCCCTGTTTCCTGCATTAGAGTCGAAAGCTCCAGCTCGCGTGACTTTACGTTCTGTTGCACACCACTATTTTCCAAACAGCCTCGGAGTCATAATTGTATTTGTATACACGCAGACATAGGGAATAAAGGGATTCTACAGCGGTAACAGCGCGCCTTAGAGCTTAATTACAGGACTCATTAGGTTTTACTGATACTTCAGTAAATTGTGGGCTAAAAAAATTGCATAATAAACCGAGGCTTTGATATTTGGGCCTCCCCTGTGGAGCAGGTTACTATTTTTGTCCCTTCCAATATGTGAAGCATATCTGTTAGACATAAAAAAATCTTTTAGACATTAAAAAAATCAAGGAAATGATTTTATACTGTATCTATATGCTATAACTATTTGCTCAGTTAAGCAAAAAAAAAAAAGTCTCTTCAAGGATCGTTGCATTATCCAGAGTCGTAAACATTCGGGAGATGCTAAACAGAAGCCCCTGGCCTTCTGATCCTCTGTGTGGAGCTGTCACTCTTAGTGTGTCACTCTACCTGACACGTCTAGCAGTACGACATGCCATCAGAAGCCGTCTCTGCCCTTGATAGTTTCCCAGCATGGGCTGCTTAATCTGCTCTGACAAACAGTAATGCCGGCAGCCAGCCACGAGAACCTTCACATTATATATATATATATATATATATATTATATATATATATATATATATATATATATATATATATATATAGGAATGAGATCATATGGATAAGGCTGGACAGAGGAGATTGTGAGAAAGAAGGAAGAATATTGAAAAAAAAGCACGATCGCGAAATGAAAAAAGCAATATTGAGATTGTGTACTATGTGGAAATGTTTCTAAATATTTGATCACGCTACAAATGCAAATGAAGGAGGGACAATGGGAAAGCAAAATCCTGACTTCGTATTCAAGGTTGGAGACCTGTTGGTGGTTTTATTAGTGCTTTGAAGATCCAAAACGATGACGCGCGGTAATTCTGTTTTTTTTTTTTTTTTTTTTTTTTTAAAAGCACGAAAGCCAAAGCACAAACAGTGCCAGGACCTGAGGGCTGTGCTCTTCCCAATCCATGACAGGTTTAAATCAAATGCTGATTACAGCCTGAAGGAAACACGCACTCAGTATCAGCTTTTAACCCCTAACCCAGTGTAAACTGTATTAAAAATCCCTGCTTTTAATGAAACTTACAATCAGATGAAAAAGAAAAAGCTGAAAAAAAGAAGGTGCTTTATATCATGTTTATGTCACATGTACTTAGGAAGCTTGGGGTTAGAGCACAGGGTCAGACAGGATACATCACCCCTGGAGCACAGAGGGTTAAGGGACTTGCTCAGGGGCCCCAAGCTGGGCAGTTTGGCGATACAAGGGCTTGAACCCCAACCTTCCGATCAGTAACCAGAGCCTTAGCCATGATCTACCACATTCCCTCAAAAAAAAAAAAAAAAAAAAAAAAAAAAAAATTTTCATTGAATGAAAAAATGTCCAATGTGTAATGGAACGAAAAAAAAAAAAAAAGAAAGAAATCCCCATCATTAATTCCTCTCATTTTCATAGCATCTTGGAGGCCACTTTCTTCCCTCGGCTCACACATCAAACAAGTCGCAATAAAAGTTCCCTAAATGCCACCCTCCCTCGCTTCCCCCCTTCCCTCGCTTCCCCCCCTCCCCTTTGCCACAAGCTCACAAATTAGCTAAGCCTCTCAGCTCCATCATCTCGAACACTGCTGAAACCGATCCCCAATCCTGCACTGAGAAAAAAAGAAAGAAAAACGCTGGAGTTTCCAGGACAGGAAGATACTTCGACAGGAAAGTTTTACGGTCTTTCCCAGTGTCAGAATTGTGTCTGCACAATTTTTGTCCTTATGCATTTCATTAACAAATAAAGTATGACCACTAACAGAGGCTACGTATTGGGAAAGTCTGCAGGAGTAAACAAACGAAGGCGGCTGCTTTTTCGTTCGACTTCACAACCACACTGACATATCCAGGCCTGTGTGACGCTCCCCATTTCGCTCCAGTTATCTCCTGTATGTAGAGCTGCCCTGTCTGCTTAGCATCTTCATGGACAATGCAAATTTGGGATGGCAGTATGGATTCTTAATCAGTTCCCTTTTTCCTCCGACTCCTGCATCATAGCTTCCCCCCACCCCCCTTCATTTTTTTGAAAGTTTTGTAGTTGCAACTCAAGTTTGAAGTTGATGAATTTGTGGCAAAGCTCTCGGCAGGGGGTCCTAAGTTTGTCGCGGTTTTTGCTCTGCGCCGTGACGCTCCTCGCAGGCTGTTTCGGTTCATTTTTCATTTTTATTTATTTCGATCCTCGAAAGCGCACACTGCGCCGTGTCTGGCTTTTTTACCACGGCGCCAGGAACAGTAGAGAGAACACGAAATATGAGACGGAAACAGAGAAAGAAACGTCACAATGAGGCGCATCATGAAATATTTCTAGCCAGGTGTAATAAACCTGAAAATCCAAATTCTACAAATCATAATTGAGGAATGATATCGGTGTGTATGGGAAAGACTTTTCCGAATCGTTTGATGTAATCGGATGTGATCGACACCTATTTTTTTTGTAGGATGTTTAGAGAGGAGAGTGACTTAATTGGAGATATTGCAATTTGAAAGAAAAGTCTAAGAGTATACACCTGAAGTGAGGTGTAGAATAGCTGATGGGTGCTCGATCAGCTTTAAAACAGTGGCATGTTTTCTCATGTTTTCTTTATTTATATATATATTTCATGTCACAAATACTTTGGGCAATTATGCGCAATAATCTCAGGGCAATAATGATAAATTCTAAAATACTACTAAATACTTAAATATTCTAAATACTTAAAATTCTTTAGCATTTTTTTTTACTGTTGCTACACTTTTCACTTCACTTACTACATACCTTAATATGTATATTTATTAACATTTTATTATTTGTAGTTTTACTTTAATATTTACTTTGATATCGGACTGGGGGCAACCAAAACCAAACAATTTCCCTATGGGATCAATAAAGTATTCAGATTCTCACCTCAGAAACATGGCAACCTTGGAGTTAAAATGGCAATTCCCATTTTCGGAGCAAGTCACCCAGATTTTTTAATTTATGTCATTTGGCAGGTTCGGCTTATCAAGAATGACTTATTGGGGAGCGATTACGAGTTAAGGCCTTGCTCAGGGCCAGCAGTGGCAGCTTGGTGGTGCTTGTGACCTTTAGATTGAGAGACCAATGCCTAACAACTGAGCTACAACCTCTCCCACATGACCAATTGTGTAACCTAACTGTGAATATAAATACTTTCCTTCAATAACATTGTCTTTTGTGTCTAAAGTCAGATTCCATTATGTGAACACGGCATGCAACAATCTTCCTATATTAAAGTAAACAGATTTCATTTGTCTGTTTATTACAATGATAAACAGATTCCATCTCAGCCATGATACAGCAACTCTGGAGAAGAGTTTTACTCAAAAGCAGTGCTGGGGCTTGAACCCTGACTCTCATTAGTATCTCCTTAAACTTTGAGCCACCAAATTACCACAAAAAAAAAAAATCCTCTGAACACTACAGCTGAAAGTCGACCTTCCATGGCAATCTATAAATAATCACCATATAAATAAACATTTCTGTTTTTTTTTACACCGAGAGAATCTGGTCTCATGTTTCTCTATAAAACATCATGATGATGAGAGTATTTATGAACTTGAACGCTGAATCATTAACATTTTAAGGAGCTTTTCGGTACACAGAAGGCAGCTTGCCTGTAAATTACATCTCCATAACCATGAATCTGAGAGAAAAAGAGCAGAAATAACATCAGGATCTGTCCTGCTTTAGCAATCAGACTGGGACAGTTTGTCTTTCTGGAAACTCTTCTGAGATCCTCGAGGCAGGTAAATACGGCTCAGGTGGTTGACAAGTCCGAAAGGCGCATTATTTCACACTTCTTCAGGTGTAGGCTATTTTTAAACGTCCATACTCGAGGAAATCTCTTGCACCTCATCTGAAAAGCGTCTACACCCAATCTTTTGCAGGCTAATTCACCGGCACCGAATGATAATACCATGGCAATTAATGAACCCGAGTATCGTTTCCATTTCCAAGCTCCTTATTTTCTTCGGCCTGCTGCCATCGAGATGCTTATACAAGGCAGGATTATTGGATTAAGCGTATTAGCGGCTAAGCTGGCACCAGGGTCTCTGTACTAAAAGTAGAGAGCATGAAGGAGGAAAAAAAAAACATGTATCTCCTAAAAACAAGCTTCAAATAAGTACACCTCATTTCAGGGCCGTAATCTGACTCTTTACTGGCAAATAGGTGCTTCAGTACCAATCCATCCCACACATGTAAAAAAGTGAGTGAGTCTTTTTGTATTTAATTTTTTTTTATAAGTAATTGCTTGGTCTTTTCAAGTTAGTAAGGAACGTGAAGATCAGTGGCGCTCGCATCAGAACAGAGCGTGTCGTCTTTACTGTTGCATAATAAGGGCAGAAGACAAAATTGGGATCAGATTGAGAATAGACACAAAGCATGGAAAGCAGAAACAGCCGAAAAAAGAACCCTGCCTAAAATTCTTCTATTAAGAGACTCGATTCCAGTAATGTCCCACATGCATTCACCCCTGGTTTCCTATAAACACGACAGTTCTGCATTACGAACAATCGTCGGTGCCTCAGGCCACAGCAGACTCCTGACCATGACCCCTGTTCAATGATCACACATACTTATACACACCAAGGTGTAATGTACTTCGTTACTGCAACTAAGTAACGTTTGGCTACTTTTTAAGATACAAGCAACTTTTACTCCCTATTCAACTACATTTAACAATAAATAGATGTACTTTTGACTTCACTATATTTGACTTTGTATTCGATTTGCATTTATAAAAAACTCAAGTGATCTGTTTTTTTTTGGTCTTTCACTAACGTGTTCAGGACTGGTGCATCTTTGAGCCTACATTCTATATGAGGCAAATACTGTTTAGATCAGATATTGTAGACTTTTAGTCGTTATATTAAAATGAATGACTTAACTTAATAAAGTAAGCTGCAGTAAGGTATCTATACTTTTACTCAAGTATGATTTTCAGGTACTCTTTACAACTCTGCACATTCCTTCACTCGTGTTCACATGTCACCGGAGCATTTATCAGTATTACCGCTGTCAAACCTATGGAAATGTCAACAAGAGCACGAGCAGCGACAATGTGTGCAAATAATGGCTTATTATAACGAACACAAATGCCTCAGTTCACAAATTTTACACCACACACCCTCCAGAAAATCTATACAGTGCATTAGTAAGGGAAAAAATGTTGTGGTCTGTTCTCTCTGATTCTTAATAGAGTACAAATCTAATTTGATTTATTATTTGTTATTCTGATTATACTGTTATATGTGAAATCTTTGTGTTTATAATGTTTTCTATGTTCTACCAGCAAAAGAAAATAAAAAGATGAAGTAGTCTTGCAGACATGTGGCTAAATAAAAAGAAAGGAATACTAGTGCTGGCACAGCTGACACGGATTCTGTCTGTTTAATGATGTCCTTGGCCATATGGCACATATAAATGTGGTATTTAATACCTCAGCATGTATAAGAGGAGATATTGTGCCTATTATAATTTTATTTTTGTTTATAGACACTAAGCTAGTTTTCATTTATTCATCTCCAGTCAGTATTTTGTCCTGTCAGTTTTTGATCATGGTGGATTCCAAGGCAGTCCTGGGAACACCAAGTGCAATCAAAATGGACATTAATGATTCAGGGCGTGATTTGAGAATACGATTGACACTCACATCTCTAAGTTTGATTCTGAGCTCAGGGGCTTGTGTTAATATGTGGTTTTTTTTTTCCAATTTTACCAGTTTCCTTCAACCCTTAGAAAACATGAATGTGAGAATGAGTGTGTGAATGATTGTGTATGGAGCCCTGCAATGACCATCCAGTGTCCCTGGATTCACCATGATTTCTACAAGAATAAAACAATTCTAATTATTTTGCTGCCAAAACATTAACAGCATTAACTTCTTCAGCAATTTGAGCTACAGAAGCTTGTCTGGTGGATCGGACCACACAGACCAGCCTTCGCTTCCACATGCATGGGTCTATCAGTTGTCTAGACGTCGCAATTTGTTCTTGCGAACTCGCCCAAATTGTTACGATAGCCCATTTTTCCTGCTTTTAACACGTCAACTTGAGGACAAAATGTTCACTTGCTGCCTAATATATCCACCCACTACAGGTGCCATGATGAAGACATAATCAGTGATATTTACTTCACTGCTCACAATGATTAACCGAACGTTTCTAGTTTTAAAGAGTATGAAAGATATAAGCAACTTTTTTCTCTCTACTCAACTACATTTATGATTCAATAGATGTTACACTATATTTCAACTGACAATCACCGTTACACTACATTTTGCAAGCCAGCTTTATCTGTCGTAGCTCATGTATTCTGCAGAAGAGGTGGTGATAAAAGAGGTAAAGAGTCTGTTGTGTTGATTTCGACCAATGCATTGTTAAGTGTGTACAATTTAATTTGTATTTAGGGAATAAAACCTCACAAATGAACTGTTTTTGGCTTTTCACAAACCTGTGTCTCAGTGTTGAGAACTAGCGCATCTTTGAGCCTACGTTCAACATCAGTCAAACATCGAGTACTGTTTAAAACAGATAAAGAGAATGAGCTGTTTTAATTGATGGTAACACAAAATTGACATGTAAACTTCGACTACACTGATTGGCTGGTGTTGTTATCATTTCACAGATACTGGAGTTTTCCTCTAGACAGATATTTTCACCGAGATATTTGCTGCTAAACATTACAACAATCGACAAACCTGCAAATCCTGTAGGAGCCACAGAGCGAGTACCTCAACCCTAATTACTCACCCATTACCCGTTCCACCGTGAAAGGGAAACAGATCGAGGATCCATGAAGCCGTGCTGGACTGCGAAACCATGGTTTTATTCACACTGCTGATATTGGCTCTTTGTGCAGACCGCAATCGGAACATGCCCGATGACGTTGGTAGGTAAAGCACTCAGCGCCTCATTAGAGAGATAATTGCTGCTGTAATTTGGATTCAGAACACGCGCTGTTTCGACTGGCGCAGGCTCAGGCCATGACATCACAAAAGGTATTAATTTGAGGTAAAGCTTTACAGCTTCACAAAGAATTCACAGCGTTGCAGTGATCCTAAATACGAATGAGTTCTTATTGGTTTAAATCAAAGAATAAAAGCTGAAATCAAGAAAGAAACAAACATTTATTCTGGGCTTTCTTTCTCAGTCACAAGAAAACACGGGAGAAAAATAAAAAGTGGAAAAACGGATAAAACAAGACATTATTGGGACACACGGGACATTGTTGACACTTTTTTAAAGAGTTAAACAGTTAAAACAGTTCCGTTTAGACGTTCTTCAGTGCAGAACAGTAAATATTTTTTCAGAGGCTGTTACATGGGGAATCTTGTTTGAATGTGTTTCTGGGTAAAGATTCGCGGACACGAAGGACAGGCGGTTTGTTGTGTTATCCGATTTTCAAGGCCGTCTCTTCGGCTCAGATATTTCGTCTCGAGTTTCTCTTCAGGACCGATTCCCACCTCGCTGTTTCTCTACGTTACAGCTTTCCGTTGGCAAACGCTCCTCCTGAAACTGAGGGATGAAGCTCTTGAAGTACGCCCTAGAGGAAGCGAGGCAAGACGGGGGAGTGTGTACATGCGTGCAAACACACACACACACAACACACACACACACACACACACACACACACACACACACACACACACACACACACACACACACACACACACACAGAGAGAGAGAGTGGGAGAGAAAGAGAAAGGAAATTCAAGTACACTTGAATACAAGAACATATAGACATAAAATACATATAACAAAAAATCCATAAATGTTTGTATTTTCTTAATAAAATAATAATAATAATAATAAAATTATAAAATGCATTTGGCTTTGCTTAAAAACAAGGATTTTGCTATTATAGTTTAACACAAAATATAGTCTGATTTGGAAAAAACATGAATACACATTATCGAATTTTAAAATTCGCATGGTGTTGAATTTTTAATTTTTTGTATTTTTTATGTGTATTTTCTCTGATGCCGGTTCTGAAAGCAAATCACAGGTTTATATGTTAGATGTTCTAAGTCACATGATGACAATCTAAAGCTTATCAAAAATGATCTAAGAAGAACATCTTTTTCTTTTTTTTTTTTCCATTTTTGGAAGGAGTCTCCAGTGTCATGAAAGAAAAGTACTTTCCAGTTTCTCAGACAGGAACTCAAGACAATTTCTCTTGTGCTTTAAACTTCATAAGGCAATAAAAAGTGCAGGAACAACCGTTTACAGCTTGCTCTGATAGAACTACTGCAGAGAAACTATAAACGGATAAAAAAAAAAGATGTATGAAAAAAATGAACAAAAAAAAAGCCGCAAATATTCAACATCAGGGTGGTAACATAAAATGCAGTTCACGTTTGAAAGCATAAAACACCCCACAGCAGCACCCTGTGTTTACTGCTTATGTAACACAAGTTCTGCACCTGTTAGACAAATAAGTAACAGTGAGTAACAGTGGATTACTATTTGTTTGGATGATGAGTTCATGTATAATTAAATTAATCTGATGACTAATTGTGCATTTATTTAAAACAGCATTTCTATTTTTCAAATGATTGACATCATGTAAAAGAAACCTAAACATGGCTTGTTACAGGTCTTTCGAGGACATGTGAGCGAATAAGAAGAGGAAAATCGACACCAGGAAAAAAAAAAAAAAAAAAAAGAGTATGATAAAGATATGAACTTTCTATCATGGAAACCAGAAGACAAACATTAGGAATGCGTTATCGTCGCATTTATCGCGCTAAGGTGTGGCTACACACACAGGCCAAAGGTGAGTGTAATCCGTTTTTGGTCCCCCCCCAAAAAAAAAAATTAGTGCCTGTGGTTTAACACAAATTCCTGATGTGAAAAGACGCAGAGTAAGTTAGGAGAGATGAGTCAATTAGCAGGAGGTCTGCATTTCAGATTCTTCTCATATGAAACTTTCCCCCTGAGATTATTGCTCTTGACCTGATATGAAGAACTATTTAGAGTTTGTCGGCAGGAAACTATCTCCGAAAATTCATAAATATTGCTTTTGGAAATGTAAAACTAAATCCATAAGGTAGCCTGACAGACTTACTTCGCTCTCTTGGCCATCTCGTTGCCGTCGCCAGCGGACTATACGGGTACGACTTCTGCACCTGCGAGTAGAGCTGCCCACTGCTGCTGAAAGTGGTACACAGACTGAAAGGTCAGAGTGGGCTGGTCTCGTGGGAAATACAGCGGCAGGTCCACTGCAGCAAAGAGAGA
>JBCEWE010002123.1:0-18155 GCA_039877035.1 Silurus lanzhouensis
AATATGGAGAGTATGAAGTGTTTTTATCAAGAAGAAAGAGAAAGGTGGCAATAAACATATAGTAAATGAGTGATAAAAAAGGTTCGGGTTAATTGAGAAAAAAAAATAAAAAATAAAAAATAAAATGTTAATTGCATGAGATATAGAGAGAAGTGTGGACAGGAGCAAAGGGAACAAAAAATGGCAGGGTGAATAGAAAGAAATGGAAATGTTACAAGACAGACAGAGAAGGCAAGTGGGGATGGTGATGGAAGGACCGAAAAAGAGAGAAAGAACCCAAGAGAAAAAGAGATAGACAAGAAGACATAGTAAAACAACAGCAAAAACCGTGGATTCATACAGAAAGACACAGAGTATGATCCAAAGAAAGAAAAAGATAAGATGAGAGAGAGTGGGCAGATATAGAGACACGAGGAATGAGTTTAAGAAGAGAATAAAAAAGCAAAAACAGTAAGAGAAATAAGACAGTAAGAGAGAGAGAGAGAGAGAGAGAGAGAGAGAAAGAAAGAGAGAAAGAGAGAAAAAAAAGATTATTTGTAGGAGAAAATGGAAAGGAAAGCACAGTACAAATTATGTTAAATAATAAATTCTGTAAGAAATTAAACAGACAGAAACACTCTTCTGTCCATCTCACACACTCAGTCACTCCCATCATCCTCATACTATGTGTATTTGAGCAAGAATTTGTCTCTCTTGCACACACACAAACACACACACACACAAACACACTTTTCTAATTGTGCTTGTAAAGACACATATTTGTTAAAAAGCTATGTCTACATCTAAAAGCAGAACATTTTAGCTTTTTTTAGCTTTCATTAAATAAATGGGTCAAGGTCAAAGTTAAGACAGTATAAACAAACACAAAATAAAATAATATAGTGATCAAATTTTATGAAGTATACATGACATTTTGTGAAATCATTGTTCCCTTTCAGGAACTGGAGCTGCATCAACAATGCTTTGGGATCGCTTCCGCATTGTCTCCGTTCCGATTCACATGTGCAATCAGTCCAAAGGAAAGCACGGCGTCATTGTCGGGTGACGTCACGACCAGAAAGCTATAAAAGTGCATGGAGTGAAGCCGGAGCCAGCTTCTGTTTGTTCATGAAGCAATTGTTTATGTGTATTTTGTGTCCAACTGTATGTCTGAAGAAAAAAAAAATAAAATTATATATATATATATAATATATATATATATAATATTATATATATATATATATATATATATATATAAAAAATAATGAAGGCAATCAAAAAGACACGGTTCTTGAGAAAACCGACTGTGCACATTTCGCTTGCATGTCACTGCAAACGCTCCCGCTTCCAATGGGCACTCTTCAGGGAACGTGCCCCACTCCTCGCTGGCCCCACTCTCGTGAGGTGGAGTGGCGAGCCTAGTTCCTGGGGCTTGCAGTTGGACCTTGAAGGTTTCGAGTAGGGCTTTAACCTTTCTCCTGCCTCACCTGCCCGTCCAGCGCGGGGAGGTTTATAAACAGAGCGTTGCAACTCGCACTTCCTTTGCTAGGCCAAGAAGTCCTGACACTGGATTTTCAGAGGACCCTGCCGGGAAAGGGTCCCGCCCTGCCCTGGCACCCCCAGAGACCTCGAAGTCCATGTGTCCGCCATTTCAGCGTATCATGCCCCCGCCTGATGCGTTCTCTCGTGGCACTCAGAGTCTGACCCCCGGTGCGCCCTAAAGTGCCTGTGTGGGAGTTGGCAGTCATGTTGGAGGCTCTATCTGAGCCCTCCATCAAGCCATTGGCCAAGGCATCTTGGAGGCTTCTCACAGTTAAGACTATGTTCCTCCTGGCCATTTCCTATCTTAAAAAAGTAGGGGATTTGCAGGCCTCTCTGTGGCCCCCTCTTTTCTGTTCATGCAATTACCTCCTCCTACAAGTCCTCTTGTCGCCCGCTCCCTTCGGGGTCAGAGCACACTTAACCCGGAGTGTGGCAGCCTCTAAAACTTGGTTCTCTAGAGTCTCCATCCATGACCTCTGCAACGCTGTGGGCTGTGGGCCACCCCGTCGACCTTTGTTGACCTTAGTGACACTACTGGCCCCTCTGTTCTTCGACCTAGCTGTGCCCTCACACACTAGGCAGAGACTGGTCAGTCAGGCGGTATTTAAAACCCTGTTCGCAAAGCGTTGTTGACGCAGCTCGAGTTCCTGAAAGGGAACGTCTCCAGGTTTATGTAACCTGGATCCCTGAGGGAACGTCTCTATGCCACACTGCCGGCATCTTCGTTCTCTTTACAGAAGTTGGCGCCAGCTTTACTTCATGTGCTTTATAGCTTCCTGGTCATGAAGTCACCCTGCCAGTGAAGGCACATTTCCACTGGACGGGGTTACACAGTGATCAGAGCGTGAGTATACTGGTGAGTATGTTTTACATTTGTTTTTCTGTATCAACAGCTGTATGAACCTGTAAATCATTTACTGAGAGAGATGGTGGTGGTTGAATTAATAGTGATTGATGATTGTGCTGTGTTCAAATCTGTCTGTCAAACTTTTTGTGATAATGTTTTATATCTAATTTTATATGTTAGTAATTAGTCTGTCCAATTCTCTTTGACTTTGGAAAATAAAAATTCTACAATTTTCTATAAACTCTACATTTTCATCACCAAGTGCTATAAGCAAATCTTTTTACACATACCATAACAGTTTTGCCATAAATGTCAGGTATATGGTGATATTCTCACTCTATAGAAATAATGGAGGATTTCTGACTCACCACTTCTGCATTGTCAGTGACAAAGAGTCCCAGACAGAGACTCAGAAGATCCTGTTGAGTTATTGATCTACACTTGAGTTGAGTTGAGTTTTATTTGATTTACAACATATAGTCAGGTAAATGAGTCTAAAAATTCCCTAACAAATATAGCACCTTTTGGCAGATACAGATCATAACTCAAATCGCATCTCTCAGGAGGTGGGTTCAGTTCTTTTTTCTTTTTTTCTTTTCCATTTCCATGTATGCATTAAATTCCTTGTGGAATTTCTCAAAAACCAGCCGACCAGCCTAGAGGCCGCCACACTCCAAGTGGAGTGAGCCTTGACCCCGAAAGATCTGGAGACCAGAGAGCTATATTGAGATTAAATAAATAGCATCCACAATTCACCTACTGAGAGTCCATTTCTAATAGGCCATTGCAGACATACAGCTGCTCCGACTCCTATACGGACTCGTTCTGTGGGCACCTTAGGTACATAAAGAAAAGCACTGGCCATGCCAGAGGTAGACCAGGAAAAAGGGGTTCTCTGACAGAGCCCCCAGCACGATGGCCAAACCCCACACATGCACTCTGGATCGTGTCCCAGGCCTCAGCCTCCAGGTGCCGTGCAGGAAACGTATCACCCAAGGGTGTCTACTACCCAGCGACTGCCCAGCAAGCAGAGCACAATAAGCTGCGATAGCGGACACGTAACCCTTCAGGGTCGACGGAGCCGACCCTGCGACAAACTGTTCCTGCAGGAACTTCAGCACTGAACCAAGCGGCAGTTAACTGGGTCCAATATGTGGTGCTTGCAACACGCAAAGAACAAGCGCCATTTAGCGCATACAATCTCCTCCTAGAGGAGCTCTGGATTGGAAAATGGTCTCTATTACCTCAGTATAGAGACCAGCTACTAAGAATTGTGCCCCCTTAGGTGGGCTGGCAAACAGGTCCACCTGTGCTCTGTAAAACCTCCGCCATATCTGCTCCACCACCTTGGGTGGAGTTTCCATTCTCGGCCTCAAAAGGGTCCTCTCTGATTCAAGTATCCGGGCAAAGGTGGAGAAAGACACACACTGGAGGTGCTGTGCCCTAAAGCACATCCTGTGGCAGGGTTAACAGCCTGACCTCCCGGTGGCACTGAGGAGGGACGGGCACCGTGTAATTAGGTGTACACCGCCCTCCTAAGGTTTGAGGACCTTTGGTTGTCAGGGCTTTCGCGGCGTGGCCCGCTTGCCAGAGATGATGACCCTCAGGTCTGCTGGCTCCTTGGGCTTGGGTCTAGAGCATCGCTGAGGGCCCTTGGGCTCCTCCGGAGAGGTCCGGGTGGCAACACTCTGTTTCTAGGCTTCGCAGGGCGGAAATATCGGAAATATCCAACGGATGCCTTTCTGTGGGTACTAAGGCTGACATGGACCGCCCCACAGCTTTAGAACTTTCTTTGGTGGCCCTGAGGGCTAGATCGGCAGCACAACATAGCTCCTTAATATCATCAGCCCAAGAGCAAAATCCCTTTTCCATCTCCCGCAGCAGGTCAGCCTGGTATGCCTGCAACACACCCATCGTGTGGAGGCAACCCACAGCCTGACCTGCTACCGCGTAAGCCTTGCCCACCAATGCCAGAGTGGCTCGCAACGGCTTAGTGGGCAATACCCCCACTAAGCCCGTTGGGTCGACGCTACACCCGGAAAGAGATAGCCAGCAAGCGTCTCTTCCACCAGTGGCATCGTCCCAAAGTTCCACTCTATCATCCCCACTACGTTCACGTACAGCAAGACTTATGGGTGAAGAGCAGGCTCATACGGGCTATCCCTTGAGAGCTGACTGAGCATGCTCCTTTTCCAAGCAAACGACATACAGGCTGTGTGTATCCCCCAAAATGAAACGGGGCAAGGAGGAACACACAATTGGAAGTTCTGCTTGCTTTTAACGCTCATGCCTGCACAGATTACACACAAAGCGCTTACCTAAACAAAAATAAGCTAGCATTGGCTCCACTGCATGCACATTTGTAGCTTCCTGGTGGTGATGTCACCACACCGGTGATGTCGCGTTTTGCCGTTGGCCGGATTACACATGTGATTCAGAGCGTGAACAACGCAAAAGTGTTTCCAAAGTGTTGCGACGCAGCTCGAGTTTCTGAAAGGAAACATCTGACTTTTTTATGCTATGGGTGTGTGCTAGTGCCTTTGGAATGGGCATAGTGGTAAAAATGGCAATCTCCCAACTTTTTTAGATGTGTTGCAGGCATCATATTTAAAATGAGTTTGAAGATTTTATATTTTTCTATAGTTTTCTATTTTCAATTTTGAATCTAATATGGATTTGAGATTTGCAAATCATTTCATTCTGTTCGCATTTTGCACAGTGTCCCCCTCCATGACTATGCCAGCATCTCTTCAACCACGGACCTTATCAAATAGTCCAGTTCAGCCATCCCCACTCCAGATGAAATATATAACGTTGCATGGTTTGTAAGTTAAGCAGAAAGGAGCTGATTCAGCAAAGGAAGCTGACTAAAAGCAAAACATGACCATGTGCTCATCCAACTTTTGTACCACTTTTTAGTTTCAGGCCAATCAAGGAATTCATCCACAGCATGCATTATCACATCAATTAATCCCTTCGAGGCCACTAACTGATGTGTTTCCTATGTGCTGTGTGTTTGTGTGTACTGTTCAAGGTCTAATTCCTGTGAGTCAAATGTAGCCAATAAGATCATCAAGATCTAAACAAATCACAGCATAAAGTTTACTGGTTGATAAGATTCAATTCAATTCAATTCATTTTTATTTGTATAGCGCTTTTAACAATGAACATTGTCTCAAAGCAGCTTTACACAGATAATGTGGTGATTAAATGTAAATATGTTCTTTGTAAGTATGTTTGTCCCTGATGAGCAACTGTGGCAAGGAAAAACTCCCCGAGATCAGTGTAGACCTGTGCCAGTTGACCAGCACATGCCCTAAGCGCATACTCAGTTATGCCATTAGGGCCAGATGCCTTAGGTGGATCCAATGTCTATGTGCACCACGATTTGTTAACATAAAGCACAGTCCTCCACCCTAGAACTTACTAGAGTTCACTGCCAATCTGTCTCCCTGAAAAAACAATGTGACCCTGTAGCTAAATGGTGATGCAGGGGGTATTCAGATGGGTCTTATTTTATTAACATGTGGACAAAAGTTTCTGCAGCATACACTAAGATAAAGCTACAGTCATGAATGCTTCAAATTCAAAATGTATTTCACACTTGATATAAAAAAAAAAAAAAAAAAATTTATGATAAGAAGAAGTAGTGGAAGCTCTTCCCTAAATGCTATTAAGAAAACAGTTAATTGTTCAACAGTTCATTGGCTTTAGTCCATCGCCATTGGTGGAAATCAACTGCAGGACAGGGAGCACAGTGCAAATAGTACATTCAGCTGATTTCACAACACTCTGGAGAGCCCACTGGTAGTATTGTATTTCATACTCAATTTCAATATCTTAATACTGATCTGTACTCTACAAACAGCATTTTTTTTATAATTTCCCTTCCTGGTCTAGATAGCTCAGAGCTGTGTGTAGAAGATATGGTGTGTCAAACTATAAGGAGTTCAAGGGGCCAGATAGTGAAGATGTGAAGTCTCCAACCAGTCTTTCAGAGCACTTTATTACAATTGCGGTCTGGACTACTGAAGGGAACAATATTATTTTAACAATAATGACCTGTTTTTGCTGACTAATCAGGGTTAAATATCTTTTTGAAACCATGCAGTAAAGGTTTCCAAATACAACTTTATTGTATGGCTTAAGTCCATTTAGCCAAACCAATACAAATTTATTGATTTCCACATGATTACCATTATCCAATTACACTATTATCCTCTAAAACATTATTACCTGATTGGATCTTTTACATAGTGATTGCATGTTCATTCATGACAATCAGAACAAACCACAATTGACTGTAAAAATAAGCAATAAGAATGGTTTATTCAAATATTCATATCACACATTAAAAGAACAGGAAATAAATTAAAATCATTACCACAGAGTGCCTGTTTCTTTCCTCATACCATCCCAGGGAGTTTTTCCTTACCACAATGTCTATTGTTAAATGTGCCATACGATGTTTGTCAGTCTGCTTATGAGGGTTTTTGGTCATGAGGGCCTAAACCCGACCTGTGCCTTTCTAGACTCAGGGGTCCACAAGAGTGCCTTTCTAAAGTCAGGGGTCCACAAGAGTCCTCAAGTCAAACTCCAGCCTGAGGCTGACTAGACAGCCTTGCAGATCAAGCTCCAGCTCGAGGCTGACAAGGCAGCCTTAAAATCATGCTCCAGCCTGAAGCCGATGAGGAGGTCTCCCAAGTCATGCTTCAGCACCAAAGCCAAAGAGACAGCCTCTCAAGTCATGCTTCACCCCAAGCCAAACTCCAGCTAGAGACTGCTCTCCAGCTCTCCTCAGCTTGCTCTCTACTGTCACCACAAATCACAATATCATACGCAAACATTATAGTCCACAGAGACTCCTGTTAGACCTCGTCTGTCGACCTGTCCATCAGCACTGCAAAGAGGAAAGGGCTCAGAGCCGATCCTTGAAGCAGACAAACATCCACCTTGAACCAGTCTGTCGTTCCTACTGCACACTTTACTGCTGTCACACTGTCCTCATACATGTCCTGCACCACCCTCACATACTTCTCTGAAACACCTGACTTCTTCATACAATGCCACAACTCCTCTCTCTGCACCCTGTTGTATGCTTTCTCTTAATCCACAAACACACAATGCAACTCCTTCTGACCTTCTCTATACTTCTCTATCAACATCCTCAAAGCAAATACCAAAAACCATACTGTTGCTCACAGATGGTCACCTCTCAGCCTTTATTGCTCTAACTTGTAGCACATCTTTCGGAATCATAGCAGATGAGGATGGGTTCCCTCTTGAGTCTGGTTCCTCTCAGGGTTTCTTCCTTATGCCATCTCGGGGAGTTTTTTCTTGCCACAGTCGCCACCGGCCTGCTCATCAGGGACAAAATTACTTATAAAGAACATATTTACTTTTAATCACCACATTATCTGTGTAAAGCTGCTTTGAGACAATGTTAATTGTTAAAAGCGCTATACAAATAAAAATTTATTGAATTGAATTGAATATTCAGTTTGTGCTGGTCTGATTTGAATAAAATACTGTTTAAAAATTACTTTGTGTTTAAGTCAGTTTTGTGTTTGTATAGACCATAACTCATAAAAGGGCATTGATGGGAACTTTAAAGAACGTTCTTTAAGAACGTAACTAAAAAGTTACTTTTAACAGTAACGCATTACTTTTTGGTGTAAGTAATCAACAAAGTAATTGAGTTACTTTTTGAATAAAGTAACTAGTAACTGTAACTAGTTACTATTTCTTAGTAACTAGCACAACACTGTTGGTAACCCGGACCTCTACTGATCCGGTATGAAATTCTGGTTCGTAATTCATATATATTTGATTTGGCACGTTTTATGCTGGATGCCCTTCCGAATGCAACCCTCCCCATTTATCCGGGCTTGGGACCAGCACTAAGAGTGCACTGTCTTGTGCAACCCCAATGGCTGGGTTTTTTGTCCATATAGTGTATGATGTATATACTGTATGATTTGCTGGTACAACTGTTTTCTTTCTTTCTCTTTTTCTTTCTTTGCTTGTTTCTGGTTTTATTTATTATTTATAATGATGATGATTTATTATTTTAATGTTGTACATACTGAATAGCTGCTGTTCAGTACATACTGTATTGTAGACCTGTAATATAGATTTTCTTTTTATTATTTAAATTTCTGGTATTGTTATGCTGCTGTGACTTAGCAATTTCTCTTGTAGGATTTAAAAAGCGTATCTCTCTATCAATCTATGTAAAGAAACGGCAAGTAAAAAGCTGAGAGTGAACACTGATGGTACATAATGTGATGACTCACATATATATGATTGCACTCATTCAAACAAAAACCCATATGTATTTCACATACAACAATAATAGTAAGCTGTTGTCAATAAATAGGAAGGTAATAGCTTTACATATTCTGTAATTATATTTACTAGTAGATCTAAATTACATAACACCTGCACTGTTGAGGTTTAATAAAACTGTATGGTTGTTAAAGAGAATGGAGTGTGCACATTTAAAAACAACTGGTAATTCTCTACTTACGATGAAGATACGTTATGATGACTCCATCTTAAGTCAAAAATATCGTAAGTCGAAGATGATGCTATGACTGTGACAGCCTTTCCTGCATCATGCTAATTTTATATTTTCATTTTATGCTCTAAACTGATGGCTTTCTTCTTCTTCTTTTTACTAGCAGCAGGAGACATACTTCGGCACTTACAAAACACATTTTTATCACTAAAATTGCTGTTTGAAACAGAAAGAAATACACACTCAATCTGAGACAACTTTACTCCTGCGACTGCTAGCGAGAGTGGGGCATCTCACAGGGTGAGAGTAACGCTTATCCCAGCTCCGTGTCCAATGTATCATACTTCGTACACTGATGCCTGTGCCTGTTGCACAATTTTTTTTAAATATTTTTACAATTTTGTCGTATCACTATTGTCAAGTCAAGTCAAGTTTATTTTTATAGCGCTTTTTACAACAGACATTGTCTCAAAGCAGCTTTACAGAATTTAACAGTTAAGGTGAACAATGTATATTTACCCCTGATGAGCAAGCTATGGTGACTGTGGCAAGGAAAAACTCCCTTAGATATTATGAGAATGAAACCTTGAAAGGAACCAGATTTAAAAAGGGAACCCATCCTCATTTGGGTGATATCAAGAGTGTAATTATAAATCTACTGTCATCGTAAGTTTGAAAAATCGTAAGTCGAACTATCGTAACTCTGGGATCATCTGTATGAAAAATTCAATTGAGTACATAAATCCTCTATAGACACTGAAAATACAATCAGGAGTAATGATAAATCACATGTCTTACAAAGTGGTATAGGTACTATGTTAAATCTTACACCACGAAATGTTATTAAGCCAGAGGTTCTGATAAAAACATTTGTGCAGTTTTCGAGATACAGTAGTGGGTAATTTACCATTATAACTTCATCCACAAGTTGACTGTTCAATTTGAATCTGATTCAATTCAATTCAATTCATTGAACCATGGTGTTCTATTACATTGTTCCAGATGTCCAGAGATGGTTTAATATAGTGGAAGATGCACAAAACCAATTCAAGGGACTAAAACAGGGGTGCAGACAAGACCTTCAGGCTATAAAGCAAAAATGTATATACAGCCATGTCATATGTGCTCATAAGTCTAAGAAGGATACACCTTGTAAGGCTGGCAGGCCATCTCTGCTGACATGAATTCAGAATCACTTACACTTTCATATATTTTTGTCCATGAATATGTATTAAATAATGGCCAATAATATATTCTCTTAATTTCACATCTTTTCTTTTTTTCTGTATTATTTAAAGTTTCTATTTAATCAGATTTTAGCCGTCACACTACATGTTGCCAGGGACAAAGGTAACTGATGTTAGGCCTTCAGAGTCAGCAACTGCGGATTTATTTTTGCATAATCTTCATGTTGCTTGAAGCTGTTGCTTTACCCAATCAGATTGCGATTTGGCCAACCTTAGGCCCCCTAAAAGATGTCCAATTACAAACCCGATTCCAAAAAAGTTGGGACACTGTACAAATTGTGAATAAAAAAGGAATGCAATAATTTACAAATCTCTTAAACTTATATTTTATTTACAATAGAATATAGATAACATATCAAATGTTGAAAGTTAGACATTTTAAAATGTCATGCCAAATATTGGCTCATTTTGGATTTCATGAGAGCTACACATTCCAAAACAGTTGGGACAGGTGGCAATAAGAGGCCGGAGAAGTTAAATGTACATATAAAGAACAGCTGGGGGACCAATTTGCAACTTATTAGGTCAATTGGCAACATGATTGGGTATAAAAAGAGTTTCTCAGAGTGGCAGTGTCTCTCAGAAGTCAAGATGGGCAGAGGATCACCAATTCCCCCAATGCTGCAGGGGAGTTTCCAAAGTTTCTCAAAGAAAAATTGCAAAGAGTTTAAAGTTATCATCATCTTCAGTGCATAATATCATCCAAAGATTCAGAGAATCTGGAACAATCTCTATGCGTAAGAGTCAAGGCCGGAAAACCATACTGGATGCCCATGATCTTCGGGCCCTTAGACGGCACTGCAAACAACTTTTTTGAGAAGTGTTGATGCCATAAAATTCAAAATCAACTTATTTTTTCCTTAAAATTATACATTTTCTTAGTTTAAACATTTGATATGTCATCTATGTTGTATTCTGAATAAAATATTGAAATTTAAAACCACATCATTGCATTCTGTTTTTATTCACAATTTGTTCAGTGTCCCAACTTTTTTGGAATCGAGTTTGTTCGTCAGAATTTTAATGTCTTTTGATTAGATGGTCAGAGAGAGCACTAGTCAAAGCAATCAAACCAGATCTGTAGCAAACTGTAGAAGCTCAAATATATTCATGCAGTGCATCAGTATGTGTAACAGGTAAAATGTCTCTAGGTTACGTATGTAACCCTAGTTCACTGAGGAACGAAACGCTTTGGTAACTACATGTCATTTATTACCAGATACATGCAGAATATGTTGTTCAATAATCACAGTAACTAGTCCATATCACTAACTGATCAGATTTTGCAAAATTCTGTGGCATTCTGTGTACAGTGAATGAAATTTTATGAAGGGATTCTGTGATTCTGTCTGCACTTTTGCCTTTTTTTTTTTTTTTTTTTTTTTTTTTTTTTTTTTTTTTTGCAAGACACATTGACAGATCAAGAACAACAACAAAATTTTGGGTAGGTTAGCTACTTATATGTAGGGATGTTTTAATTTAAGGTTCATCTGTTTCTCTAATTTTGCTTTTACATATTATTAAGTGGTGTGTTGTTATTAATTATTTGCTGTTGTGTATTACATTTTCTTTTATTTTTAGGTTAGGCATTGTGTTACTGTAGTTTCTGTATTATCAATCATTGACACATATCAACACCAAATATGAATGTGTTTATGTAAAACAGACCACAGATTATGCTCCCAAATTTCTGGACAACAATGCACTCTGCATGCTATAAAGCCAACTTAGAATTCAGAACTAGGTAACAGGGCAGCCATGTTATTTTATTATTTAACTGATGAACCTCACTGGGTTTATCAAGAATGTGATAATGTGTATGTGATTTATATAGGGGCTAAATTTTGGATATTTTATTATATTGTCTTATCAGCAATTAGAAATTGATGATATGACAATATAATATTAATATCATTATAATTACACAAATTTTAAACAAAAGCAAAACTGTTTCCCCCTTTATTAAATAAAAATGTAACCACTCTTTTGTTTGCAATTATTGCTACATATTGTGCTTATCACTGAATACTGTGTGGTCATTTTTAAATTTGACTAATGCTAATAATACTAAAATGTTTTACTAATCACCACTACAAACTGATGTGACCAACCGTTGCTGTTACTCTCTCAGATTCTTTAATGCTCTCATTTTGATATTCTGTGCTGCACTTGCTTTGTCAGCTCATACATAATGATTCTTAATGCTTAATTGTACTTCCTACTGAAAAGAAAAAAGAATAAAAAGAGAGAAGTTTATAAGGCCAAGAAACTTTATAAAGGAAGCCTGACAAGGAAACCTTGGAAATTTGAGGTTCCCTTTCAGGAGCTCGAGCTGTGTCGAAATGCTTTGGGAACATGCCCGAGTGTTCACTCTCTAAAATAATGTGTGTTATCAGTCAAAAATTGGACGCTGGCCGTCACCAGTGGGGTGACGTCACAACCAGGAAGTATAAAATGCACATAAAGTAAGGCGAGCACCAGCTTCTGTTTGTTCACGAAGCGCTCTGTGTGTGTTGAATTGTCTGTGAATCGTTTGTCAGAAAAAAAATATATCTAATAATATTTTATAAAAAGAATATATATATATATATATATATATATATATATATATATATATATATATATATATATATATATATATAATAAAAAAAATAATAATAACATTCCTGGGAGCGGAGCACACTAAGTCGGTTCCCGAGAGAGCCGGCTGCATGTCAATGCTATTGCTCTGCTCCCGACTGAGGAGAGAACTCGTGCTCCTTGCGGTTCTGGCCCCTCTCTCGCTGAAGCAGAGTGGTGTGGCAGTTCCTGGGGCTCGCAAATGGACCTCACAGAGGGTTTTGAGACTGGCTTGTCCCTTTCTCCAACATCACCTGCTTGGTTACAGGTTCGGAAGCACGCCTTTCGGCAGTTTCCTCCCCCTGCCATGAGAGCATTAGCTCTGCCTCTCTTCCTCTGAGGAGGAGGGGGACGCGCTTTGCGAGCTAGGCTCGAGGAGCTATGGAGTTGGGGCAGAGCTAGGTCAGTTCTCGAGGGAGCTGACTGCGCACATTCTCTGCACATTCTGTGCATGATTTGCGCATATTGTGCCACGCTCATTTCTATGCGATCGCTAGGGTGCTCTCACTCCTCGTGGAAAAAAAAGAAAAAATATAATGATAATAATAAGCCAGTAAGCATTTTTGGGGGTTGTGACCTGTGCCATAGCCAAGCTACATAACTTGGCTGGCCCATGAGCAGATCCGGGGCTCTTCTCGGCTCGCCCCTTTAGCCCCAAGACGCAGTGTATGCGAACGCCAAGAGATCATGGCTATTGAGTCATGCACGGATTAAAAGACGCTAGCATACTATCTTCCACAGGTGCGGCATCCTCCCTTAAGACCCTGACACTACCCACCAAGCCTCTGCATACTATGTCAGTGCTGGTGGGAAAGACTTACGCCTCAGCAGGTCAGGCACTGGATGTCTGCACACCATAGCGGTGTTACAGGCATACCAAGCCAAACTGCTGCGGGAGCTGGATGTGGGAGACATCATGGAAGGCCAGATCCAAGAGCTCCGCCGTACAACAGACCTGGCCCTGCGAGCCAAAAAAGAAACTGCTAAGGCCATTGGCTGGGCTATGGCCATCCTAATGACACAGAGAGACATCTAGAAAGAGCAGCCCCATGAGAGCGGTGTGGGAGGTACCGCTGGAACGCCACCAATTGTTGTTCGCTTCCTGAAAACTTTTGACTACCAAAAGTCACCGAAAATGTCTGACAGGAACAAAGCTGCTGGACGCCCCACTCTCGCCCTCAGACCACGCCGCTCTCATGGGGCTGCTCTTTACCCAGCACTTCCTACGACATAGAATGGTGCTAAGACAGAGTGTTGCGACGCGCTCTCCCCTGTGTAGGATCCTGACCGGACCTATGGGGGATGACTGAAGGGTGTGTAGCACCGTTCTTCTCAGTGTCCGTTTTCCTTTAGCCCCCTTTAGGGACCTGGCTCGTTAACCCTGCCAAGAAATGTGCTTTTGGGGCACGGCAGCTACAACAAGCTTCCTCCCTGGTTTCCACCTGGCACCACTGCAGACCAGGAGGTCTCATCTCTAGAGCCGCTATCGAGAGACTGATACCGCTAAGGGAGCACCTGGCAGCCTGGCTAGCTCTGCCAGTTGTGTCCTGCGAACTGTAGAGCGAGGCTATACTATTCAGTTCGGGTCTCGTCCCCCCTGGGTAGACGAGTTCTCTCCCACTCTAGTAAGAAGTGAGCATACTCTGGTCTTGGAATAAGTAGTAGACACTCTCCTGAGGAAGAAGTCTATCGAGGTGGTCCCTCCTTCAGACAGAAAGTCCGGGTTCTACAGCCAGTATTTCATAGTTCCCAAAAAGGATGATGGGTTGCATCCTATCCTAGATGTACATAAGCTGACCTACTCCAAAGCCCTGTGTTGGGAGTCCCTGGTCATCGATAGAGCTAACGACGGATGCGTCCTCACAGGATAGGGAGCGGTTATGAGTGGCCACGCCACGCCAGGTTTATGGAAGAGTCCCCATAGATGAAATTTGGAAGAGCTAACACGTTCAAACAGTGGAGTTGATCGTGGACTTCAGGAGAATTCCCCAGCACTCCCCAGCTTACCATCATGAACAGCACTGTAACAACAGTGAAGTCATTCAAGTTTCTGTGTACCACCATCTCTCAGGACCTGAAGTGGGACAATAACATTGACTCCATCGCTAAAAAAGCCAGCAAAGTGCTATCTGCAACCCTATCTTTCCGATCTTCTCTCATACTATGTTCCTTCACGATCATTCCGGTCTTCAAATTCAGACTTCTATTGTGTTCCTAGATACCGTCTATCCTCTGTGGGTGGCAGATCCTTTTCTGTCATTGCTCCAACACTATGGAACTCCTTACCCATTGCACTCAGAACATCACCACTTTGTCTGAGTTTAAATCAAGGCTTAAGACCCACCTTTCAATCAACCTCCACTATCAGTAAATGCCTATGTATTAGGAGTCCTTAATTTTTCTGAAATGTGTGTATGTACCATGTACTATGTAGAGTTCTATCTCTTGTACTGTATGTTTTGTATTTGTGTTGTCTTCTGTTTATTATCTCATGCAGCTGCATGTGATCCTTCGTTCTTGGCAAATGTCCAACGAATATGTATATGTATGTTCACTATATTTCATCTGTCTTGAAATATTGTACCTTGTAAAGCGTCCTTGAGCTTGGGAAAGGCGCTATAATAAATTAAACATATTATTATTATTATTATTATTATTATATTATTAATTAGAGGTTGTACTTCCTTCGCCAACTGAGGAAATTCAACCTGCACAGGAGCTGCTGAAACAATATTACTCTGCCATTATTGAGTTGTCCTGTGTAGATCTATAATTGTCTGGTTTGATTCAGCTATCAAATCAGACATCAAGAGGCTACAGCGGACGGCCAGGACTGTTTAGAAGATTATTTGTGCCCCACTGCCCAATCTCCAAACGCTTTACTCATCCAGAGTGGAGAAAAGGGCTAAGAAATAATTTTGGACCCCACACACCCAGCCCACTCTCTCAACTGTTGCTCCTGGTCGGCACTACAGAGCTCGTCCACTTGAAAAGCCAGGCACAAAAAACTTTTTTTCCCCCGCAGGCTATACTCAGCATGAACAATGTAAAATGCATAACTACACATTGTCCATCATAACTGCCACACATTTGTACATAGAATCCAAATGGTCATTTGTAAACTAAACACTTGTAAATAACATCTGTACATTATTTAACAACATTTTCACTCTGTATATGTTCCATTATTTAACTGTCTGGTTTACTATTCTGTTACATTATGTCTGTACTTCTCCTGCCCTGGAGCTCCTGACGCCAAGTCAAATTCCTTGTGTGTGTAAGCATACTTGGTAAAAAAGCTAAGTCCAGCTTTATTTCTGACAAGGGTCCAAACCCGAGGAGTGGCGCTCCACCTTCAGGTGTGGAGCAGATTTGGGAGAGTTTGGCAAAGCCCAAGTAACTGTTTGTGTCTTTAGAGACATCGCACTGTCCCCTGTGGTTCTCCCTATATCCTATCCCCGCTGGGACTGGATGCCATGGCACAGCTGTGGCCGAGGCTGCACCTGTACGCTTCCCCCATCACCCTGCATCTGGGAGTTCTGGAGAGAATTTGCCGATGAAGTCAGTCTGTACTGGTAGCCCTGTCGTGGCCACGCCATCCATGGTTCACGGACTTGGTGGCCCCCTCGAGCAGCCTTCATAGGAGATTCTTCTTAGAAAGGGATCTCCTCTCTTAATCAGGGGGCCATAGTTTACCCCACCCCGAGCTGTAGAAGCTGTGGCTGTGGCCCTGAAGAGGCACAGCTTTGAGGTTCTGGTCTCTTTCCGAGGTAGTAGATACATTCTTCAATCCAGATGGTGCTGTTCACTGTGTGGTGCTCCCGGTCGACCCAGTCCACTGTCCAGTTGGTTCAGTGCTGGAGTTTCTGCAGGAGCAGTTTGCAAAAGGTTGGCTTCGTACACCATTACAGTCTCCGCGTCCGCCATCTCGGCGTATCACGCCCCGTGTCGCATTTTCTCCACAGGAGGCCTCCTGTGGCCGTATTGATGGAGGCTCTGTCTGAGCCCCCTTCTAGCCTTTGGCCAAGATTTCATGGAGACACTTGTCCATTAAGACCACGTTTTTGCTGGCTATCTGCTATCTAAGGCGAGTAGGTGATTTCCCTTTCTGTGGCACCCTTTTACCGGAGTTCACTCCAGCCATGACAGTGCCTTCCTGCACCTAGAGCGGGTTACGTCCAAGGTGCCCTCAGTCCTCCATGACCTGTCAGGCTCCAGGCATTAATTCTCCACCATTTCAGACCCCAGACCAGGAGAGACTGAACCGGCTGTACCCAGTTCGAGCACTGGACTGTTGTGTTTATCGGACAAGTCCTGGAGGAAGTTGAAACAAATGTTCATCTACTACGGCCCTTCGAGGAAAGTACTTCCTGCTCATGAGCAGACGCTCAGTAAATGGATTATTGACGTTATAGCGTCTTCTTACGGGGCCTCTGGTCTCCCCGCTTCATTCGGGGTCAGGACACACTTGAGTGTGGCAGCCTCCAAGGCTTGGTCCTCTGAAGTGTCCCTTCAAGACTCTGCGAAGCTGCGGGCTTGTCCACCCGCACAACTTGTCAGGTTTTACAACCTTAACCACTGTGCCATTCCTGACACCTCTGTCCTTCGACCTAGCTGTGCTCATTCACACTAGTCAGGGACTGGTCGATGTGGTGGTATTGGATTCTCGTTCCAAAGTGTTCCCATGCAGCTCGAGTTCCTGAAAGGGAATGTCTCTAGGTTACGTATGTAACCCTAGTTCCTGAGGGAACAAGACGCTGCGGCTCTATGCCACACCTCTGGCGTCCCATCAGCACTTCCTTCTCGGTTACAGAAGCTAAAGCAGGCTTCTCGCCATGTGCATTTTATACTTCCTATTCGTGACATCACCCTACTGGTGATGGCCTGCCTTCAATTTTGACTGATTAGACTAATTATTCAGAGCATGGACAACGCAGTCTCGTTCCAGAGCGTTTCAAAGCAGTGTCTCATTTTCTCAGGGAACTAGGGTTACATATGTTCTTATGAATTTTCAGATTCTATCAACATCTTATTCCAAATAAGAAATACCTTAGCTGAAACATGAAATGCATGAATGCAATTTTTTCTGAAGTAGTTCAATCAATTTTCATTATATTCCTACAAATAGAAAAACAGAATGCAAGTAATGGGTTTCATTTGGCTAAGACCGAATTAAAAACGTTGAGAAAGATATCTTGGTCCACATATCGAATGGGAAGGATTTAACAATTTTATCAATACTCTACCTAACCACAACCTTAGATGGTGTTTCACTCTGCGTAATCATATGACAATCCTGACAAAGTAATTGATAGTTTTGTGCTAGATAGAAATTAGCCCCAGTCTCTTACAGTGCGTTCTTCTTATATGGCTAGTGGTGCTACATCACTTACAGTGGCTG
>JBCEWE010000529.1:0-17500 GCA_039877035.1 Silurus lanzhouensis
ATAACACTATTTCACTCCATAACACTTAATTATTAGACAATTTTAATGAGGTAAACCTTGATTAGTGATGTTAAAACTAGCGTTTTGAGCAGCTCGCGGTTGCTCACGAGCCGATCTGAATGAGAGTCGCCGGTCGACATGAAAGTCGCGAGTATGCGAGGTTCCACTGTATATTATAGTTGTTGTGGTATATAATATAGTTGTTGTGGTATATAATATAGTTGTTGTGGTTATATATAGTTTTGTGGTATATATATAGTTGGTATATATATAGTTTTGTGGTTATATATATTGTTGTGTATATATTAGTTGTTGTGGTATTAATATAGTTGTTGTGGTATATAATATAGTTGTTGTGGTATATAATATAGTTGTTGTGGTATATAATATAGTTGTTGTGGTATATAATATAGTTGTTGTGGTATATAATATAGTTGTTGTGGTATATAATATAGTTGTTGTGGTATATAATATAGTTGTGGTATACGTATATGATAAACCACAATTCTCTATTCTGACTGGATAGTTTTAGACTGCAAGGTTTGTCCTAATAATTGTCTTTAGAAAATCAGACAAGCTGCTACTCCTAAACCCTCTGTACTGGGCCGTGGATCATTCAGGTACCACGCTGTACAGACGAAATACAAACTTTTTAATGTTCATTTTATATCAATTTTATTTACTTTTACAGGCTGCAGTGTTTTTTGGGGTTTTTTTTTTTTTTTAAACACCAGTTCTGCTTGTGCCAATTTCCCACACTTTTAACATTTTGCAACTGAGCAAATATGGGGGTTTAAGGGGCCTTGCTCAGGGGCCCAGGAGTAGCAGCTTGTTGTGGCTGGGATTTGAACTCCATACCATCGGATCCAAAGTCCAATGCCTTAACTGCTAAGCTACCCGTTCCCTTTAAATCATATAAAACATATACTAGAATATGATCTGCACCTTGTGGTGTTTAGTTATGAGCATGAAGAAAAAAAAAAAAAAGGTTGGGGAGCGGTGCTCTAGAACGTTAGACGTAATTTAAACCAGATTGAAGAAGTATAATGCTGGAAAATGACATGATACACAGGTAACCATCACACCTCCTCACAATTATTTCCCAAGAACAGCACAGAAAAGCCTGTGTGTGTGTGTGTGTGTGTGTGTGTGTGTGTGTGTGTGCTACCTCCGTGTTATGCAGCTCTAGAAAGGTCTGATTGTAATGGGAATGGTTGTCCACTCTCTGGTTAACCACTGCTATGTGTCCATAAACTTCCTGTCCTCCTTCCTGCAGAGGCCAGTACTGTCCGCACTTCTTCCTGCCACCCTCCTCTGTCCTACACACACACACACACACCACACACACACACACACACACACACACACACACACACAGGAACATTAGTTCTCCAATTCACCGATCACTGGAGCCACACATCCCACACAACTGCATGGAAAGTTAAGGGCTGTCATTAGATCACACATTTTTCTCAGAAATTACACAAAGCTCAGCTGCAGGCCTCCGTCCCCGCAAGCCCTTTACGCGTTTGCCGTCTGACTCATATCTCACCTTGTTGTCATGACGATAACCAGCACGTTCTGCTCCCATGCCATTCTCCAAAAATCGTCGTAGGTTTTCTCCAGCGGCCCTGCGCACAGACACGTCGTTAAAAAGCCCAAACGCCTCGCTAAAGCTCTAAACAAACATCACACACGGGACCGTTCTCCGGCTGTACCCTGAGTTCCGATGTACGCGTTCCTCTGCTTGTAGCCGTCCATGAAGCTGGCGTTGATGTAGTCTGATCTCTGTAAAGACAATACAGCATCTTACTAATACAAAAAGGAGCCGAATTGAAGGTAAAAGCTTTCGGTTCTGTACAAACCTCATTTCTCCTGGCTTTCAAACGTACACGGGTTTGATCGAGACACAGGACGTCGCCGTAACGGTTCTTCTCCTGGTTGTAGGCTGCCCTGAGGGTGTAAAAAAGCAGCTACTGAGAAAGATCATCGAGACTCATACAACTGAGCTGTTATGGGGTTAAGGGCCTTTCTCAGGGGCCCAGAATTGGCAAGTTGGTGTGGCTGGGATTTGAACACGCAACCTTTGGATCCAAAGTCCAATTAACCTCTAAGCTAACACAGATTATTTAGGAGCATGAAAGACCACACAATACACATTTCAACCATTTTTCCTATACTATTAATTGGACTGAATTCAACTGAGCAATGTTTCATATTAATTATTGACCCGCCATATTGGTTGAACCCATACCCATGTGCTGTGTATCGGGATACCCTCGGTACTCACAGTGCACAGTGGAAGGTTCCGGAGGGCGGCTCTTTACGGAGCTCTTCATACTCGTAGTAAATTCCACTTCGCTGTGCTCGAGCCAGGCGAGCGTTAAACTCGGGGAGTCGCATTGCGTCTGGGCTTGGTGTGTGTATCGCCGAGGTCGCCAGCGGGATACCCAGCAGCTCGTCCACAGGATCTACGTGGCCGTTTTGCTCTGATAGAAGACGCTGGTTCCATCCGTGGACGTCCAGAGGCAAGCAGCCACCCAGGTGCTCGGGCAGGCAGGATCTGGGAAGGTGCTGCCGTAGATCAGTCATCTTCACCATTTGGACCTGCAATAAGAGAACAGAAAAAAGCTGAACAACCTGCAAAAAAAATATATGTTTCGTATTACCAAAAAAAAAAAAAAAAAAAAGCCCTTCCTTTAAAGTCTATGGCCATCCATAAAACTTTAATCCTGATAGCTATCTGATATGTTAATACGTTGTAATTGGACGTGTCTACAGTAATCTATTGGATTTTGCCTAGATAGAACAATGTATCTACGGTTGCTAAATGTGTCCAGGTGTCCATCTAATGTATCTCTGGTACTGGAATGTGTCTATAAGGATCTCTTACACCCATGGTAGTCGGACGTAATCTAATCTAATTAGACTAACTAATGCATCTATAGTTGTCCAATGTGTCTATAGTAATCTAATCTGGCCATCTAATGTATCTTTGGTAGTAGAATGTGTCTAATCTAATGTATCGTACTAACTAAGCTAATGTATCTATGGTTGTGGACAGTGATCTACTGTTTCCATTGTGGTGTCCATCTGATGCTTCTATGGTAGTGGAGTGTGTCGGTGGGACCCAAATGTGTCCATCTAATGTATACATGGTACTCAGATGTGTCTAAGACGATGTATCTACGGTTGCCAAATGTGTCTATAGTCATTTAATGTGTCCATGGTAATCGAATCTAATTAGACTAAATAAACAAATGTATCTATGGATGTCCAATGTGTCTATAGTTATATAATGTGTCCATTTATCATATTTATGGTAGTAATCTAATGTGATTTCGGTTTTCTCCAGTGGTCCAGATGATGAATACATGATCTGACCACCTGGTGTTGAAGGCTGGATCTGTACGTACCCGTTCTCTGAGCTTTTCCTTGAGCAGCAGGCTCAGCAGGTTGTAGGGCACTCGGAACCACACGGGAGCGCCGACGATCAACACTTTTTTGAGCCGAGCAGGAAACGCACCCTGCGAAGGACGACGCAAGAGAAACTGGAACCTCGTACGACGCAATCTAGATTCTACATTCGAAACCCATAATATAATAATAACATGCTTCCTTTAACGCGACACAAGTCAATACCAGGTATTCCATTTCCCCTAAACTTGAATTTTTTCTTACATATAAACATTAAACTTTGTGTTCAGCTGCAAATCAGTCCTTCGTGACTGCGTGTCTGTTTAAAAATCAAAGAAAAACAATAGAAATAAAGGAAGTAACCTTGAGCAGATTGAGGATCTTCTTACTCAAGTCCAACTCGAAGTTGGTGTAGTTGGATCCGGCCATGTCGTAGATGAAGACGAGACCGTTCCTCTGCGTCTCGAAACTGCAACGAGAGACCGAACACTTACAACCGGTGTGTGTGTGTGTGTGTGTTTCGAGCTGTAGCTGGGATTCATACACTACCAGGGCTTCATTCTTGTACATGTAATGGATAATCCATGGCTAGTAATGGAAAAGAAAGTCAAAAAGAAAAGCTGTTTTAACCTCGTCACGTGTACTTTCCAGCACAGATTAACTCTCAGGGTCGGCCATGTTACAGTGCCCCCTGGAGGGCAGAGGGTTAAGGGCCTTGCTCAAGGGCCCAACAAGCTCGGCGATACCGGGGCTTGAACCGTTTAGTACTCCAGAGCCTACCACCTCCCTTCACTTATGTTTTTAGCGGCAAAATGGCAGATTGAAAAAATAAAATAAGATAAAAGGGAAATTTTGACTTTACATACCATTCGATTTAGAATCATTAAAATCATACCCGGAGATCAAGAAGGGCCATGATATCACAGTTATTTAAATTAGGGAGAGAAAGAGTGTGTCTGAATAACATGCGTATGAGCAGCATTTCTCTCAATCATAATTGTTGGTGTAAATTCGTGCCGGTTTTCCTTATATTTCCTATTTAAACGGTTTCTTCTCCCGTTCATCTTGTTCCTCAGCCCGTTTATCGAAACCTTGAGCTCGTTAGGCACCGATTCACTCTGTATGTGACCTCGTTTACGGTCATCCGTAATGCGGCGCGATGCTATAGGACGACGACTGACTGACCCGTGTGTTTGCACATCGAATGCTGTGTATGAATATATATAAAACGGTTCACACTGACCTCTCGACCGCTCTGTCCAGCAGGTAGAACAAAGCCTGGAGCACCACGTGGTTGCCTGTTTTATTCGGGTGGTGCAGCTTAGCCGTGTACAGAGCGATGGAGGCACCTGAAGGGTCTCTTACTCCCTGAAAAAATGGTAGATGTCACACCACAAGTTTTATCACACACACACACACACACACACACACACACACACACACACACACACACACACTCAAAGTCAAATATACACCAAAAAAACTAATTCCACATTTGGTCCCCGTTTGCTTCTTCATAGACTATCTTCATGGAGCTGGCTTTGTGCCCAGGGGCATTGTCATGCTGGAACAGGTTTGGGTTTAATCCTACCACATCCAAAAGACAATTGTGTGCCTTCAACTGTGTGGTAACATTTTGGGGAAAAACCACATGGTGCTGGAAAAGTGAGGTGTCCCAATACTATTGTCCAAATCTCCATGTGATCCCGAACCCCAAATTATTTTTTTTTTAAGAAATCACCCGGATATTGATCCCAACTGAGAAAGTGGATAATCGATGACATCATAAGAAATGACATCATGTAGCAAAAGTGACATTCTTAATGCGTCCACAGGGAGGCGGAAGAGACGAAGGCAAAAAAAAAAAAATACCCTGACCGGGAGTGTTTACTCGGACGCTGTCTGAAATGAACGCATTGTGCTAATTCTAAAAATAATTTGACCACTGAATGCGGAACACGTTCATGTCACGGCCTCCTTCCCCCTTCGGTGAGCTCCAGCAGCGTCTCCAACATAATATCAGCTCTTACTCAATATAATCATTTGAAGCTAATTTCAGAATGAGTGGAACATAAGACTTCGAATCTACAGTCATTAGTGCGAGTTTGGGGAAACATTGACATTAGGTGGCTAAAGTTAAAAACCCAGACAGTGGGGATAAAAGGCTATAAATACTGCTGGCAGGATGTAGGACAGGAAGAAAAGAACAGAGCACGCTTATCGATCAGTGCGCTCCAGGACAAAGGAAGAAGGAGAGGGATCGAGATAGAGAGATAGCGAGAAGGCCTGTAGAATCCTCGCGTCTCGGCACTGCATTAATCAGAGACCGTAGTCATAATAATCATCTCGCGCTCGTCTCAGGTTCTGTTCGGAGAATCTTCTTGTAAGTCTGAACGTCTGGTGGCCCTGATCATTTTCTTCAAATCTCAATATTTCAAGATATCTTACACGGCGTCTGAGAAAGCAGGACCACACAGGAACAGGTCGAGGAATAATGTCCAGCGTCGTCATCTAAATACATCTAACCATAATTCAGCATAATACATATGAAGTGAAGTAAATCGGCTTCTGGTTCCTGAATTCTCTAAGATGCCCTGCTGGATATTCGTGCTGAATGACTTCTTTAAATCTTGAATAGAAGTTCATTAAATGAAGTGACATCGCTTTTGACACAAAGCCTGTGATGGATGTTAACACCGAGCCCTGAACCGGGCCTCGCTTTCCTCCCCGACACACCCGGACAGCACTCAGACAGTTCCAGCACTTCCTGTGAACATGCTGATCGACCTGACAAGTGTCCTCATGACTCATATTCAGCGGTGAAGTTTCCTATTCGACCTGCACGTTACATCCTGCTGCCAGTGAGTAATTGTGCGTGCTGGCGGTTTTGCCGTTCGAACGATTCGCTTAAGATTCGATATCAGTAGACGAAGACATTTCCAAACAGCTTTCGATTACGCAAGCTCTCGGAATAACTGCTACACTTGTCATCAGATCCTTATCACCTTATTATTGAAATAAAATATATATATATATATACAAAAAAAAGTAACTGATGGTTGACTATACAAATAATTCTCTTAAACATGAAGGTCTCTTCCATTGAAATCTGATCTCTGAATCACAGCGTAAATGAGTTGAGATATCACTTCCTGTGCAGCAGGAAAAAAAAAAACCCTTGAAGAAATGCAGTATAGAAGATATTTCATCTTTTTGGTAAAGACTCTTCAGGACAACGCTCAATTCCTAGGCAGGTGGTTTTATTGTTTTGTCTGATCGGTGTGTATTATATAATAATATTTAGTTTTATTGCGTATGATGGTAATATCAAGAAATGAGGGACTTTTGAAGACTTTCGGTATTAGAAGTATTTTTCGTGAACCAGCAGGTGAAACACGTACAATCGTGTATTTATCCGAAGGACACAGCAATGATAGAAATGTTTACGCTAAAAGAAATGAAACGCAGCATTTTTAATTAGAGGTGAAACTATATTTATATAAAATAAAAACAACAACACAACTCGACGCAAAGATACTTCTAAACCCAAAGGCTTCCGAGGACAAATTTGAATATAAAATCCGATATCTCAATATTACGATTAAACGTATCAGGGCTGTCAAAACGATCGCGCTAATAACGCGTTAAAGCAAGTTTGTTTCGCCGAATTGTATTAGCGCGCGTTTGTCTGATATAAAATCTAACAAAAATGCATATAAAAGAGACGAAATGAAATTCGTTGTTCGCTTCTTCTTGTTCAGAAGCTGGGGTCAGAGCACAGGGTCGGCCTTGATACAACCCCCCCTGGAGCACAGAGGGTTAAGAGCCTTGCTCAAGGGCCCAAGAGACTGAGCTTGGCGAATCCGAGGCTTGAACCCCCGACCTTCAGTTCTGTTCGGTGTCCTGAAGATTTTCACCAGACTGACCTACAGCTGACCATTTAACCTTCTCCCAACACATCAACCTCAAGAACTCGCACCTAATATGTCCCGTGTCTTCCCGTTATGACAAAATGTCATTCATGTCACGTGTCACAGTGCTTTTCAGTGTTCTGGCTGGTGAGTTTTATCTGTAAAAACTGGATCATTAATACTCCCAGGATGAATAAAGGAAGATCACTGAATCGATTCTCACCAAGATCGTGAACTTGCCGCTCAGGAGCTCCGAGCGCAGCGGCTCCTCCTGTGGCTGTAACTTGACAATGCCCTCTTTCAGACGTGTCTCCTGCAACAAGAAGAAGAAGGGAAAAAAAAATCATCACAGCTACATTAGCATTCGCATTTCCTTTTTGTTGTTGTCATTTCCACGAGCTGTTAGTTGATCGTAATCACGTGAAACGCTTTGTTTCAACTGGAATCATTTCCGAAAAAGATCAAAGCGGGTTCTTTACAACCATCCGAGTTCAAAAAATGTATTGAAATCCGTATGACACAACGAGTCTTTGACTTTATTTCTCTTTCCAGTGGAGGCCTCCAGCCCACGCAACCTGCTGCCATCTGTTCAGTATGTGATCACCCACAGCTTCTTTAAACACCATCACATGTTCTACCAGATATTATACAAGCCACGCATGCATGCAGGACAAATGCTTCTGAGAAGACACAGGAAGATCAGGTTTGTATTTATCTGGTTTGTAATTAGATTTATATTTAGTTTATATACGAGATTAAACATCTCCTAGTTCAAGTGAAGGGAAACTTTGATGCGACCACATCCTACACGATCGTGTGTGAATGACCAGAAGTATACACACTAAAGATACAAAAGTATTGGGACACCTGTCCTTTCCAAACCGAGCCTACTGAACACCTTTGTGATGACGCGGGCTGCACCACAGGCCTCCTCAGATCACCTTCATCAGTGGCCGATGAACACAAATGTCCACAAGCGCACTCCAGAATCTAGTGGAACATCTTCCCAGCGTGGTGGAGGTTCTCAGAACAGCGAATGGGAACGAAATGTGAAATGCTCTTCTGGTCTTATGGTCAGGTGTCTCCAAACCTTCAGCCATATAGTGGTAGCACTTCCTCTATACGCACGTAGTTGAACCACAAAAACAGTTTTTTGCTTACCAAACTAAATACAGTTACTGTGTTATGAGTGTTACTGTGGTTTTCATCCATTTAGTGTAGAAACCTGTGGTGAGTTTGTTACCGTACTTCAGAACAATTTCAGAGACTTTTGCTTCACTACATTGTGTGTAAGATTTTCGCTAGACTGTTTATCTATTAAAAAGTAATCACACACGCTTCTCATAGATCACTTTTAATACTTAAATCCATTCAACCGGGAGAACTTCAGTAGAAATGTCAAAGAGGAAGATTGACTTTTCCTGGAGTCATATTTCAGCAAACATGACTTGGAAGCAAGCGATTGGTCAATGAAAGAAGACAAATAAGAAAAGCTATTCAGGCAGGAAAAAAAGAAACGGTGGTGTAGAAGAGTGTGTTGTAGATGTCTCTGGCTGAGCTATGTAGCTTTTCTGCCTCCAAACAGTGAACTGTCTAGAGCTTGACGTCACTTGCTCAACTCTTAATGGATATTCAGGTATCCAGAGATGAATGGTTTGGAGGTTCTGGAGTTTTTATTTTCCAAAGTAGGAACCGAGAAAGGAGTGGCAAAGGCATTCAGACTAAGACTAAATCCAGACTGTGATCAGGGAAGAGTACAGACCAACACCTGTCAAGGTTTCAAGGTGCATCCGTGCCCATTACATGATCGGCTTTGTGTGTGAAGGCGTTGTTGATGCAGAGTCCACATGTTAACATGTGCTCATGCTGAGACCTGCGTAAAAACGTCAGATCGACGGTACATTAACGCGATTGCAGCCGAGCAACAGCTGATTCGATTAATGACGACTGGATAATTAGCACAACAAATTCAGTGATATGTTTTGAAACGTTTTTTTCACCGCATTACAAAAATAAAACATTCCCAGAATTGCTGTATTCCGAAACGCTGTGGGAAAAGACCAGGCCTGGATTCAGACCTAATTTAGCTTCCCTGTATAAATAACCACTGACGGCTTTTAATGTTTGCTGATGGCTCTACACGGAACTGGAGAAGCTTGGTGAACTTTCCGTTCTCTCCTCCTTACTGAACCAGGCTGACGAGGAATTCATTGGGATTTACTTGCACTTTCTTTTCTACATTTCAGCGGAGCTGCGCGGAAACCAAATAAACAGCTCTGCCATTTCGTTATGAATAATTCATAAGAGTTGTTATGAACAGATCAATTTCGAAAAGTTACACTCAGGACTTTTATATCCCCCGCATTAGACATTCGATTAGAGTCCTGCTCAAATGGATGTGGATTCAAACAATCCTTTTTGGTTTGGATGGATCTCACTATATTGGGGGGGGTTGGGGGGAGCTATGATCGAGGGTCTGCTCCAGTGGTCAGTGATGATGCTGCACTCTACATCTCTTACAGGTTTACCACACGGGCTCGTGTAAAATGATGAAAATGAACCTCCAGTAATGCAGTTCAGCCACTGCGGTGCTTCATCTACCAGCAACTTTTTTCCCCTGCTTGAATAGCTGCTCTTATTAGCCTACGTTTATTGACGAGCCGCTTGCTTTCCAGTCATTTTCGCTATATGAGATTTGACATCTCCTGCTTGAGGATGTAGACGTAAAGTCAAACGTAAAAACGTCTCACACACACAGACATGTTTTTCCTGAAATGCAGTGGAGTGAAAAAAAAAAATTTCAAATGTTGTGAAGTAAATATATCCCCCAAATAAAATAATCTTATTACAATTAGTAGGTACAAGTAAGTAAATAAGACTTCCCTACTCTCTTCCATTGGTTCAAACCACAAAACTAGAGATTACTGTTCTTACCTCTGCTGAAAGTTTATACTGTGACTGGTGCTGTTTGAACACTTGCAGTCCACTATTTAGGATGGACACAGTCATAAAAACGGCTCGAATGAGATCTGTAATCATCAGGCCAGAAGTAGAAACTTAAGGTGGAGATGCCCAGTGTAGGGCCTGCAAGACAAAGTTGGCTAGTGGTGACTAGATTTGGTCCACCATGCCAAATATATATGAAAAGAGGGCCAAAAGAGATCTTCATTTCGAACTTAACAATTACACAAAAAACTACTGATTTTAACCTACATAATGATGTCAGTAAGTAAGCCAGATTTGTGTACCCTATAAACTATGGTTGTTTACGGTACCTGGACTGCATGATGACCAGTGACTGTCCAGAACATACCGGTTCAAAAGTCGCCAATGTCAACCAGCGTCTGAGGCGAGCTCATGGTGCAAAAGTTTAAAATCATGGAGATAAATGCCAGGGACATTACATTCCGAGACGCCGGGTTTCCTGACTGCCTGACAGTCGTCGCTGGACTCGGCTGCAATTCTTTTGAAGTTTTTAAGCATTTCTGTCTTTTTGAGTTTGCCATCTCCTGAGATGAAAGTCTGCTCTGTGATTGAATACTCCAGGCATGGGTATGGCCATGGTTTTTTTTCACAATGAGATGGACAGCCTAGACTAACTGTTATTAATGGTTATATATGGTATGCCATATAAAAAGTATTATCAAATAAAAGCATTTTCTTTATAAAAGAAAAGTTGGTCGTTTTATTTTTGGGACGTAATTTATAAATATAAAGGAAAAAATATGAAGGGTTTATTTCTTAATATATTACAGTTTGGAATTATGCAACATTTACTTATGGCCCTCGATCAAGTTTGTTTTTTGGTTCTTCGTAGGAAAATGACTGCCATAAAGGGAATTAGACTGAAAAGGAAAACCCATCATCTTCTGAGGGACACCGGAAAGTGCATTTAGAAGTCATTACTCATTCATAGTGCATCCGGTAGGCTTTAAGTAGAATATAAATGTGATGAATGGGAAGTCTGTATAATTGTGTGGGTTGGTTTGATTGTTGTTTTTGTGAAGACTCATCGTGTGGTGTAAAAGACTGTCTCAGATTAAAGGCTCTTTTTGTTTTTTTTATGTTGAAAAATTGTGAAATAAGCGACATTTCCAAGTAATCTAACACTTCGAGACAGTCTGTTGGGTGTAATTCCACTTAAACCACAACGATTATGACTATATGTTGCAGAACATCAGAGAGACGAGTTACATCCTGTTCTCACTTACGTTACAGTCACAATAAATAGCCCTTCTCTAACCAGCATCTGTCTCACTCTCTGTCTTTCATTCGATCGTGAAACCAGGAAGAGTAATCTCTTTTGCCCTGAAGACATTCCTAAACTGGGAAAACTTCAGCATTTCCTTCCACAAATGCTAAATAAATCTCTTCGATTGTCTTTTGTATGAGCTGTTACTATCGCAACAATAACGTGTCGCACTGTGCGAAGAATTCCAAAGATGAGCTTGCGAAGAAGCTCAGCCAACGTACCCTGTAGCTGTGGAAGAGTTCTATGGCCCGAAGGACGTCAAACTTTCGTGCCATGAGGAACTTCACGGCCACATCCCAGGTTAGGGGAGAGACTCCATGCTGACTTGTCCACTTATTGATCTCCTCCAGGAACTGTTTGGTGGCCTGGAAAACACACACAAGCATCAGATCTCCTTCAGTTACCTCAGAAACATCTTAGAAAAGTCAGATAAGAAACTTCTTGGGATGATTAATGCTTGGGGGGAAAAAAATGATCGTTCTACATATAAAACTTTCCCATGCTGAAGAAAACGTTGCTTTTAGTTTAAATCTACAAACACAACACATCAAAGAAGAAACCATGGAGCTGTAAGACTTCAGGATCTTCTGAATCACTGCATTAGTCATGACATTTTCTGTGCTCAGGAACTGGATGTGTTGGAACTGATCAGGAAATTAAATCTAGATAGGTTTCAGTTTATTGGATATAGAATAAGCCAATCGTGAATGAGACAATGCATCAAAATATTCAGATACAGGTCAATAGCTGAAGTCGTCTAATCTCTGTGACCTTTACTGTTTCTTGGTTGTTGGTACCTAATGGGCTGGTTTGAGTTTCTCCACAAACTGCTGATCTCCTGGGATTTTGACTGACTGGTGCAAAATGTTGATGAGAGAGATCAAAGGAGAATGACCAGACGGGTGTGAGCTGACAGGAACTCTGTAGTAATTCAAATAATCACTCTTTACAACTGTGGTAAAGCACAAAAGCCTCTCAGGAAGTACAATCAGCCCTTGAGGTAGATGAGGTACAAACAGGGTTCAATCCTCTCAGCCAAAAACAGAAACTGAGACTAATTGAGATAAATCTACATATCAAATACTGGTCACAAACGATTAGCCACTTTCTAAGTAATAAAAGTCTAGCGCATCTACTAATAATTATACAGAAATAGATTGGTATTTACCAACGTCCTCTGACCTTTCATCAACAAGACGTTTCCACCCAAAGAAATTCATGTTTATTTGTATTGAGCTTTTAGCAATGAACATTGTCTCAGAGCAGCTTTACATAGATAATGTGGTGATAAAAAATGAATAAATTCTTTATAAGTGTAAGTTAGTCCCTGATGAACAAGCCGGTGGCGACTGTGGCGAAGGAAAAACTCCCCGAGATGGCATAAGGAAGAAACCTTGAGAGGAACCAGACTCAAGAAATGCCACAATGTCTTTTTGCACCATTCTATGTAAACCTTAGTCGTTTCTAAAAAAGCAGACAGAGGGAAAAAAAAGCTCGCTTGTCACACATACATTACAGCACAGTCAATTTCTTTCTTCCATGGGATCCAGGCTTGTTAGGAAGCTGAGATCAGCCATGAAACAGCACCCCTGATCCAGAGAAGATTAAGGTCGCCGCTCAAAGGACAACAGTGGAGACTTGCTGGTAATGGGGCTCGAACCTCAGACCTCACAATTAATAACCCAGAGTCCTAACTGTCAAATTATCACTTTGCAATGAGGAAGAGGAGACAGTCCACCATTCACAATTCAGTCCACCATTCACCATTCAGTCCACCATTCTCAATTCAGTCCACCATTCACAATTCAGTCCACCAATTCAGTCCATCAATTCAGTCCACCAATTCAGTCCACCATTCACAATTCAGTCCACCATTGTCAGAAATTATGCATTAAAAATTATTTGAGGAATTTGCAGAGTGCCGTGATTGATAATTTTTTTTGGAAACATCATTCAGAAGATCAAATTAGCCCATTTACAACCATGTCCCGGTTAACATCTTCACTCTGGTGTTTGATGTAACTGAGGCTCTTGACCTGTTCCTGCAGGATTTCTATGCCTTGTGTTGCTGCCACACGATTGGCTGATTAGATAAACACATGATAGTGCCGAGGCGCTTTTAAGAAAGTGGACAGTTTGTGTGTGAGAATATATAAAGGAAATAGATCCTGTTTACGCACAGATGTCCTCAGCTATTCCTGTTTATCACGAAGGAGTTTGTCCTCCATAGGGAATCCAAGACGACTCACAACTGTGTGCCATGCAATACAATGGAGACTTCAGGATCTTCTAAATACCTGCTTTAGTCATGAGGGTTTCTGTGCTGAGGAGCTCTCATTCCAGCTGGATGTACTGGAACAAGTTTGGGTTTATCAGGAAATTTTCATGTAATTATATTTATTTCCTTTTATTTAAAGAGGCAAAAGCAATTACTGCAGTTTTGACCACAACATTTCCAAAACCTGCAACTAGGGAAGATCACTGATTTCCTGCTCAGGAACTCGAGATTTTTTCCCCCTTTTCCGTTTTTTTTTTTTTCTTTTTCTGCGAAGTTCAGCAAATGACATCGAAACAACATGGCCACTCGCAGCATAAACAAAGCAGCCCTTCTTACATTTAAATTAATATTATACAGAGCTCATCAAAAGTGTCTAAACACCTGGTGTTTTATGTTTTTTTAAGAGACGCATGTTCATTTTACTTATATGTCATAAACTCTGACCGAACAAATCTATAAATGTCCAGATGGTCCACTTTATTTCCATTGAAAAATCCTCCCTTTGAACATTCAGATGAAAAAGTTGCCAAAGATGTTCTTCACTAGTTGGAGATTTCTTTCGTGTGATGCACTTCATCCCGGAGCCCGTTGACTGGGCAGAACATTCCATGATGGAGATCACTCCAGACGTTTGTTTGCTCTCTAAATAACGCTTACAGAACTCGGACGTGTGCTTCGGCTCATCGTCTTGTTGTACGGTGAAGTCGGTTCCAACAGTTCAGTATTACCTTCACCTGGAATAAATCTCAAACCTTCCCTGCTTGAAAAAACAACCCCAAACCATTAAACTTCCATCGCTCCTGTTCTTGGTCTTACGTACGCTCTTCTGTTCGAGACAAAAATGTCAAATTTGGACTCCACAAAACTTTCTTCCACTTATTCACTGTGCATTTTTTGTGTGCTCCATTTATCTTGTTTGCCTCAATTAAACATGGAGAATTCAGGCGTCACGAAAACCATTAAGGAACTGGTGTTTCGACACTTTTCACAGACGCTGTACACACACACACACACACACACACACAACAGAAACAAAAATAAAATTATATATATATATATATATATATTTCATATACACACATAAGAGAAAAAGAGAGAAGAGAGAGAGAGAGAGAGAGAGAGAGAGAGAGAGAGACCGACCACTGCAGCTGTCACAAGCCTCCATCTACCAGGACAAACCCTGCTCATGAGAGTAGGTTGAGCGACTGCTGAAGAGCATCATCAGTAGGATTATTGTGAAAGAAGGCTTTTGTTGGTGTCTCTGAGCAGCCGAAGCTCTGTGCCGTGATTATAAAACAGGAGATGCAGCCGTATCAGCAGTCAGCTCTTTCACTGGCCAGGAAGGTGGCCCCCAACACACACACACACACACACACACACACACACACACACACACACACACACACACACACACACACCTCAAAGTATTAATAAAAAAAAAAGGTTCCAGATTTTTATGTTTGGTTGAAGTTTGGGCTCGTCTCAGTCTTTCTTCGTTCTTTAGGGTGTTACTGACAGTGCACCTTCTGAGTGTGTGGGTGTGTGTGTGTGTGTGTGTGTGTGTGTGTGTGTGTGTGTGTGTGTGTGTGTGTGTGTGTGTGGACTGAGGCGAGTGGGTTGAGATTAGTTTACTGCAAAGGCTCCAATATCCATGTGGGTAGGGGGGAAAAAAGCAAAAGCGTTTACTGCTAATACACATTAACTATGTTCAGTCACTTCCTGAAACACCATATTATCTCTCTCTCTCTCTCTCTCTCTCTCTCTCTCTCTCTCTCTCTCTCTCCTCTCTCCCTCCCCTCCCTCTCCCTCTCTCTCTCTCTCCCTCCCTCTCTCCCTCCCTCTCTCCCTCCCCCTCCCTCTCCCCTCTCTCTCTCTCCCTCCCTCTCCTCCCTCTCCCCTCCCTCTCTCCCTCCCCCTCCCTCTCCCCTCTCTCTCTCCCTCCTCTCCCCTCTCTCTCTCCCTCCCCTCCCTCCTCTCTCTCCCTCCCCCTCCCTCTCCCCTCTCTCTCTCCCTCCCCCTCCCTCTCCCTCCCCCTCCCTCTCCCCTCTCTCTCTCTCTCTCCCTCCCTCCCTCCCTCGACGTAGCAAATCCAAGATCGAAGGTGCAGCCGAGATGTACGTAAGCAGGCTGAAGATTTCAGTTCGTTCCTACAATAGAGTTTTTATTAAGAGGGTGTGTCCCACTGTGTAACGTGAACACAGGAAGTGCATGACCTCATTTTCGGGAAACACGTTTGTTGTCCTTTTTGGATTCTGTGCCTTTGGCATGATCTTGTCACAGGTCTTAATAAGAATATATTCAACAACAGGTCAAGAGTTTTTTTTCCTGCATTTTATATGGAGAACCTGAGGTACACTTGAGCTAAATTGTGAAACATTGTGAGTTTAAGCAACAACCGACCCACCATTAAAAAAACAAACAAAAAAAAAAACTATTCTCAATTTCACCCTATTAGGCCTTGGAGAACATTCAGACTTTAAGACCAGGGTTGATATGACATGCTAGGATGTTGAATTCACAGTCTTTCCATCATAACGCTGGACAACGGCCTACACGCAAGTTGCAGTCTGTCCTGACCAAACTGTCTGAGTGTTTGGTTTATACTCAGCAAGGTCTTACCCCATTCTTTACCACACTGATCCATATCTCCTCTTCTTTCATCATTTTTCCAGGAAGGATTTAGATGTTGTAGTGTGAAATCTCCTGCATCTCCAGGGTGGCACTGCTGTTGTTCTTGCCTCTGTACTAGAATACCTATACCATCCATATACTCCTCACTTGCATGAAGACGGGCGACTGGTTGCTCTGCAGCGTGTACGGTTAAATAAATCCGCCATTCTGGAATATGAAGATGGTCCTCGATTTTTCGATCTTATGATGGCGGCAAAATTGTACAAATATTTTGCGTGTTCTCGCGAACCCTTTTCCAGGTCTGGAACTATGAAGACATGAGTGTCGGGGTGAAAGAACTCACGTCCTACACATTGTCCCAAACAGAACGCCAATGAACACCTTGAACCCCTCAACATCAATGCCTGATCTCACAAAAACTCCTGTAGCTGAAGGATCAGGTTCTCCACATCAAAACAGGCATGTATATGATCATTATATTCTCCAAAAACCCATTAAAGCTCAACTCTGGTAGAATCGCCTTCAGCTAGTTGGTGTTACTGCAGGTCAGCTGAGCTCAGCCACTTCCTGAAGGAAAATATTTTGCATGCACATTTACACACACAAACTCTGCAAGTATTTGCTTACAGAAGCCGTCAGTATCACTGCACTGTGGTGGATTGATGTCCAGCAAAACGTGGGCTGTTACGAAACACGTTGCATATGACGTGACGTGTCTTTCTGTGTCCCACGCCCTTCAAAACCAGGAAAATCAAAACCAGATTAAAATGTTCACCTGCAAGCCGTTCTCTAAAAAAAAACTGCCCGAAAGCGAACTCTGAAGCGATGTGCACAGCCCAGGGCTTACTTCCTGCTTCAGGTCACTGCAGATCAACAGATTGAGTTCTTGTTTAACGCGAGAGCTCTGTGGTTGGACGTGGAAATCATATTGAGTCAGCGAAAGTCACAGGAGCGTCATCAGTGAGAGCAGCGTTTTATTTTTCGATTCTAGGAAATTTCCCACCTGAAATC
>JBCEWE010000529.1:22500-167500 GCA_039877035.1 Silurus lanzhouensis
CTTTGACAGCTTGTTGGTATCTACTCAAAGCCAATAGGGACCATTGGGAGATCATTATACCCACAGATTCCGGCTTCTCCACTGGTTTAATTGGTTTGATGACGCTGGTTTAGTGATGTGCACAAACACACCATGTAATGTGAACCATGTGGAAACCATTAACCAGTTTAATGCTTAACAGCTGATGCCTTGCAGTGGTGTTTATAGTGGAATATTTCTACAATGGTTTCTATTGTTCTGGTTTGTTTTTTTCCCAGCAGGATATAATATGCATTTTGGTATTAAAATAAAATAATGATCAGATTGAATAGGTTGTAGTTTTAATTTCCGCCATGTTCAGGAGACACGAGTGACCCAAGAGTTATCACATCCTGGTTAGGTTTTATTTTCATCATTTTATTTGATTTACAATAAAGTTTTTGTACACTTTCATTTTGTAAATTAAAAAGTACAAATCGACTGTTTTTTTTTTTTTTTTTCCTATCAGAAAACAGCGCCACCTACCTGTGATTCTTGATGCCACGTGAATTGTGTTTGAAAGTGGACTACTATTAAAAAATGACAAATAAAACTTTTGTGGTGGCCTCATACTCTCACTCTAACCTCTAACCTTCACACACTACATCAATACTGCAAATACATTGTGTCCAAAAGTTTGTGGACACCCGCCTTTCAGATCAGTGTGTGCTTTTTGAACATCCACATTTAGGCTTCATTTGCTTCCACACTTCTGGAAAGATGTTCCACTAGATTTTGTGCTTGATGCTAGCAAAGTCAGGTACTGATGTAGGTCAGAAGGTGAGGAAGTTCCTGGGGTGCAGTCAGCGTTCATATTCTTCCCAAAGGTGTTCAACAAGGATGGAAATCAGAGTTTTGGAGCAGGAGATCTTCCACTTCAACAACAAGTAAAGCAGATCTTCATGGAGCTGGCTTTGTACACAGAGGCATTGTCATGCTGGAACAGGTTTGGGTCTCCTAGTTCAAGTGAGGGGAAAAGTTCATGGTAGTGCATCAAAAGAAGTTTGAGGAACAACATATGGCTGGCATCCTAATACCTTTGTACAATACAGTGTGTGACAATTTTTTTATTAAATCTGTAAACTTTGTACACAAAATTACGTCTTTATTGTTCCGTTATTTTTTCAAAACAGTTCATAGGAGAAATACTTTCCTTTCCAGCTGATGGTAAAAACATCTGAGGGAAATAAACTCATTCTGTGTCACGCCTGAAAATGGAAAATAAAGTCAGCAGCACATTTCGAAACAGAGAACCAGGTTACCGCTCAGTCTAGAAGGTGATGTGAAAGACGTGCGGCTTTACAAAAAGAGGGGTTTCAATATTAGTCACGAGTTGCTTTCCAGGAACGCAGCAAATCTCATCAGCATGCAAAAAAAAATGCCCTCCTTTTTTTTTTTTTTTAAATACAACGCATGCAAAACGAAAAAATCTGTAATGCGTCCTCGCTCCAGCTTTTACGTTACATCCTGGGTGTCTGAAGGTCGATACAGAAGGTCTTTTCTCCCTGCTGCTATTAGACTTTACAATCAGAGCTGCTCCGTGAACCAGTCACCAAAATATGTACAATATTACCCATGAATGAGCAATATGTCTGGAAACGTAACTACTTATTGGATGTCTCTTTTTCTTTTGTATTTATACACTGTTATGTATATACTTTTACTACGTCTCTATATTTTTATATTTATATATTTTTTACATTTCTTTTTCTTTGCAGCTGTAACAGAAATTTCCCACTGTGGGACGAATAAAGGTTTATCTTTCTTTTGCATAGCTGAAATTTCATCACTCTGATTAAACTGCTGTGTGACTGACTTGCGTTTTATTCAGTCTGGCGATTAAAGCAAAATTCTCTACAAAAAAACAAACATAGAAACAAACACAAAGGGGAGGGGGATTCAGAAATTCATAACATCTGGATAAAATACATTTATTAATATAGCATTAAAAGTCTTGTAAGAACGCAGGTTACAAGGGTGCTGTAAATTTAAAATATCAAAATGTAATTTTTCAGAGAAGGCATTCATGAAGAATATTCCTATCATTCGTGGTGTCCCGTGAACTCGACTTAATCCGAGCAACTTTCGAACCGTGATGGATTTTCTTTGCTTCTTCTTGACGTCCTGAAGCCGTGGTGTTAAAGAGTAAATCGTTACGGCATTTTGAACGTAAAAAAGTAGACATCGAGAAAACGTTGTTCGAAGCGGTTATGGGTAAAACAAAGGCCGACTTAATTGCGCTGTCGTCGTGTTTGTTACGCAGAGTGGAAAGTGAAAAGAAAAAAAGAAAAAAAAAGTCAGTCTTTAAGCTAATCTAAAATCATATCGATGAATAGATAAATCCAAAAACTCAGTCTGACAACATTTCTTGGTATGAAAGCGATGAGCTGCTGAGCCGCTTGTCGTCAGCTCTCCATGATCAGCTCTCCATGATCAGCTCTCCATCATCAGCTCTCCATCATCAGCTCTCCATCATCAGCTCTCCATCATCAGCTCTCCATGTGTTCTTTCCGGTCACTGCTTCCCGTTTGCGTCTCGGGCGTGGAGAGGTGCTCTAGCTCGTATCTCCCGTTCTGATCCGCAGGCCGAACCTGATCGGAAGGTTTCTTGTGCTCTAGGATCTGCTGCATCTGGTGAGTAGCGTAGTCCGGCTTGGTGGTAAGGGGACACTGCGGCACCTCGATCCCCAAGATGTCCGGCACCATGTAGGGTCTGAGCCATCCCACTAGCGGAGTGCTGCCTGGGGTGTAGTGAGTCTCACGGTGGTAGAACAGGAGCCCGTCCACCTGGAGGCAGGAGTGCAGAGTGAATACTGCGTACACGTAGCGAATAATTAATATGTATACATAATATAATACAGTCAGTAAGGTAACTATAGCGACTGTTATGTAAGCATTGTGTACTCTCATAGGGCTTTTTCTCGTCCGTTCGAGCCTGTGATTATGAAAAGCATCAGAGACAGTAAAAAATAAAAACACAGTAAAAGTTACATATTCGTATTGAATAAGCATAAAAAAAAAAAATTATTACATAATTGTGTTCACGTTATAATTTTCATCTGCATGCCTATTAAAGCGTATATGCGCTAGAGGTTGACTGAAAACCCATACCGATAGTTTTTCCGGCCTCCGGTTCCGCTGTCATTACGAGAGCGGCCTCTAGAGGCGTACCACTGACGCCACGTGATGTTTGTTTTTACACGCGAGACTGCGTGCTGCACGGCGAGCACTACGATATATTTATTATTTATAGTTCGTGAATTAATGATATTTATTCATACATAAATTCATATTTACATGGAGTCGTTTTTGTTTTTATACAGTATTCATAAAAAAAATTCTCTTATCTTTTATTGGCTAAGGCTAGCTATCAACCTAGCGATCTGTAAAATCAGCCGACCTCTAATTTGTCCCACGTCATTAAGTATTTGCTGCAATCGCTGTTTACTACACCATATCTCTGAATATTTGGGATTTCTTTTCTTTTTGTTTTTTTTTCCCTTCTAGAGAACAAATTCTGAATTTCTATCAACCCCACGTATGAACGCAACATGCCGGTGCTCTTACGCTGAAGCTGTAGTCGTGCGCCAGGGCCTTCTGAATAGACTCCGCTGTACAGCTGATGCTGTTCAGACTCACAAAACGGAACTGCAAACAAGCACAAGTGTGGTGAAAACAAAATTACATTCGAGTGAAAAAAAACAAAAACGATGAAAACAGATTTCAGTACTAATAGGCAACGTACAGGGTTTCGTTTGCAAATCTCCGACAGTCCTTCTACCTCGTCGACCTTCGACTGCAGCCAGTAGAACCGGAACTCGGACTGTTAGTAAAGATTTAGAGATTCGCATCAGAAAAACGATGACGGCTTTGAGATCTCGATTACAGAATAATAAGACGTACTGAACAGTCGTAGACAGGATGCCCCCTCCAGCACATCACATCCAGGATGTAGAAGGTCCTGTCCACTTCACTGTAAATGCAGTCTAGGATGGTATAATCTGTAGAAATGAATAATCCAGACCTCATTACCACCAAATACGTAGGATTTCTAAATCAAACTGTAAGTAAAAATACGTTCAGTCCCGTACTACAAACCTTTTCCCATCGCCGAGTTGTGTCTGTTTCCTCCAGGCAGCAAAGACGGGAAACGATTCACACAGTACCCACTTTTAGTGTACGATGCAGTGGAGCCCTTATAATTACACAAAAATACAAAATACAGCAATAAATATTAACAGAATGAGAATTTCAGTAGCATTGATTTAGCGTTGGATTTCTGATCAGAAATCCAACGTCTTTATCACTGAGTTTCCGCCACCCCTGAAATACATTGGCTGCATTTCAATTCCTTGAGAACGTAAAAGTCATGAATGGACTTAGAAATACGGAATAAATCACAGAGAGAAAAGCTGAAACGAGTGTTGTAGCTAGGCAACAAGGTTCTCATCTCACATGGGGTGTCCCGGTATTTAGGCCACGCTGTTACAGATAAGATGTTTAAAGAAATTCCTCATGAGAACAGAACCATATTAACATTTACACCATTGTTTTAATGAACATGCTCATTTTAATACATTATTGTTTCTATGGCAACACATTATGTTCCTTCGAAATGCGGGGTCTCCATCCTTTGGTACATTACAGACCAGTTTCTTTATGATAATATTCTGGAGCACCGTCTGGTGGAGTGTGTGTGTGTGTGTGTGTGTGGGAGGGTCAGGAGGATGGGTGAGTTGCCAGCAACAACAAGCTGCCACTGCTTGGCCCTTGAGCAAGGCCCTTAACCCTCAACTGAGTCAAACACTGATTGATTTTTATTACAATAATCATGACCCCAAAACCGTCTTTTCAACTACCTCAAATAAACGTGTAAACATGGTCACGTGTGTGGTGGTGAGTTCGAGTCTGGAGTTTCTTCATCATTTATTCCTCTCTAAATGTTCTGCTTGATGTTGAACTGATGCTGAACTGTATGTTGGTGATCAGTAGATGCACCGAGCGCCGATCAGAACACATGTAAAACAGAGCGTGCGCTCGACCCTGACTGGTGACTCGCTACGTGTTTCACCGGTTACGTTTTTATCCTCGTAAACACAAAGAAACGACTGATTTCACTACATGTAGTAAAAAGTGAGTTTGAAATGTAGTGAAGTTACAAAAAAATCTCCACAAATGGAAAAACTTCAGTAAAATTCAGATACAAGAAAAATCTACTTAAGTGCAGGAACACATTACATTTACTTCCTTAATGTCCAACACTGGTTATCATCATCACGTGGTCTTTTCTTACCTCCTCCGCTGAAGAAAAGGTCCATGTTTTTGTTCTTATTAAGTGGGAAGGATGCTTTCTGAAATCAGGGTGTATCTAAATTTGAATAGTGGCTCTTAAAGGGCAGAATAAATAATACATTTATAGACATTTTCCCCCAGAATGATCTGGCAACCCTGTAGGAATTCTACCACGCCGCAGGTACTGGGCTGCGTCCAGGTGTTCGTAGACCTCTGGTCTTACCAGATGTTTCATCAAGACCTTATAAGACAAGTTCATGTCTTGGGCCGTTTCCCTGTTAGACGTGGCATGATGAGATTAAAATTCCCGCAGGAAACGGTGGCCGAGATGAAGATTAGAAACGAGAAAAGCAGATCGGGACGTTTCTACGCATCAAAACAAAGTAAACGTGTTGATAAAAAGGCGATCGGTCCGAACCTTAGATGCGATGATGAGCGAACGCTTTCCGACGGGACACACCACCAGCAGCCAGTCGGCGCTAAGATTCACAGGGACGTCCACCAGCCACTCCGACAACATCAGCTGTTCAAACCCAGAACGTTCATTAAGTGGTAGATTTCAGCAGGGGATTTTCATCACATGACACGTGAGCATATGGCGTATTTTTGCATCAGTCTAGTGGTTTTTCTGTGGTTCAGGCAGAAAATCTGCATCCGAAACTGGAAAAAAAAAGAAAAATCGTCCGTATCAAATCAAAATCTTGTCAGTGCATGTACATGCAGATGAGGAAGGATTAGGAAGTGATTAAACATCATTAAACATGTTCTTATTTTCTTAACACCAAAACAGCACTGACTGTGACTGTCATTAGACAATCTATTAGAATGATGTGGAAACTGTTTAATGCGTATTTGCTGCAGAACCACTTAAAAATCCACGATCCTGATGGGTTTTCCGTCGATATGAAGCTGAGCGTAAGCGTAACCCTACTCTATATCGTTCCTAGCAGATACTCTACATCTTCACTGGGTTACGACCTGGTTGGCGTAATGTCTTGGCAACTTTCTGCGTTGCTCGACCTCCATCCCTTCGTCTTCCGCTTCATCCTGCTGCTGCTTTTTCTGTTCCTTCTCCTCGTCCTCGTCACTCTCTGTCCCTATCCAGTCTCCGTCTGCCAAACGCCGAGCGTGATTCACGTAGTTCAGCCTTTTCCTACAAAAAAAAAAAAAAATTATTACAAAACAACACGTTCTACAGGTGCACCACGTGGACTACAGTATCATCAACAATATGGAGTTCTTCCTTAAACTGGCACATGTTAGTAAACTCAGGTAGTGATGTAGGTGAGAAGATGAGGAGGTTCCTGGGGTGCAGTCAGCATTCACATTCTTCCCAAAGTTGTTCAATAGGGTTGGAGCTCTATAGATGATTGTGTGCCTCCAACTTTGGTACACCAGTTTGGGGAAGAACCACAAAGCCCTGGGAAAGTCTGGTGTCCCAATACTTTTGTCTATAGTGAATATTGGTGTGTTTATATGTACAAGGAACACGGTACTTACTGCTTCTGCTCCTGCAGGAACTTCCTCCGCCGCTCGTCCTGGTCCAGGGCGCTGTATTTGCTCTTGTACTGAGCCAGACGAGGATGTGGAGCCGAGGTGCTGTTCGCTTCTCTGCTTACACAGAAGCTGGAGGACAGAGCCTCAGTCAAGGCGTCCATCTCAGACCTACAGATCAGACGAGAAACATTCATACTGACTTTAACGGAGGTTAAAGGGGTTTTTATTCTCGTCCTCGAAGGACCCAGTGTTCATTCAAGTTTTTATTCCAAACAGCAAAACCGACCTTTTAAACACCGACATCAGTTAAACATTTCAAGATGATACCGTTTTATTTCTTTGGTTCAGACAGACAGCAAATATTCCATTTACTTAAGCGCCGTCTGACTTCTAACACACATCCCCTTTCGCACGTCCCCTTTCACACACGTCTTTGTAGTGCACATAAAAAAGATCAAATAAAACCAGATGTTGTTTTCCTGTTCTGTGTGCAGGAAGTTACAGCTCTACCTCTGCCATGTTAATCTGTGTTCTATGTGACTCTCAAGACGTGTCATATTCATATTTTTTACACTTAAATCAATTTCTTAATGTGTTGCATGTGAACTAATATTTTTAATCAGATTTACAAAAGTACAAATAAATGCAGTTTGTATTACATGTACGTCCAAAAGTCCCAACAGCTGGAAACATGAAATGAGTGATCAGAGTGAAAATAATAATAATTATTATTTACTGGTACATATCAGCTTTGCTTTTGTTTTGTTTTGTTTTTTTCTGTACATATAATAAATAGAAACATGTACAGATGTGACGATCAGGTGTCTCCAAATGTTTTCATTTCAGATGAAAACCTGAACAGAATTGATAGGCAGGAGAACGAGGAACTGCTTATTGCACAAATCAATACATTACACAAGTTAACTTCTTTATTAGCCCATAATTCATATCTACATAAGAAACCCAACATGCTGACCATCAGATTTAAAACTCAAACCTGGGGATTATGGACGCTGATGCCTGGGATGCAGGAAAACTGCTCCTGCAATTGTCACGCGTACTGCACGAAATCTAAAGTCCAATCGCAAATAACGCGCTCCTCCCTTATGTTCGTGCACTACCCTCGGTGTAAACCTAACCTATTAATCTACTACTTAGTGCACTTCATAATAAACAAGACCCCAATTTAGGATTAAACCTACAACCCATGTGCGCCGCCATCTTTGTTGTTGGTCGACCAAACGCCTTCACGGAGTTTATAACGACTAATCTTAAATAGTAAATAAGGGATGTGGAAAAACAGGACAATAAACCCAGAAATAGCAAATGATTATATGTTAGATCAATGTTACATTTATGATTGTTTTATATCTATATATTTTTTATTTGTATTCCAATTTTTAAAATCTCAATAACATACGTTTATACACTAGACGGCGCCAGAGAGTTACAAAAAGTAACTATTGGATGAGATTTAAATCTCAAATAAAACTCTCATCTCTTATTTTCGTCCACTACTCTAAATGTAGACCCTTTAACCTTATACCTAGTGCACTTTATGGAAAACAAGGCCCTGATTTGGGATTTTAAAAAACACCCCTTTGCGCCGCCATCTTTTTTGTTGGTCGACCAAACACCTTCACGGAGTTTATAAGTATTTGGATACTACACAGAGAGTGTTGGGAAAGTGAAAAATGAACCCAATCAAGAAATTAAGACATGTTTAAAATGTCTAGATATTTTATATATATATATATATATATATATATATATATATATATATATATATATATATATATATATATATATACCGTATAGTATTTAGATTTAATAATGGGGATACATATATATATATATATATATATATATCTCCCCATTATTAAATCTAAATACTATACGGTATATATATATATATATATATATATATATATATACCGTATAGTATTTAGATTTAATAATGGGATACATATATATATATATATATATCTCCCCATTATTAAATCTAAATACTATACGGTTATCCGCTAGATGGGAATAGAGAGTTACAAACCTGTACCATCTGTCGCATTAAAAGGGAGGAGACTCAAATCACAAATCGCATCCTTATGTTCGTGCACTACCCTAGAAAGACCTAAACCCTTTAACCATGTACCTAATGCAATTTGGGATAAAACCAAAACCCAAGTGCGCCGCCATCTTTTTTGTTGGTCGACCAAACGCCTTCACGGAGGTTATATGGAATAATAATAATAATAATAACAATAATAATAATAATAATAATAATAATAATAATAATAATAATAATAATAACAACAATAATAATAAGAATATTACACAAGGAGTGTTGGAAAACAGGAAAATTATCAAAAGATAATTATTAAACATATATATTTAAAAAATGGATGAGTGTAGAAATGGATGAATGGTTTCTATCTATCTATCTATCTATCTATCTATCTATCTATCTATCTATCTATCTATCTATCTATCTATCTATCTATCTAATATATTTGTTTTTTCTATTCACGTATTTTAAAATCTCAATCCTAAAGAGATCCACTAGGCGGCAACAGAGAGTTACAAATCATTCCCAATTGTTCCTTTATAAAGCGAGGAGGATATAATAAAAGACCAAAAAAAAAGGGGGAGAAAAAAAAACTTTCCCGCATTCATTGTTCGTGTCTCTCGTCACGGAAAGACGCGTGGAAACGTGAGAAGTTGTGGATTATGAGCGGAGCGCTGGTGCTCGCGGTTATTGTGTTGGAGTGGTGACGGAATGAGAAGTGCGCGCGAGGCACAAGGACGCGCCCGGTACCATCACCGCCGGCTCTCCTTCTGTTTGTTTGTTTCTTAGTTAATTTTTTTATTTATTTGTGTTTTTTTTTTTTTTTTTTAAGTACGCGCGACTTTTCTTTGATGTCTCGCGACATTGTTTTGATCTTTGTTATTGTTACAAAATGACCGGGCGGCGCTCCGAGGCGCAGGAACACCGACACCACGGGTTCTAGTTTGTAAGTTCGCCGGTGTTTCCATCACCTCCAGGACCAAAAACACACAATCCTTTTTCTCTGCTCCGATTTCTTTCTCAGACTCGGCTTGTGATCGCTCAAGAGTGTTGTGAAGGTGCAGCTCCTGGACCTGGGGGTGAGGACTCAGTCAGTGTCGTAATTCCTTCCTGTTTTCCTGAAAACTCTTTTTGCAACAAGTGTTCAAGATCTTGTGTTTCCAAGAAGCACCTGGAGCTCCCTTTCTTTTGTTCTTCGTCTTCTCCAGCCTGGATCTTCAGCCCTGCGTGATGGAGCGGAGAGGAAACTTTGTTGAAGGGTTTCAGCTCTGGGTTCCTGCACGCGAGACGAGTTGAATCGTCGAGACTTCGAGCCGTTACGAGTGTGTACTTTTTTTTGTTGGCACCACGAGAGAAGTTACGATGTCACTGAAAGCTGTAGCACTTTACACGTTCCAGAGCGAGAACAAGGAGGAGATCAGCATACAGGAGAACGAGGAGCTGGTCATTTTCGATGAGAACTCGGTTGACGGATGGTTACAGGGTGAAAACAGTCGTGGCGAGAAAGGCCTCTTCCCCGCCTCGTACGTAGAGATCGTTCGTCCGCGCTCCAACTCCAACCTGACCGATTACTCCCTGAGTCCTGCAGGTTCTCCTGGAAAAGATGCCTTCTTCACTCACAGTACGAACGCCACGGATTACGACGATGACGACGACGACTGGGATGACTGGGATGACAACTCGACGGTGGTCGAGGACGAAGACCCTCACCAGGCCGTGGGTGCCAACGGACACGCGCAGCAGAGACCGAACCATAATCCTAATGTGCAATACCGTTCCAGGCCCCACATGGAGCGCCAGGACAGCATCTCCAGCTCCAGGAAAGGGAGCATGGTGGGCCGTAATCTCAATCGCTTTTCCAATTTCGTGCGCTCGGGCGTCGAGGCCTTTGTGCTCGGCGACGTACCTATGATGGCGAAGATCGCCGAGGCGTACACCATAGAAATGGGCCCGCGTGGACCCCAGTGGAAGGAGAGTCCACAGCCTTTCATCTGCTCAATCGAGGATCCCACCAAACAGACCAAGTTCAAGGGCATTAAGAGTTACATCTCCTACCGAGTCACCCCCAGCCACACCAGCAGACCCGTGTATCGGCGCTATAAGCACTTCGACTGGTTGTACAACCGCCTGCTGCACAAATTTACCGTCATTTCCGTCCCACACCTCCCAGAAAAGCAGGCCACCGGACGCTTCGAAGAGGACTTCATCGAAAAGCGAAAGCGGCGGCTCATCCTATGGATGGACCACATGACCAGTCACCCGGTTCTGTCTCAGTATGAAGGCTTCGAACACTTCCTCATGTGCATCGACGACAAGCAGTGGAAACTGGGAAAGCGTCGTGCCGAGAAGGACGAGATGGTGGGCGCCCATTTTATGCTCACTCTCCACATCCCTAAAGAGCATCAGGACCTGCAAGACGTCGAGGAGCGCATCGATACCTTTAAGTCCTTCGCCAAGAAAATGGATGACAGCGTCATGCAGCTGATGCACGTCGCATCCGAACTCGTCCGCAAGCACCTCGGCGGCTTCCGGAAGGAGTTCCAGCGCCTCGGCGGTTCTTTCCAGTCCATCAGCCAGGCGTTTATGGTGGATCCTCCGTACAGCGGCGACGCCCTAAACAACGCCATCTCGCACACCGGCCGGACGTACGAGAACATCGGGGAGATGTTTGCAGAGCAGCCCAAATATGACCTGTTCCACATGCTGGATAAACTCTCGCTCTACCAGGGATTGCTGTCCAACTTCCCAGATATTATTCATTTACAGAAAGGTAACGTAAAACTTATTTATCGTTTTGAATGAAGCGAAGTAATAACTTTCTCAAAATTACATCAATCAGGGACGTCTTTAAGTTACTTCTGAAAACATCTTTGCTTTTCTCTGTGGATGAGAATCTGAAATCTGGACAGAGATCCAGAAAATATCTAAAAATCCCAAGTGCAGCTGGATATCGATTCAGAGTCAAATCTGGTTTTCATGTTGTTGTTTTTTCATGTAATTCAAACAAACTTTGATCGTCTTTGAGTTTCAGCTATGGAATATCTTCTCCTACGTTTATCCCTCCTTCAGACCCAACAGCTGTGTCCCCCCCCGAACCCCCCCGCAGCGCACTGGAGGGAGAAAAGAGCAGCGTTTGCCAGATATTCAGCAAGTTTGTGCATGCACAGCAAACGTTCTAACACGCAACAGTCGTGCACAGCAGTCGCTCGGGGACTGTTATAAACCCTCACAGAGGTCACGGATATGCATAAAAAAAAAGAAATCTGTGTTATAAACCTAAACCTCGTCGACTGCTCCATGCTGCACCTTCGATCGTTTCGTCAAAATTCATAACCGCCCTCTTGATTTCGTTTCCTCGACTATTCGTGGTTTTACAGGAAGCCCACTTTGATAACCCTTTGCCTTTTCCATGTGTGCTTCAAGTAGAGCTAAATGGTTCACAGGAGCATAGTAAAAAAAGAAATTGGGAATGCTGCCTGAGGAAATTCTTATTGTGGCCTACAAAGCCCGGATTTCTCGAGCAATTCCATCGCGAGAAGTCTTCACATGTGGCTCACGAGCACGCTTTATTAACCCTTTAATCATCATCCTGCTGTAACCGATTCTCTCCGACATTGTTTCTAGAAGGTTGTAAGTGGTCTCTTCCCTGTTCTTTGAAGAACAGCAGGAGCCCTGAGGGTGTGGCGCGGGTCACATTTGGGACCGTTTTAATAAAGTGCAAGAATGAGATGGATTCTGAAATATAACAAAGACATCTTTTGATGCAATTTACTCCAGAAGATCTCGCTTTATACCGCCAGTCTGACCCTCAGATGGGCACTGTTAGTTCTGTCTGTTCGGTCGATCGTGATTGGATGTTTTCCACGTTCCACCGAGAAACCCTCGGATAGCGTCGTTGCTATCAAGCAGCAGGGGTTCCATGTTTCTGTTGCTTAGTAACCGACACTGTTAACCCCCCCGTGTGCTGCTGTGCTAAGCAACACGGAAAAGAAATGCACCTGCCGGTGTTGGGTTTCAGTCCAAGGTGGCGAGAGGCACAATAGCCCCGAAGCTCTCGCCGCATCTCCGGTGTCACGGCGTGAGGAAACCTGAGCGTCCGTTTAACTCTCGTGCAGACGTAGTAAAGGTGTAACGCAGGTGTAATAAGTGTACATGGGGAAGTTTGTAAGTACAGGCCGCACTGAAATCGGAACCGGAGCTCAGGAGCATCAGGTTTTGGCTCCTCCATTAATTATCCAGAGCGACTTCCAGTGATCTCATTTACACAACGGAGAAGCTTTATTACAATAAATAACAGTAGATAAACAGGGTATGAGGTTCATATGTACAGGAATGAAGGTGATTAATGTACAGAAGGTGCAGTAGGTAATAATATATGGTGTATATAGTAATATAAAATATACCGTGTTTATATTGTGTGCAGATGTCTGGAGAGAACATGCTCAAATGTCATGATAAAAGGTTTGTACAAGTATGAATTGTATGATGGATTATTTACCGAATATTTATGGGTGGAATTATACAGTATTGCGGCGATAAACGAGTTACGGATGGTGCTAAAACGCGTACTAGATAAACGATGCGTTTTTACAAGCTGCCTGATGGCGTTTCCGCAAATCGTCAGAATGTCAACCATTGTTCAGTTGTTTCTCTTTTTTCTATAATTATGATCTTTTTTTTTTGTTGACGTTTTGTCTGCAAGATGTCGAGATATATATAGTCATGATTGTGTATTACATGGTACACAAACAAGTGTTCGGAAAACCTGCTCTTCCCATTCAAAGCGGAGTGTTGTACTGCGCACGTCATCACGTGTTAATGACGTCATTTCCCACTCTGTTTTGGTCGATCTACTTTTATTTATTTATTTATTTATTTATTTATTTATTTATATTTAGAAGTGTCATGGCCGCCTTTACCAAAATGCTAAGTATCTTTTGTTTGCCCTGTCGGAGAATGTAAAGTTCTTCTGTAGAAAACTTCAAATGTTAGCAAGTAGCTTAGCAACGGTTTAATTGGCTAACGTTCTCGAGTCATAACTAAAATGTTGCCGATTATGTTCTCAAAACATGGATTATTACTCTAATAGATTTTACCAAGTAACATTTTTTGGCGGCCATGTTGACCCGATGTCACTGTAAACATGGTGTGTTTTTCGAAGGTTTTTATCGATTGTGTGGTGGGAAAATGGTGGAATTTTCCATAAGGGAATCACCTTTTCCTAACCCGAATCGTTATTTTACTCTTGACTGTTACACAGACACATCCCCAATGTTTTTTCACATCCACACATATCATTCTGAGGAGATGATCCTGGGCTGCCATGACAGTTGTTCGAGCAGACAGCTCAAGTTAGCATGCTAACTCTAGTCCAAACAATGTAAAGTTTTGTGTACGGATAACAGCCATGTAAACGTTCTCCTCGAATGCGCCTTTAATTTGACTAGTAAAATCATTCCTGATGTCATCTGTTCCGTTTTACACTATAGAACACGTGTCTCCTGCTACAGTTACAGCAGCGACGTGCGTTTCACGGTGTTTAAACAAACCAACAAGGAATAGTTTTTTTTATTCAGCTAATTCTGAGGAAACTCTGATTAGCCTGGTTTAGTCACGTCTAAACCGCTGTTTTATGTCTACAGAGTGCATATTTGATTCGTCTCGCTTCTCCGGCGTTGAGGATGATAGCTGAGAGCTGGTTCTTTGATGTGGACCAGACACACACACACACACATTGCTGAGTTTTAAAGGGCCTCATGCAGAAAAAAGGAAACGAAAGGTTAAATACCAAGGGAGGAGATGGCAACCCGAGAGACCAGCAAACTCCCTTTCCATCTGTAAAATGCCAGCAAGGAAAAGGAGTGAGACAGTAATGAAAAGTGAGACACAAGTGTGCATTTTTCCAACAGAAGGAATAAATAGCAGTATTCTAAGGCCTGTAGTGTGTGTGTGTGTGTGTGTGTGTGTGTGTGTGTGTGTGTGTGTGTGTGTGTGCGTGTGTTTCTTTTGCTCTTCTACTTGTGTTCGATTCGAGCAAACGTGATAACACCGTACGCCTCTTGCCACAGCGCCCAGGAACCCCCGAGTTCTCCACGAGAAATCATAAGTTCTTCTCCACAGAGCACTTCACCTCCTGCTCTTGCAGAACTCCGTATTTGAGAACGCTTCTTTTTAAATAGATTCCTGACTGATTTCTAACCTCGAGATGTAAACGGATGCTGTAGTGGGGGAGAAATGCGAGAAGTAGCGTCCGAACACTGTGTCCCATATATAGCCTTGTATTTGTATTTTTTTGTTCTCACATCCTGTCCCCATAACGAATCCGCACTCGACTCTTTTAAAAAAAAAAAAGAAAAAAAAAAAAAAGGTCTTGTGATCTCGGCGTCTCGAGCGATAAAAGATCAACAAACATGCGCTGGAGATCTTGGACTTCGTCCCGCCCTTCACAAACTCTTAGTCTGCATGTCAGTATTTGCTCGCAGATAAATCTGTGTGAAGGCTCCGGCTGTTTTTCCAGTCCTTCACCAAGGAGCCTGACATTCCTCGCAATGTTTCCTCTACACTGCACAGCAGGTCTGTTAGACACATAAAAAAAAAAAAATTTGTTTTCTCTTTTTTTTCAGTCCTGCTTCCAAAATCCAGCTGTAGCGGTTGTATGTATTGTCAGGAAGCAGTGTTTGTGTTCCCTCGTTCCTTGGTGCTGATTATAATCCACTGACCCACGTGTGTTAGTCGACCAGGATCAAGTACGAGTAGGACAGAATGGTGATTAATGTCAGAATGGTGCATGTTTATTCAATGTAAAGGTTTCGGTTTTTGTTGCTCATTCGTGAGCAGATGTGGAGCCTTTAAACGTTAGCGGACCATAGACCATCCCCGTGGTGGTGTGTGTGTGTGTGTGTGTGTGTGTGTGTGTGTGTGTGTGTGTGTGTGTGTGTGTGTGTGTGTGTGGTTTATTTATTTATTTATTTTTTTTTTTTTTAAACTGTATTTCCTCTGAAGATAGAAATTAAACAGACACACACACAAACACACTTCATCAGAGATCCAATAACTTCTCCGCTGCAGCTAATGAGATCCAGGCATCTTTGTGAAAAACATATAAACTCTGATACACATTGATGACAGACGTTATCCACTTCATAGCATTTCCTCTCTCTGTTCATTGGCACATGTAACGGCTATTATTTTTATTAGCGTCTCTTCTCCCGATATAATTTATGAGCGTACACTTAAAAAGTGTGCGTGACATAAACGTTTTTTTAAATCAGAAGTGAATTACTGGCCACCCGACTGTTTATTTTTTTTTAGTAAAATAATTCCTTGTCGGAGGTTTGAAAGGTTGGTTTTACGCAGTGGTTTCGCGCGAGCATCGCAAGTGTTTCGCATTCTGACCTGCGAACTTCCTGTACGCCAAAATTGTGCCGCACGTCAGAACCAAGTTGAACTAGAACAACAATTTCCAGCTGAGATTTAACACTTTGTGCCGTTGTCGTGAACCGTGTCTAAAATAAAAATGCTGAGCTTGCATTCCAAAGCGATTAACATGGATCAGTCAAATCGAGAAAATTGCTATGCGTGACGACTCCCGTGAGGTGGTGACGGGTAGTAAATGTGTGCAAGTCGAGACACAATGCTAGTCAGTTGTGCGTAGTTTAAAGTGTAAGATAAAGAAAGATCTCGAACTCTGTAGGATGCTGAATTGTGGCCTGTTCTCTATTAAACAGTCAGGACTGAGTACAGGAAGTGCAGTGACTGGAATTCCTGAGTGTAATCCGAGTCGACGGTGTTAGGATTTATGCTACATTCTTCTTCTAACTCGATAATTGTTTTCCCGACTGGATTGTTTCCAGCGAGTAATAAATGGGTTGAAGGATGATGTTTGCTTTGTAGTCTCAGATCAGAGCTCGACTTGTGCCGTTCGTCAGTAAGATGATGGAACTTAACGTTGTGACACGTGCTGTCCGATAGCAGTGGTGTGTGTGTGTGAGAGAGAACAGTACTTTGCTGTGCTTGGCACTGCTGCTTTATTTACACTGCCATTATTTAACCTCAGATGACCGCCATTATATACAGTACATTCAGAGTTCAACTGTTTCTCAAGGAGAGATTGGGAAACGCTCTCAAGTGATCAAGTGATGAAACGCCACAGTCTTCCACGAGGTGCTTGAGGAAAAGTCCAACACTTCTAACATCAGATTTCGGGGTGTATTTCAGCAGACCATATCAAGTACCTGAAAAAAATAATGTATTTCAGCATGTCATGATATGAACGAAAAAACACCTCAATGTATCTAATGATTTTGGCTGTAGACGTTCCAGCGTTTAAGTGGCACCATGCCCTCTAAACATTAGACTTTTATTCTTACTGAAGCCACTCAAACACTGGAACGTCTACAGCCAAAATCCGTAAATACGTTAAGAGAGAAAGAAATAAGGCAAATTGTAGCGTGTCAGTTCTCAGAAAGCAACACTGCACTTCAATCGCATGAGCATGTCCATTATTTTAGCAAAAGTATTGGGACACCTGAGTTTTCCAGCCAAACGTGGTTCTTTCACTAAAGCTGGAGATTGTAGAGGAGGCTTTTTGTGCGGTAGTAATACATACTCGGACTAGGAGACCCAAACGTGTTCCAGCATGACAATGCCCAGATCTGCTTTGCATGGGTTGGAGTGGAAGGTCTTGTGTGGCCTGCTGTAGAGCTCTGATTAAAACACAATGGAACACCTTTGAGACGAATGTGAACGCTGACTGCACCCCAGGTCTCCTCACCTCACCTACGTATGTAGATGTCTTCACTAACACTGCTGTGACGAAGTTGAAACATCTTCCCAGAAGAGTGGAGGACATTATCTTATGTTTGTGTCGACAGACTTTTGTCCATGAAGTCTTTTTCAATATAAAACCGAACTGGTTGCTGGTTTGCTTTTGTACGATTTTTATTATTATTATTTATTTATTTATTATTATTATTATTATTATTATTATTATTATTATTATTAATATTTTGAATATAATTTGGAAATCCATGAAACTGCTTCTTGTAATCCTGAAATCCAGCTCAGTACAGCTGATTGTTGTAACTCGAATGATGGTGCAGCTCGATAACAAACATCCATCCACCAGCCGAGTGTCTGATGCTGATACCGGACGGACGCTTTCTCTTTTCCTTCATGATCACACTCGTATCGCTCGTTCACTTTCTCACAGGTGGGAAAACCACGAGATCCAGTACACGTTTGGTGATTTTGCTGCTCTCCCGAGGGCAAACACTCCCTATTCAGATCAGGCACAAGCGATCTCTTGCAATGAGATCAGTTACCGATTGCAACAAGAAGTCCTGTGTGTCTGGTTAGACAAGCTCCTGCTGCAGGGTTCGCGTGGACACGCCGTTTCCTTCTTCCTTCTGGTTTTATATGAAGTCATTGTGAAACTTGAGGCCATTATTCCAACCTGCAATTTACATTTATTCATTTCACCACATGCTTCCATGAGCATACGAGTCATACGAGAAGTAGTTTGGGGTAAATGGTTTTGCTCAATGGAGGTCCTGAGATTTCAGTAGAAATAAACTATTGGTGATGCACCTGTGCTGGATGATCGGGTCGAAAAAATGCTTTTACAGCAAATCTTCTGTATTCGTTTCTGCCTGAAGCACTTTTGTAGATGTTAAGCAGGTTAACATTGGGGGGAAAAACAAGCTTGTTTCTGTTGCTGTTTTAATGGCCAGACTTTCATGGTTTGCTTCCAATTTTTTTAATCCTTCAAAAATATTTGGTAAAGGTTTTAATCCTTGTCATTGTTCCTACACAAATCCCAATATTAGAAATATTCTTCTATGCAGTTAGTGTGTGTTTCCACATCGGCGCTTTTTATCATCTCTTTCGCTCCAGGATCTTCCTCCTGTTGTGATGCCTGTTCGTTTCCTGCTCGAAAAATCCGAAATATTTTGTTCACTAACACTAAGTATTTATGTTCATCTCCACACATGCCAAAAATGAACAGCTCACCTCAGGAGACATGAGCAATTCAACTTCTGGTGCTTTCTTACTTGGGATTTTGTGATTCAATTCTATTCCAATATTTCTTTAGTGTTTAATAAAACATGTAGCATCAAATCATAAAATATCACACATTGTAAACCAAACAAGGCAGCATAGTGGTAGCCAGTTAGCTAGTTATGAGCATGAATGCAGATTGAGGCAAATAAATAAATTCCAAATAAAACATTTGAAAAAGGAAAAAAAAGTGAATCGTTGCCAAACCTAATCCCAACCCAGTCTGATCCCAGGTGAACAGGCTGGTGATTTGTTCTCTGTGCTTTTTCATGGTGGACCTAATAAAAGCTGTTAGCAGACACTGGGCCTCTTTCATCAAATTAGATACGAGTTTAATTAGCATGTCGTAAAAATTTGTTGTTTCTCATTACAAACGAAAACGGTCTAAAACAACTCTGTTGTATCGTGTGTCTGTAGTAAAAGACGCGATGCAGTGGCTGAGCTGCGTTACTGGAAGTTGCTGCACAGGTCATCTTTATGGTCTCCTTAAAGACTGCAGTCAATGTTCTAATCATGACGGCGTTCTAATCATAGTGCTTTTCAGCATATTGTATTTTCTAAAGAGGTTACGCCATGACATATCGATCGTCTATCAGTCACCCATCTTCACGTGATCCATACAACAGACTTGTAGTACGGTCCGCAAATGAAATGCAAAACGTCTTCGTGCCGTGTTTCCGGTCTCCACCTTTTACATGCGTACGAATGGAAGTCAGAGGAACTAAATGATGTGATTGTGAAATGTTCTCAGTAATTCATTGGTCGTTGATATTTGGCAACTACGCTTGTGAAAAGTGGCGTTACGCGGTTGGAATTTTTTTATTAAAAAAAAATCCATATAATAAATAGTTTTTTGGCCCAAGAAAAGATTCACGCTCAGTTTTCCGAGCATCTTTATGAAGTCCTCAGGAGCCGAATCTGGCGAGTAGTGTAGGTGCAGAAGTGAGAACGTGTTGTTTCCGGAGAGAAACTCACGTGCGAGGAGAGCTCGGTGACTGGGTGCACATGTGGTCAGAACAGCACCGCTTGCACGCCTCCTGATGTACACAGGACAATGTCTTTTGGTACACTGATGTATGAAGTTCGGTGCTTCCTGTGACTGTGTGTGCAGCCTCATGCTGCCACCCGTTGGTGTGTTACAAAACTAGTCTTTTTAAAACCACCATATATATATATATACAGTGGAACCTCGGGTTACGAATTTAATTCGTTCCGGTACTTTATTCGTAACCTGAAAAGTTCGTATCCCGATACAAATTTCCCCATAATAATGAACAGAAACTTCGGTAATTCGTTCTGGACAACCAAAAATATTACTTAAATAAAAATAAAGCCAATATTCACTAATATTATTTACTTTTAACATGTTATATTAAAATCATACCACATAAAAACATACAAAAGAGGAAAAGATCTTTAGCGGGTACTTTCCCTTTGAGAAGACTCGCTGCAGGAGACGACGTTCGTAGAAGGGGGAGGAGGGAGAGTTATTGTTTGGAAGGAGAATCTTATTATATGATATTATTTATATATGATTATATATTATATTATAGAATATTAAAGACAGTGTTATTAACACGAACGCTGAGACAATTGTTGCATTAGAGGGAAAATGAGAGCTGTTTCTTTAAGGCTACTATCAGTTGGTATTGAAGTCCAGAGTGAAATTCATTATGGGTATTGTACTTGGGAAAAGACTGTAACCCTGCTAAACTATCTTCATAAAAACAAGTCAAGTGGTTATGCATCGGCTAATGTTGTCCATCTCATCATTTCACGAGCATCAACTAACGAGTTGTTACGCTGCCGCCGGGAAAAGTTCAAGCGGATAAGTAACACGATGCTCTCGCTAGGGACACAGGACGCTAACTGATGTGACGAGCTGTGTGGATAGAGCAAAAACAACCAACATGCCTGCGATTTTTTTGGTGAGCGACGTTCGTATCCCGATATATTGTTCGTAATCAGGGGCAAAAATTTTGATGAACTGCGATTCGTAACCTGAATTATACGTATGCCGGGGCGTTCGTAACCCGAGGTTCCACTGTATATATATTATATACTTAAAACTAAGCTTGGTCTGACTTATGTGACGTGCCATATGATGGCCTTTCTTTGGAGCAACAGAACACCCAACACTATTATTCACTATATCTTCTCTTGCCTTCTCCCTGTAGCCCACTGCTATAGCTGTTTAAACATCATCTGAATGGGTGTTGGTCACTACGTGCAGCCTGAATGGCTGTCATATGCAAAAATTTGGCTTTCGTGTGCTGCGTGACCAGGCCACATGTGTTGGCTGTTTCAGTGTAAGTTAGACCAGAAAGTACAAGCGAAACTTTAGCCAATTGGAAGATCCGTCTCTTCAGCATTGTTATTGAGGAAATCATGAATCATGATAAAAAATCAGGACTGTTTTATTGCCTATCGCTATGAAGTATGTATGCGCAAAAGTATGTGGAGATCTGCACATCACACCCATATGCGAGTCTTTCTCAAGCTGTTGTGACAAAGATGGACACAAAATCGTATAGAAAGTCTTTTTAATGCTGATCAGTCAAATTTCCTCTCGCTGGAAACAACACGTCTGCACACCAGACCTCCTGGCTAACATCAGTGCCTGATCTCACTAATGCTCTTGTAGCTGAATGAGTATTAATCCCTACAGTCATGCTCTAAAATAAATCCAGAAAAGTGGGGGTTATTAGAAGAGTTAAAGTGGAAGAAGTATAGAATCGGATGTTCAACAAGCACATATAGTCACCCTCCGTATAAATCTTGACCAAATAGAGTTTATTGGTAGGACATTTGAATGAACTTACACAGTGGTTTTGATCTGCCTTGTTCTGTTTCTTGGCACGAAACGTCATCTGGGGAAGATTACATTTACGCCCTTATCCAGAGTGACATACGATTATTTTGTTCATGTAGCTGAACAGTTAAAGTTAAAGGCCTCGCTCAAGGGCCAATCAGTGGCAGCCTAGTGGTGGTGGGAATTGAACTCACTACCCTCTGATCAGAAGTCCAACATCTTAACATCCAACTGGAAACATTTGGTGTTCGGCACTTGAACTTTGATATTATCTTGATTCGAGCACTTGTATGACTCGTTTCAAGGATTTCCCCAAATACGACTTAAAATCGAATGGGCAACTAAATTTTATAACATCGCTCACCGTTAAAATGAATCAAAGTCCCTAAACACTGACTTTATATAAACTGTATAAACGCCTCATTAGAAAAATGCCCCCAAATAACCCACTTGCCAAACTGCTCGAGTAGTTAAACACATCGTTTCCATCAGCTCATGAATCAGAACACATTGACGTAATGTTCTTCTCCAGGACTCGATCTGTAAAATACTCGCTGTGTAGGCCATGTTTCCTTCACGAGGAATGCTGCATTGAGAAAATGTCTGCGCCCCTCTCAGTCCTCATTTCTCATTCATATCTCCAGCAGCCAGTCACGGAACACTTTTCCTCCACTGCATTATTCTGCATCATCCAAAGTGCCCTAAAGAGACGATTACACTGTTTAATTACCTGCTAATGAACTATGACAAAATTGTGGGCACATTAGCGGTCACATAGACACCGGAGACTGGATAATAAACACAGTAAACAAACGTAATGAAGCTTTAAAGTGTGTTTATTCAGATACAGGCTCTGATTAACGCTTAACGCCGCAGCATGCGTTCTCGAGCGGTGAGAATATAAATGACGATGCACTTATGTTGCCAGGGCGAGAGCCACTAAACTCGAGGGAGAGAGAAAACAGGAAGTGAAGTGTAAAAACGCTCACAGGCAGAGTTTAGAGTAAATAGCACGGCCCGCTATGTAAACTCATTCTGACTCATTGCAGCGTATTTTTCAGGACAATAAACCAAGTTGTTCTGTGTCTCTAAAACAGCTCGGTTTTCCTGTAAAAGTGTTCCTCCGTCAGTGGAAAATATAATTATATGATTTAATACATGATTTAAAAAGAAACTGTCTGCAGATGATTTTATTAGCGTTTATTAGCTTGTAACGTACTGGCTAGTTATCTCCTACCCAACGCAGGTTTGAACAGCAGGGATCGCGATGACATCATGACCTAAAAAGAGAACTGTACAAAACAATATGTTGCATTGGTGAGAGGGGGGAAGTGCCAATATTTTCTCGTTCTCACTTCTACTCCCCGTGACTCTGTGTCTCTTTTCCTTCCACTTCAGGTGCGTTTGCGAAAGTAAAGGAGTCCCAGCGTATGAGTGACGAAGGGAAGATGGATCAGGACGAGGCGGACGGCATTCGGAAGCGCTGCAGGACAGTGGGCTTCGCCCTGCAGGCCGAGATGAACCATTTCCACCAGCGCAGGGAGGTGGACTTTAAAGACATGATGCAGGCCTACTTACGTCAGCAGATCACGTTCTACCAGCGTGTGGTGCAGCAGCTCGAGAGAACCCTGCACATGTACGACAGCCTGTAGGGGGCGACTCGTTAGTTGTTAGTTGCTTCTGCACAAGAGCTGCTTGCTGTCTTTATCTCCCGGTTTACAAAGACACCCACAGCTGAGAAATGGAAAATAGATTTTTCTGGACTTGGACAGACATGGTTAAGGAGCTGGTCAGACCTTTAGAATATATGCACACAAGGACCAAACTCTAGCTCATGCACTTAAAATGTCACTTTCTTGGCTGTCTTTCATGGCCAAAACACATGATTCCAGGGACTCGCACAGTTGCCTTGATAAACACATCCGTATAATATTAATAATTTTATCTCGTCTTGTTAAACCTGTTGCATTTAATTTAATAATGTTTGCAAAATCCTTACTTTCCATTTTTTCTTTTTCTTCCATTTGACCTTCTCAAAAACAGGCTGAATAGCTTTTCATGAGAAAAGTGAGTGGCAGTTATTACTAACCCTGCTAGCAGGCTCAGCAGGTGCCAGTGCGAACTGTATGAGAGTTCATCTTCGGAATGAGCAAAATTAAGAATCCTGCCAGCGGACGATCCGGAGTTGACAGAGGGTTAAAAAGTGCTTTCTGAAACACGAACGTGAAAAAAGGATTGAGCAGAAGTTACACTTTTCCGAATGCTTTCCTTCATTTGAAAATCAATACATCGGATAAAGCATCATAATTTAGAATTTGAGAATTTCTAAAAGTCATTTTCGGGATAGACGGGCAATGCTGATATTTTCGACGGCTGTCTTAAATCTCTAAGAAACAGTTGCGATTTTATTAATAAGAAAAACCCATTGAAACGCATCGTCTCGTTTAAAAAAAACGTCTCTAAGAATGTTTGTTTATTGATGAATGAATTTAGAATAGTTGGCTCCTACACTGCGGGACTGATGAACGTACACTGTATTAATCAATGGGATGGGAAATGTATCGATCCTGGTTGTGACTCGTTATATAGGAAGTATTCGAAAGAACCGCCACGTGTAGTGGTACGTTTTTTTCTTTTCTTTTTTTTTTTTATTTTACTTTTAGTTATTCTTTTTAAGTTGTGTTTAGATTTTAATGAAAGAAAGTTAGCGAGCTCAGAGCTGGTGTGCTCCTGAGTAATAGATTGTTTAAGTTGAATTCTTAGGGGCTGAGGTTTTTCTTTTCCTAATAATTTTTATGTTAGTGTTTCAACTGTAGTTTCATTTGTGAAATTTTTTTCTGGTCATCGACGCATTTCTGTCTCGAGCTCGGACTGCGCTAAAACCTTGATCTCCTAACTTTATTTATTAGCCAGAACTCAGTAACTGGCAAAATAGAGGCTTCTACCATCTTAGTGCTTCGTGCCCAAGATGGCATCATACCACAATATCATCATTTACATAATATATTTCAAGTCATTTCACCCACATGGGAAAAAAAACTGTTCGGGGGGGAAAAAGAAGGTTATGGAGTGAAGATCGTTAGTGAGTCAGGACTGTTTGTGTCTATTTGGCCAATAAAGCACATTCCTAACTGGAGATTTTCTTGTGCAATGTGGGGAAATAAGGTGTCCCTCCTTCATTTGCAAGCTCTTTCATTGCTGTAAGACCAAAGTATCAGTGTTTGTAGCTCAAATAAATAACCTTTTTTCCCCCCATGTCTTGCGGCATGTTTGCGACCACATTTGGGTGCGATACGGCTCAGAAAACGCTGAAACTGTGACTTTGTGGAAAAGGCTGAGACGGCAGAATAAACAGAGAGGAAGATGAAGGTCTACTGGAATGGTGGCAGCGTGCCACTGGTTGATCATAGTGAAAGAAAGAAGGGGAGGGCTGGTACTTAAGCCCTGCTATATAAGACTTTAAGGGACCACAAGCTTCACATGAATGATTTGGACTGTGTGTTGTTTTTTTTTGTACATTGTACGTATGAATTTTGTCTTTTGGAAATTCTGTAAAGAAAAGGAACATTTGTTTCTACTACAGTCGTGCTGACTCTTAATAAAAAAACAAAACAAGTAATCCTCCACTGATCCTTTGTTCGTGTTTGTTCGCATTTGACTATACTGCTGTGTTATAAAGAGAATTGCAACACCAAACCCACTGACTTCATATTCATACCTTTAAAATGAGATCAGAAGTTGAGACTGAGGCGACACAGCTGTTAACGTTGATTTGCATTCTCAGGTTCGGGCTTTTGCTGAACGCGGTTTCAGCAGAAATACCTGATAATGGAGTAGAAAATATAGTGTGCAGATGTGTTCAGCTCTCAGGTTGCTTTTTTTTTTTCAGCATGCATAGAAGAGCACATGGAAAACACATTAAAAAGCAAAATGCTGCTTTTGGTCTTCAGAGCAGGAACGTGTGAGAGATCAACTTTCTTTTTTTTATTGAACAGAAAGGGTTAATTAAAGCATACATAGCTGGGACATGCTTAAGCATTTTGCTTTCACATTTTTTTCCCTCTTTCTTAAAAAGTCAAGGATTGAAATATAATGTGTGGCTTTTGATTTTGTGTCTCGTTATTTACAAGAATCGGCATAATGATGACGTTTAGCACGTATGGATTCATGAACCAACACAAATGCACTCCAACCGTGTGCTGAGACATCCCAGAATCAATCTAATGAAGTTTTGCATATAATACATTACAAGCTTTAATGGTTTATTTCAATTCATGCAATTCAATTTCATGTGTAGCGCTTTTAATTGTAGATATTTACAGAAAAGCTATTCAACGCTGTGTTGATTTTTCAGCCAATATTTAAAAGAGATATCCTTGTTCTGAGAAGTAATTGAAAGGTATTTCAAGGAAATTGTTTCGTAGATGGATGTTTTTTCCAGGAAAAAAAAGTGCCTTATCTAGTACTCAATATTCTAGGTACTAATAAATAACCTGCACCCTGTGTTTTATGCAGATGTGGTGGATTGCACACGATTTTAAATTTCCCTTGGGTATCATGCCTACGTTCTTTGTATGTTATTAATAATAATATTTTATCAATGCAGAGTATTTCTGCCAGCTAATGTATTGTGAATAAGACGGGTAATATGGCGAAACTGGTTGCTGTATTCTGAACATGAGCACAGCTGAGGTCCTGATTGGAGATCATTTCAGACTGTGATAGTATGAGGGTGTTCTATATTTATGCTAAATGCCAGTATTAAATTCCCTGCCAGTGAGCTAGCACTTCACTCTGATTATGGAATGTGGGTTTAGTGAGCATTACTGAACTCTGTGGGAATGTGACCGAAATATTTTGTGCTTCACCAATGCTGAACTCACAATTTTACCATCTGGTAATTATCAGTGCAGACACTGAGTGGAATAACCTTTTCTGCATTTCCTGTGTTTTCACATTTAGGTCAGACTAAAGGTTCAAGTATGAACATTACCAGAATTTATTCTTCTAAACTTTTTTTTATTTAAATTCAATACTGCAATGTCCTCGTGCAGAAGTTAGCTCAGATACGTGTCTTTGAACTTTTTACACACATTCTAATATTGCCGTTTTCTTCCATTCCTCAAACCTCTCCAACTCTCCAAAAATGGTGGATCGCCACTTTTAGGTCATGCCACATATTTTCAGTTGCTCTATTGCAGTCTGAGCTTCTCTTTGGCAATTCCTTAACACAAAATGTGTCTTTTCAAGCTGTTCCTTTTGTAGTTTTTGCTCTGTGCTTTGGCTCAGTTGGGATGTAAATTTTCACCCTAGACATATTACTGGATGACTAGGACCGACTCTCCTGAAGAATTGGCTTGTATTTGGTGTTATGCATTTTGCCCTCCTGCTTAAAAGCAACTCCAGAGCATGATGCTACCCCCACCCCCAACCCCACCACCAATGTGCTTTGTAATAGAAATGGTGTTACATTTACATTTGTGGCATTTAGCAGACGCCCTTATCCAGAGCGACGTACAAAAGTGCTTTAAATCTCCAGTAATAAAGAAATCTACACTGGTACGCAAGCTTACAAACTTAATATAAATATAACTCGAATTCTTCAAACTTGGAAAGTGCTAATTTAGGTATTTCAGGAAGAGGTAGGTTTTCAGTCGTCGTTTGAAGATAATCAGGGACTCTGCTGTACGGACATCTAGGGGAAGTTCATTCCACCACCTCGGTGCCAGAACAGAGAAGAGCCTTGAATTGTACTTACCTCTCATTCTGAGAGAAGGTGGTACCAGTCGAGCAGTGCTGGAGGATCTCAGACAGCGTGGTGCAGTGCGAGATGTGATGAGGTCACTGAGGTAAGACAACACCTCATCTGAGGTGTTACCTGTGTGTTGGGCAGTGTTTGGTGTGCAAATTGAATGTTTTGCTTTTTGACCAAATAAAACCCATCATGGATATTAATACATTTCTTCGAGCAAACTCTTGACATGCATTTCAGGTTAGCCGTTCTCAACTTTCTTCCCCGGACCCTTCAGAGACCAGATCTGTGAAGTGATGCTGGTATTGTTCTTGGCGCCATTGTTTTTCGATTTCATCTAGTGAGCTTTGTACAGTATTGCCTTAAGGGTTTTTGAGCTTCTTGGATTCTATTCAGACAATTGCCCGTCTTGCCTGCGTGCTCATTTTGGAAGGACGATCTGATCTCAGAAAGGTCTGGGATCTGCCATATTTTTTTCCACTTTGTTCAAATGGATATTGCAGCTTTCCCAGAATGTTTCGAAGCCTTTCTCATCTTGGTCTGCATGACAGCAGGACTGAGTCTGATCTACCGTTTTAGCTGTGACACGAATATATTTATTGGGCAAACGTACAGAAGTGGATTTGCTGTTAAAAATAATTGGTGTGAACACTTGAAGAAACAAAAAACTGGCCTAATTTAGATTGTAAAAAGAAAAGAAAATACTGATATAAAAATTTTGCTGTAATTGAATTTTATTTCCTTAGAGTCCCAGGGTTTAATATTTTAATAAATCAAAATTGATGTTGCAATAAAGCAAAACAAAAGAAAGAGCTGCACCTAGACATCCTATACAACTGTTTCTTCAACTTGTCCTTTCATCCAAATAGTGTATGTAGTGTAAACTTTCAATATGAAAAGTGTCTCATTTCTTTGTCTCTTTTCATTATTTTTCTAAACTGTCATGTTCTTTAAACATATTTCCATATGGCAAGAAAGGAGAGGAGGCTTTGGAGGCTCTAATGCCCCCCCCCCCAAAAAAAAAGACTGGTCTTTAAAGGCTGCTGCTGTCCCTGGGTTTTAAACATTCGGCTCATCTTTCTCAGTTTTTGCTACATTGATTGCTTAATATTTAATTTCTGGAGCTTTAAAAACCAGAACTTCAGGTCATACAGCAGCATCAGAGCAGCATGAGTGGAGAGACACACCTTTAAGCTCTGTTTGCTCGTGGTGAAAGACACACATGCATGTTGTGTGTTTGTAATCGCCCACAATATATTTCAGGGATGTGAATCTATTCAAACATTTCATCGCGATTAATCGCACGATTGTGACGAGTTAACTCATGATTAATCGCAACCTAACGGCACTCCTTTCATTGTATGTTCCAAATATACCTCAAATTAACACTTTTAATTATTAGTGAAACCAAACTCAACATGGAGCATGAAGACAAAATATTATTGTAAATGTTTTAAAGTAATTACATGATGCAACTAATCAGGACACCAAACTGAACTTTTGCTATGTTTCCACACGGACGGTTTTAAATGTCGGATGTGTGCGTCATGGCGGATTTTGGTGCTCGATCAGTAAAAAGAATTTTGGGTGATTGAAAAAACATTTTCTGTGGATTAAAAAAAAAAAAAATCTCAAGTAAAGAAAGGACGTTGTGAATAAATGTGTGTTGCGTTCAAGTTTTCATTTCGCCTCTATTATATTTATTTAATATTTTTTTATAAAAATGGTCCAGAAATGCGTGCTGCATTAATCGCTAGTTAATAAATACTTTTGACAGCCCTAATATATAAAGAATATATAAAGACTTGGCCCTGTGAAAATGATTGAACTTCTGTGTAACCACATCAAAATGCTTGAGGTTTGCAACATTAAGAGTAATTTACTCAGCTAGGATTTTGAATACCATCAGTCATTGGCTTTTGCCAGGCATGAAAAAGAACTTTGGACTGCACCAGATGGCTTTCGTCATGGAGCGTAATTACAGAGCCCCACCTGCAGTTACGCCTTTTTATTTGCTGTTACATCAGTGCCAACAAGTATCGTAGTTCAAATCCTGCAAAGGAAAGTAAACATGAATGTTTAAGCCTTTTTTACAACCCGAATTACGTAAACGTTGTGACGTTTTTTTACATTTAAATAAAATGAACACTAAAAGACTTTCAAATCACAAGCTAATATTTTATTCACAATAGAACACAGAGACCGTAAAGGTTTAAACTGAGAAATTTTACACTTTTATGCACAAAATGAGCTCATTTCAAATTTGATGCCTGCTACAGGTCTCAAAAAAATTTGCCACAGGGGGGCAGGTTTACAATGGTGGAGCATCTCCTCTTCTTTTCAAAACAGTTTGAAGATGTTCTGGGCATTGAGGTCATTAGTTTCTGAAATTTTGCTGTTGGAGTTTGGTTCCATTCTTTGCCGGATATCGGTTTCCAGTTGCTGAAGAGTTCGTGGTCGTCTTTGGCATATTTTTCGTTTAATGTTGCGCCAAATGTTTTCTGTAGGTGAAAGATCTGGACTGCAATCAGCCCAATTCAGCACCCGGACTCTTAAACTACGAAGCCATGCTGTTGTAATAGCTGCAGTATGTGGTTTGCATCGTCCTGCTAACATACACAAGGCTTTCCCTGAAATAGACGTCGTCTGGAGGGGAGCATATGCTGCTCTAAAACCTTTTATATAAACTTTTCAGCATTTATAGTGCCTTCCAAAACATGCGAGCTGCCCCGTACTGTATGCACTTACGCACCCCAATACCGTCAGAGATGCTGACTTTTGAACCGAACGCTGATAACACGCTGTAAGATCCCACTCCTCTTTAGCCCGGAGGACACAGCATCCGTGATTTCCAACAAGAATGTCAAATTTGTCTGACCATTGAACACTTTTTCACTTAGAAACAGTCCATTTTAAATGAGCCTCGGCCCACAGGACATGATGCTGCTTCTGGACCATGTTCACATATGGCTTCTATTTTGCATGATATCTCTAGTTGGCATCTGCAGCTGGCACGAAGGATTGTGTCTACCGACAGTGGTTTCTGGAAGTATTCCTGGGCCCATTTAGTGACGTCAAAGACAATCATTCCGATGAGTGATGCAGTGTCGTCTGAGGTCCCAAAGACCACGGGCATCCAACAAAGGCCTCGTCTCCAGTCTCTCTGAATCCTTTGATAATGTAATGCAGTGAAGATTTTGTGCATAAAAATTTTAAAGCAGTTTAAGCCTTTATGTTCTCTATGTTCTGTTGTGAATAAAATATTGGCCCATGTGATTTAAAAGTCATTTCGTTTTATATATTATTCATTTGGCAAAAAAAACTTCCCAACATTTCCGGAATTCAGGTTTTTTTGTACTGTATATTTTATTAACATAGAAAAGATGGTGGACAATCAGGATTTCAAAACATTAGATTTTTACTTTTGACCACATGAGTGCTCCATGCTCTCATTCTGATCACAAAAACTGCAGCTTTCCCCTTGTCATGCCTCAAAGTAGACATCCGTTAAAACTCCTCCTTTGGCTCCTCCCTCTATCCTTTCCCTAGTTGCCGCCCACGGCCCTGGAGCCAGAATAAGATCTCAGAGGAGACAACAGCCACTTCCTTAGAACACGAAGTCCACATTCTCCACATTCTCTCTGACCTCGACAAACAACATTCCAGTTTTGGGAAAAGGCAGTCTATCACTATTTCTTCTCTCTCTCTCTCTCTCTCTCTCTCTCTCTCTCTCTCTCTCTCTCTCTCTCTCACACTCTCCAGATTCAGATCAAACATTCACCAAAGCCAGAATCAAATTTACAGCACAGTGAATCCGGGTCAAATCTGTATTTCTGCCTTGTATTTAATTCCAGGGTATACAGGTCACAGGGAAAACAAACAACAGAGATGAAAAAGCACTATTGCAGCATGCGTTCGGTGAAAGGAGGAAGAGTTTGAGATCCAGAAATCAGGAGTTTATTAGCAGGAAGCTGGGTCGTTCTTTGTTTACAATAATCTCATCTTCACACTTTCATGAAACTATTTTTTTTAATAACAGGCTGCGTTAATGAGCGTGTGCTCTCAAACACTGATCGGGATTCAGGGCCCGGATATTTATAGTTGGCAAAACAGGAACAGAGATCTTAAATTTATTATATAGAGAACTGCTACCAAAAACTATACTGACATCACTCAGATCTTAGGAGTTCTTAGCAATCCCAATATTAAGAACCAGTCTAATTGCTATTGTTATAGGTTTGTTTTATGTGTACACAACAAGTTCACAGATATCTGCGTTGTACCTGGAGGTTAAATCCTGACTCCACAAGCCACAGTGCTAATAAACTTTAGTTGATATTTCAAAGCCCTAATAAGAGGCGTGTGTTGCGAAAGAGCCGCTTTAAAGAGAGAGAAAAAGAGAAACGGGAAGAAAATGCGATAAAAACGCTGTTCAGAAATGGAAAAAAAGAGACAAAAGAAGGAAGAGGTATTAGACTGCTGATCCAAAGCCACACAGACTGAAAGAATATATCAAAAAAAGGGTTGTAAAAATTCACATGGAGGTCGAATCTGTAGCTGAAAAAATACTAATTGTTTACACTATGCAGTGATCTGGCTGCGCTTATGAGGATACTATATAAAGGTCTCAGCTTGCTTTATGTGGAGCTGACATCTGCTGTGTTTACATAGAGACTAAACTTTACAACCGTGCACTCTCTCGTTGATGTTTTTGTTTCGAATGGTTGCGTACGAATGCTCCAGCACTGCAGGGGGTGCTGTTACAGTTTCACTATGATGCAGCAGTTTTTGGCAGTACAGTTTTGATTAGTTTGGATAAATGCCTCTTGGAGTTCAAGACATCATTCACTGTACAGAGGAGACTGAGAGAGTCAGGCCTGTATGACCGATTTTGCCAAAAGAAGCCATTATTTCAGAGGATCAACAAGTAGAATGGACTTGATTGGGCCAAGAAAAACATTAGATCAGTGGAAAACTGTCATTTGGTCCAATGACTCAAAATTTGAGATTTTTGTTTTACTTTTTTTTTGGTTCTGTATCTTTGTTAGACATACAGGGTGATTGTGTAAATGTTTCTAAATGTTTGGTTCTCACTGTGAAGCTTGGAGGAGGAGGTGTGAAGGTGTGGAGGTGCTTTGCTCCTTAGTGATTTAGATTTAGACAGCATTTTGCAGCGACATGCCATTCCATCTGGTTTGCATCTAGTGGGACCAAAACGCAGGATAATATCTCCAAACACACCTGTGGGTTAAGTAAAAGCTATTTGTTTAAAAAGGGGAGTAATGCATCAGATGACCTGGCCTCCACAATCACCAAATTTAATCCAGTTAAGATCTTTGGAGATGATCCCAAAATTGGACCAGAGAGTGAAGGAAAAGCAGCCAACAAGCACTCAACACAACTCGGAAAACCGTTTCAGGTGACTACCTCGCGAGGCTGCCAAGAGTCTGTAAAGCTGTCATCAAAGCCAAAAGTAGCTAATTTAAAGAATCTGGGGCGTTTAACTTATTTTTGTTTGCTGCACACTTCCATATGTGGTCTTTCATAGTTTGGATGTCTTCATTATTAATGTAGAATGTTGAAAATAGTAAAAAATAAATAACCAAATGCAAACTTTGGACTGATATTGTAAATATATTACTAATTCCAAAGTAAAAATTCCTAGTCAAGGGGGGTGGGGTGGGGGGCATTGTATTTTGTTTTTTTTTTCTAGTTGGGGATCTTTTATGAGTCATGACCTTTCAAACGGAAAAAAACACCGGCGAAACACATCAGCCTTGTATATTTATAAAGAAATAAGATGAAGGCAGTACATGAAAGCTTCCACTTCCAAACTATTTATGTGTCTTTGTAATCCGTTGCCGAAAAGTAATAAAGGACTTGGGCATGCCTCGCGATGTCTGATCACAGAGCGGAGCCTCCGCGTGACGTCTGTTTGTCCAGCAGTTACATCGTATTGTTTGTGAAAACCACCCGAATGTTGTCTTTGCTTGAGGTATGATGAGGAATAAAGAGTCTCTCCAGGAGCGGCGTCCTAAAATAACAGCTCTCTTGTGCTCGGTTAAAAACAAGAAAAAAAACTGCTACGCTTATACAGAGACGGATCCAACATGTCCGTCCGATTCACCTACTGATGACCTGTCCTAGTCTAATCTACATCCAGAGGCTCTAGCAATGAATAAATCTACACTGGTACACCAGATTACAAACTTAAGATAAATCAATCCACAGCTAAACACAGCAAACTTGGAAAGTGCTAATTTAAGTGTTTCAGGAAGATGAAGGTCTTCAGTCGTCACTTGAAGATAGTCGGGGACTCTGCTGTACGGACATCTAGGGGAAGTTCATTCCCTCACCTCGGTGCCAGAACAGAGAAGAGCCTTGAAGTGTACTTACCTCTCATTCTGAGAGAAGGTGGTACCAGTGGAGCAGTGCTGGAGGATCTCAGACAGCGTGGTGCAGTGTGAGATGTGATGAGGTCACTGAGGTAAGATGGTGCTGGTCCATTTTTGGCCTTGTAGGAGAGAAACGTTCGAATCCTTCGGAGAAAAAAAATATACAGAAAGTGTCCAAACCGAGATCCAAAGTAGAAATGGACTCCATTTCACATAAACACAAAACACAAAAGAGACCGGTTTATGTTCACAAACTTTGTGTTCTACCACAAATTCAGTAAATGGTTTATGTTTATGTTTTCTACATCATTAGAAATTACTCTTTGTTTTCTCTGAACAAAAACAACACACCAGCGAGTGAGTCAGTGGTTAGACTGGTCAAAATAGAGGATTTTTTTATTATTATTATTATTTCCCAGCACAACCCCAGTACAATGTGTCACAGTAGCCTCAGGCCACCCACACACTCACAATGATTTGTCTTAACTTCCTGGTCACAGGGCAGCTGATGTTGTCGCTTGAAGAATAACACTGCTGGTTGTATCTGTGTGATCTCTGAGCCTCGGGAACGGCTGCGGAATATCTGCTGTGGTGAGTGAAAAGAATGAGGCTTTATTCCTTTTCTGAGTGAACACAGGCCCAGTGTTTGACCCTGATGCCCCCTAATGCCCTCCCCCCCCTTTCTTCAAAACTCCATGTTTTATAGCTCGCTTTAGCAATGCATAGTCTCTCTAAGACTTTTCAATGTTCGCCAGCTGTCCTGATCTTTAGACTCATATGTTCTAGTGCTATAGGCCACATTTTACTGATGTTGACAGATGTTTAAGGAACTGCTGAGGAACTCCACAATCTTTAGGGACACGTTGTGATCATTTATATGACCATGTTATGTGTCAATTTACCACATTTAGAGGCAGGGTATTAGGGGGTTAACTGAATAATTTTGCCGGTTTATAAATGATAATCGATAAACGCATTGTAAAAATCGTTCTCAAACCAACCACATGCACTCGAACACACTCCTTTTCTGCAAGTCTTCCGTCTCCTTTTTTCTCTGGATGGAGTTTCATGTCTGGATGCCGTCAGCCAACTTCAAAGCTTTACTGCATGGGCTCATTTCAGATGCTAAATCTGTCTGAAACTGTAAATCCTTCCACAAACACACTGCGATTTCTGCTCTGATTAGCAGTGCAAACTATAAAAAAAAACCCTAAACAAAAAGCAAAAACGAACGAATGTCTTACGAAAAGCTAATAAGCAAACGGAAACGCTTTATAGCATTTCTTATGTAACGTTATGTACATCTTCACTTCGTGTCAGTTTATTCGTTACGATTACAAATGAGCCAATTCGAAATCTGTTAAATCGCTTCCTTCCTGCAAACCGAATACAGCGAAAGAGTGGAAAAACAACTCATTTATAACATTTAAAACCAAAGTGGATAAAATAAATATAATACAGAAATGACTATTAGATACAGGCTCCTGCTGGGGTTTTTTTTTTTTTTTTTTAGGTAAATAGAAAAATACAAATAATTTTAATGACAGTGCGTCTGAGTTGAAGACCCCTGACATGGAGCACCTGAAAGGGGGAAGTGAAGTAAAATTTACAGTGTGTACATGTTTTAAATGGTTTAAACCATCATATATATGCAGTAGGTAAGTAAGGCGTTAGATGTTCAGTTTATTCCCTGGTAGAAAGCACATTTTTGGGTCTCGGCGTGATTATTTTTTCCCCCTCCAGACTGAGACACTTTGAGTTGCCAGTTGGCTATTATGGATTAGCTCCAGGAGGAAAAAAAAAGGGGCAAAATGCTAAAAAAGTGCAGCAAAATGCCGTCTGTAGGAAAGAATGACTGCAGCTCAGAGGCTTGTTAAAAGCTGACGAATGACTACTTGTTCCACACGCTGGAAAAAAAAACATTCACGCGTGTCCCATGCGCCATCTGCTGGTCACTGCGTGTATTGCATGCAAGGAAAGAAAAACAAACAAATACTTATCATATGCACATTATAGCACAGTGAAATTGTTTAAAAAAAAATGGGGTCAGAGCACATGATAAAGCACTTTGGAGAAGATGGTTGAGGCCCTTCCTCCAGGGCCCAGCAGTGCCAGTAATTCTGTTCTGTAACCCAGAACTTCTCATCCGTAACCCAGAACTTTAACCACTAAACTGTAGAATGTGCTGACCTTCAACAGCAATGATATTTAGTACCATTGTATTAAATGCATCAAAATCTGCTTATATATTAGTACATCATTGCTAAAAACAAATCACTACCATAGAATCCGAAATAATTTTTTTTCCTTTTTTTTTTTTTTTTTTTTTTTTTTTACATTTTATTTCATTTGTTCCGCAATACTGACAAAAGCGTATAAAGCCTAGAACACAAAAATAAATACTACTCGAGTAAAAAATAAAAAAAGGGGGGAAAAAAGTTCATAGTTACATGAGCACACCACAGAAATGTATATGTTTAGATAATATTTACAAAGAAGCTCAGCAGTGAAAGAGAAAAAAATAATAATTCTTGATACATCATATGAATATGATACACACACACACACACAAAAAAAAAATTCTATCAACCTTAAACCTGAGTTATATTTCATTCTCTAATTAAATGACCTCTAATACTTCTTAATGGATGATATTTATCCCAGGGATCATCTGTTGGAAAAACTCTATCAGAGGAAAGAAATAATGCAAAGATTTAAAGATATAGACTGATCGTTTTAAAATACTGCTTAATATTGACGCGCAAGTTATAAAAAAAGTAGGAATGCGACGGACAAATAAAAATGTACAGCTCGAAGAAGGAAAATATTTGACGAGGAAGGCCTAATACGTGACGACGGCTCTTTATATAATAAAACATTTCTAAAATATTGTATATTAAACGAACGATTCGACCTAGGTCAGTTTGGGAATGTGTACTGGACAAGTTTGTTAAAAAGCAAGTCCATCGGGCAAAAAAACAGACCTGTATTCATATTTTTATAGCAGGTATCTCTCTAAACTCTATACGGAAGTGGTACTTTATATACTAAAAAATATGGAAGTGGAAATTTCTAAGCAAAGAATAAACGATACACGCAATCAAATCAGCTGGATGAAAATATCTCAAGACTCTGCAATACAACACGACTGGAAAGGTCACAAACTAATCATTTTTCCGTATTTTTTATAATTACAACTTGTTTTTTTTTGAATGAGCTCGATTACATTACAGCCCCTAGTTCAGGATAATGAGCATAAACTCTACAGAGATGCTGAGGCACTTCGGGGTTTTTTGTTTTTTTTTTGGCTTGCAGTAATATATACCTTTTATATTTACTTATTTAGACATCGTACTTCAGTGCCTTAAATCAGTTCAGTGGATAAATGCATCAAATCTCAGGTGTTTCCGCAACATCACCAAAGCACGGGAATTTACGGTGCTACAGGAAAAAATAAATCTTATATACCCATTGAAACATATTCTGATGAGTCAATTTTACAGTAAAGATATATATATATATATATGTATATACACTATATTTCCAAAAGTATTGGGACACGACTTGCCATATTCGATTCTTCCCCAAACTGTTACCACAAAGTTCTAGGCACATAATTGTGTATATGATGTCATGTGATATGATGCAGTACCATTAACTTTACCCTTGAATTTGAAACCTGTTCCAGCACGACAATGTTCCTGTGTACAAAGAGACTTTACATGAAGATCTGCTTTACATAAGTTTCAGTGAACATCTTGGGCATGAATGCACCCCAGGGCCTCCTCGCCTACATCTCAATAGTTCCTGATTTTACTAACACCCTTGTGGCTGATGAACACACATATCCGTAAACACACTCCAAAATCTAGTGGAACATCTTCCCAGAAGAGTGGAGAGAATTATAAAAGCACATTAGGACTAAATGTGGAATGCGATGCTCAAAAATCACGCGCTTCTGACCAGGTGACCCAATACTTTTGGCAATATAGTGTATGCAAATGGTTTACTTTCAAAATACATAACAATTCAAACACAATCAATGTTCATGTCCAAAAAGTCTATTTAAATATTACAAATTCATTTAAAGTCTAAATTCATTCCTCACGTTTTCTGGCTAACAGAAAAAAATAAATCCTACAGAAACGAAATGTATTAAAATATATATATTTTGTTGTAATGTACACTATACAAACGCAAATAACGATGTTTTACCCGACGAATGAATAAACCAATATGTAAACATGTTTGGGCCCAATCTAAAGTGAGTCTTTTTTTTGTGAGAACTTGTATTCGAATCTGTTGACCATGAAAAGGTGCACAATCCAGTCCTCGTAAGACTTGGTCCTGTATCAGTGTAAAACGGAGGCAGATTCGGGTGAGACGTGTTCACATGGATGACGACTGATGGAACAGGAAGTAATTTGCCAAAAAAAAAGGTGGGCTTTCTTTTTTTTCAACCATGAGTTTTTCTTTATAATACTGTTAGGAATGACTCAAGAAAGTGTCAAAAAAAAAAAAGATAGAAAATTCAACGTCCTCTGTGTGGATACACACTAAATGTCAATACAGCATGATCTAAACAATCTAATTAAGGAGTCCCAATTTCCCGCTCTCATACCCAGTACTGGTTCTTTTTCAGGGCTGGGTTTGTTGTCCGACAGTGCTGCAGTAATTCAGGATCTTTAGACTCCATATTGGACATGGGGATGCTATTTGCTGGGTCGGTTTTTCGAAAGGTTTCCTGAGCCACCTCTCCATTTTTGGGCTTGGTGGCAGCATTCTGGACGTTGTGCTTTCCTGTTTTGTTGCGACGGACCAGGTAGTATGCTAACACTCCAGCCACAATTAGTAGTAGGAGGATAACTAATATGGGAATAAGGATGGCCCATATCGAGTTCCGCCTTGAAACAGGGGACCTATTGGAGCTCGGAGAGGATGTGGTGGGAGCTGCTCCATGCCATTTCCCGTCAACCCCCAATCCAGGCTGGTCTCCTTTACTCGTGTCAGAGTTGGGCACAGAAGGGGGCACCTCAAGTACTGTAGCACCATAAATTCCTGCTGGGTCATAAGGTACTGTCTGGAAGGAAAGAGCGCACTCTGCTGGGGGAACTCCATGTGCCTTGAGGAGGAAGCGTGCCTCATCTTGATCTTGACCTTTGGCCTTTGGATCCCCAGTGGAGTTTAGGACTTCTAGAGCCACTCGCCCCTCATCTAGATCTCTCTGGGTGAAGGAATCCACAGGCTGGCCATCTGAAGGCCCTCCTCTTTTTACAAACCTTGCTCCCTTTGGCTGCCTGGTCACACTAAAGGTTGGTGAGGTTTTGGTCTTGTTGGCAAGCGGGGTGGCATCTAACAGCTTTCTGTCCACCAGAACTCTAGTGCCACGTGGAAGTAAGGGAACCTTGGCTACTTTTACTAAAGGTTTTACCGTGATGTTAAGGCTGGAGGAAACGTTAGCTGCTCTGCTGCGGGCTACAAAGGAAAAACTGTCATTTGAAGATGTGGACTTGATGAAGCGGACACTCACTCTCCCTTCTCTAATCTGTTTTTGAGTAAAGGCAGAAGTAGCTTGCCTGTCCACCATCACTACTGCATACTTTGGCTCATTTGTAATTTTATAGATGACTTCTTCCTCTATTGGTCCTCCTGTGGATGCTTTTAACATTGTCTCCGTGATAGGAGTCTCATCATCTCCCTGCTTGAATTGGATCTCCTGCACCTTATTAAGCAGAAGTTTCTTGGCCAGGATGCCGATGTTCATTGTGTGCGGATCTGACTGATGTTTCCCATCAGAGACAGTGAATTCCATAAAACTGTTAGAGAAGCTCCCATCGCTCACAAATGCCACCTGACCCAAATTCACCTCCTCTTGGGTGAACTCCAAGACCCTCTCCCTGGTATCCTTGTAGATAATGTGCCCATTAGTAGGACCCTTCACGATGGTGAATCTGACCTCATCTGGTGTACTATCTTGGTCTATAGTGTTGAGGTGCTGCTTGGAGAGTACAGTGGTAGATCCTTGCAGAGCCTCCAGCAGCAGGTCCAATGTGACTAACTCCGGGGGGCTGAAGTCTCTTCGTCTGATTGAGAGAAGAAAAACCTCCTCTAGCACTATGGCTCCTGGAACAGCCTGAGGAGGGCGACCACGGGGGTTCAGCCGCACACGGAAAGAAAATCTGTCCGCCAGGGCTCCCGAGTCATCATGGTGGTACTCCAGCTTTCCTTTAATGATGTCATCTTGCAGGAAATAGGGTGCATCCCGGGGAAGAACGTCACCTCCGAGAGTGAGTTGGCCATGTTTAGGGAACTGCCGAACCTCAAAAACTATGTCCTGGCCTTCCCGTTTCTCTTGTGGGACACTGCCTAGCAGGTTAGACGCATCCAGAATGGTGATGTCGAACACCTTGGACTGTCCCTGTACCACTGACATACCTGAAATGTAAGTTCAAAGCAAAACATCATCAGTATAGAGAAGACCAGGTGGAAAGGTGTTCAGATATGAATTGAACAGATGGCGTATGGTACCTTTGTTCTTCCACAGCTGCGAGGACACATTTTGATTGGTGGTGTAGTACGACACTGTCACAGGGAGAGTGTGTTTGAGCTTTGCCGCTGGCGGTGATGAGAGCTCAAGTTCTACAGCGTCTTTTACCACCCAGAAGGACTCTGATGGCATTTGGTGTTCATAATACACTGCACCAGCATCCAGCTAAATAAATAATTAAAGAAAGAAATGAATGAATAATAAGTCTACCACAACAACCAAAGGTTGTTCAGAAGTGGCAATAATCTCCAGTGCACCATCATGTTTAGTCATGAATCAGTTTAGTGAAGGATTTCAATGAGTACATATACATTATATCTGACTTCAAATGTCTAATAACACCACGAATACACTGCCTTTCCTTAACCTATGATACTGGTTCAAAAAATGAGTCAGGTACAGTACAACCGAATTTTATCAGTACAAGCTACATTTTCTCTACGTTTCTCTCGGCTGCACTGCTTCCAGTACGTGTATGTGGAGGTTAGATTTTTTTGTCCAATCAGATTTCAGCCTCTATGTGCTGCCATGTCAATCTAATCTGCCCAGAGCCGTCAAAGTCAGTCCTGCTGGCATTTTACCTTAGAGAATATTAGCAAAGGATCTGTTTCTTTAACCAATCAGATTTCAGATTCTCCTCACGGGGCAGCTCGCTGGCCCAGAATAGCGTCAGCTATTTCCCTCTGACCAACTGTTACAGCCAAGTTTGACTGGTAAAACACGTGTGTAGCTCTGCACACGTTAATACGTCTGAGTTAGACTTTTTTATACCTACGGAGGAAGAGAAATTGATTTGGTCTCGGACACTTAAAAATCCATTTTGAAGAAAAGCTAGACATGGTGAGGAGGTCACCAACCCTGAAGCTCGCTAGCGTGTCTTAGCCTGGGAAAGGGTTTATTCACCACTTCCAGACCAGTGAATACGAGCGGTACCACTGGATTACAGCCTCTGGGGGGCGCTGCACATTATGTGAATAGGTTGTGTTTTATTTACATTTTTGTATTTTTGTCATGTTATTAGACAAATATTGATTGTGAACTGCTCCAGATGTTGTAGGTGCACAGTTGTGGTTGTAGTGTAGAGGTTTGGAGTCTTAACTGGGTTTGTTGTTTTAGTAAAATGGTTTTCACCTCCAGATGTGAAACGTCTCTCTGTAATGCCACGTGTTGTTATATTGTGTTTTTGTACAGTATTGATTGTTTCTATAATTGTGGTGTATTAAGAGGTGGATTAATTTGGGTACATCCTCACTGAAGGCCCAAGTACTAAATGCACGGCCCACCACTGATATATATATATATATAGATAGATAGATAGATAAAATATTCAGAAATTCAGAATATAAAACTAGATATATAACAGAATTCACTTCATTGTTTCTAACATCAGAAATATTTTTGTAAAATAAAATAAACTGGCAGTAATTTTTCATTTTGCTAAGACTGTCAACAATATGGTTAAAGTGGTATTTTTATGAACAGAAGTATAGCAGAAGAGTTTTCAGCTGGACTGAAGGGCTGTTCTTTAAAACTCTGAGATCATTGCGTCCTCAGCTGAACTCTGGCCACTAAACATTCATTCCCAGACATAACCCATTTTATAAAGACTGAAACAGCAGGACAAATGTGATTTACAGTCACCTCGGTTTGTGTAAATTGCTTGATTTCCTCAAATTGTCCACTCTGGTTGGGCTTAATGAGTCGCCCTAGACGTGGAGGTTTCGCGAGAGAATAGCTGATCTCATCTCCATCCTCACTGGTCACTGCTCGCAGGATATCGCTATTGATGGCTTGTCTGGATCCTGAGATGAGAGTGAGACACATACGTGAATTCGTTCACTAAATGGAAAAGGTTTGATGCTGATATTCATTCTGCATCAGGCACTTTATTTATGAGACTTTTTTTTTTATTGCCATCGTTGTTGCTATTTATTTATTGATTGATTGCTGCTTCACCACACAAAGTTCTCAGACTTCTCAGCCACACTTCTCCATGGGCCGAATGAAATATTCATTTATATTTATATTGATAACAGACGTCGTCTCCTACAGAGAGATATATATTTGATATTACTATAACAAATACAGGCCACTGAAAAAACATCTTCATGGTATAGTCTACAGGCCCAGAGCTTCCTCTGTGTGAAATCTAGAGACAGTATTTCCCGGGAGGAACGTACCAGGAAAGACCAGTAGCTCGCCGTTTACTTCCAAGGAGATCGTCAGCTGCCGGACAGCAACGACGAAGCGGTGGAGAGGAGACGTGTGGTCTCCATCTGTCACCGTGAAACTGAATCCACCAGATTCCGATCCTGATGGAAGAAACAGCTTCTGTTAGACATACATCATTTTTGATGTTCTTATGATTATATGATATCTCCAGTGTCCTCGTTCGAGAAGAAATATTTGAGTCTGTGTGTAAAGTAGGGAGTGAATTGACTTTTGTACAGTTACGTCACAATTTTCATTCATTAGGACAAAGAGGCTTAAACTGTGTTCCAGGATGATGATGATGATGATGATGCTCCTGTCTGCAAAGCGAGCATGAAGACATGGGGCCTGCTGAACCCAAATCCTTCTCGCTGTATATCAGTACCTGATTTCATTTCACAGCTTTGTAGCTAAATGATGACTAAACCCCCATAGCCACTTTCCAAAATCTAGCGGAAAGATTTAAGTTTCAACAACATGTGACTCAATAAAATAGCTAAAGTTCATGTGATGGTACGTTCATGATTTGCTTTCAGCAGCTGGAAACATTCCTTCCCTCAACATCTTCTAAATTTTTCTCTCACAGTAAAAAAAATACAAACGGAAAGCACTTTCTTGAAAACTTTTCTGAAAGATTTTAAAGATTTTTTTCTTACATATTATGAATATAGAAATACGTATATAGCCGTCACTAATCAACTTTTGAGCTTCCGTTTCAAGAATTGAACAATGCAATACCTTCCAGCAAGATAACCCCAGTAGAATCTGCAGCCCCGTCCTGCTTATCACATATGAAGTATCTTAATGGCCATATAAAGCGAACTAAAGAAGCCTATTAGCGCTGTGTGATCTTATAACTTAATTATAATCTAAAATGTAAAACCATGTTCTGTAAAATATTCGTAATGTAATTAAACTGAGCGATAAAAAGTGAGTAATGTGGCACTTATTAAAGTTTGTATTCTGCAGGATTAGTTTTTTTGTGTGTGTTTTGTTCTCTACTCTGTTTTTGAACCTCGCTAGATAGCTCATTAATGTTCATATTTGTGCAGCAGTGCGGTACGAAAGCGCAAACACGCCATGGCCTGAGGAAATGAGGTGGCCAGATGTGAACAGACTGTTGAGACCAGAGTTAATCTCCTCATCTGCAAAAGACACCATGTGGAGTTGCGCCTACAGCCGAGGCATGTGCAGGATTTATTATTTTTTTTTACTTCCCCATCCCACCCTCACACACACTATTGACCAATGCCATCTGCTCACACGGTTATTTTTGTACAACTTAGCTGTTTCTGTTTTTTAATATTTAAACAAACGAGTTATTTAAACCACCTTGTCCTGGACCAGGACCAAGAATCTACTAATCGTGGTAAGCATGTTCCACCATTATGCTCTCCTGCTTGAGCACATGGATTTAGCTTGTCCCAAGCCTTCATCACTGACCGTACGAAAACAACTTTATTTTGTTATATGTGTAATGAATATGTGTTATATGTGTGGTATGGCCCAATGCATCACTGGCACCCAACTACCTGCCACCTTCACCACAGCAGATGTCTGCGCAGAGCAAACATCATCAGGGGTTCCTCACATCCCAATCACAAACTGTTCAATCTCCTTCCATCAGGAGGGAACATACAGGAACAAATGCACCAAAACCAGCAGATTTTTTTCCATCTACCATCACCCTACTGTACTCCACACTACACCTTTAAGACTCTGTACACTGATCAGGCGTAACATTATGAGCTACAGGAACTGTGATCAAAACCAAGTGATTGTCTTAGAACTACATGAGGACGGCGAAGAGAGCAGCAGGAATGTTTAGCCACATTATTAATAGTTACAGAACAAGTTATACAAAGTTAATAGTAATACATATGCTCTAAATCTCAAAAAAAAAAAGAAGGAAAAAAAAAACGCAGGCACAGAACTGCAAATGCAAGTAATTTGTGCACAGACTGGAATGGTATGTGGTTCGAAGGTTTACAACAATCAAACTTTTCAGCAATATTAAATAGTCCTTAAGTGTCTACTTTCAATACATTTTTTTAGCTTTGATGTGAAACAAAACAGCACAATAACATTTACTACATATTCCAATGTTTTTGGATGTGGTACATGACAACTTTTCTTCACTGGAACTAGTAGACCTGAACATGTTCCATCATGACAATGCCCCTGTGCACAAAGCCTTCTCCATGAAGATATGGTGTAGATGGGAGATCTCCTGCTATAGAGCTCCAACCCTGTTGAACACCTTTGGGATGAATGTGAACGCTGACTGCACGCCAGGAACCTCCTCACCTTCTCACTACCTGACTTTACTATTACTTTACCAACACCCCTGTGGCTGAATGGGCACAACATCTCCACATCTGGTCTGGAGAAGAGTGGAGCTTTTTATAACAATAAATTGGGATTAAAAATAATAATAATAAAAAAAAAACATTAAGCAGTCTAATAATCCTTCAATCGTAATAGATATAAAATTCTCATTCTTATTGCACCTGGATTTATTGAATCTATAAAGTTTGACCAAAAGACTTTTGTATCATGTGTCTTTGTCCAAGCGAGCTCCAGGATATTCATAATGGACTACCTTTGTGGATGAAAATGACCTCGCCGTTGTTGATCTGAGCCTGGGTGAATCTTTCAATAACGAGGTCGGGCAACTCTTTCAGAGCGACGATTCCATTCTTGGTTCCCTCGATGTTGTACACCAGTTTGTCTGGAGGGGTGTCCAGATCTTCCGCGCTCAACGATTTGCTTGTGATTTCCATTTCTTCACCGATAAGAAGCTGCACGGAAAACAGAATTGGAGGTGATCAGGAATAAAAACAAACAAAAACAACAAAAACACCAACTGTGAATTCCCTATAAACAGATTTTACTGCTTGTTGTGAAACATAGAAGCTTTGCCATGTTATCTGAAGATAAAGTGCATTGCAGGAGAGGTTAGGTCTCTCAGGCCTCGATGAGCTCTAATGGACCTGTAATGGCTGGAGAGCTGAATGGAACATTAATTGAAAGAGCCTGAGCAGAGAGCAGAGATCCTGAAAGACATTCTTAAATAGCAGGAGTCAGTAGGGAGAACAGAGAGGCGTGTACTGAAAGGCTCATATCGATTTATTCAGCCTTTCTCTCTTTAGCTGCCTTCATCTACTGCTTTCCAGACACAACCAAAGAGATTGGGAAAAAAAAAGGGGTTGGCGGAGAAATTCATGAATCCGTGGCCTGTACAAGCAATCAAGCGCTACAATCCTGGGACTTTTAAGAAAGCTATTTCCATACAACACACGGCCGCGATTACAGCACCTACTCACTTAAACACCATGGAAAATACTGATCCCACTGCCCTCTGTATACTTTCTCATTCCTACACCGAGTATGGCATTTACCTTATCGGTCCGTCAGAGGCGGAGCCAGGAGGTGGGCCTAAAGCGGTGCATTCTCCTATTAGAGATTAGAGACTAGTGCATACAAATTCTGGCCAGATTTGATCCTGGTCAAGGTCACAGTGGATCCAAAACCCATTTCGGGAACATCGAGTGTGAGGCATTAGGACACTAAGACATTTAGGACATGCAAACATACACACACTCATTCACAACCAGCGCCAATCCACCTACTGGCATGTTTTTCAAAGATTTGGGAGGAAACCAGAGAACCCAGAATGAACCATGTATCCATTTGGCAGACGTAAACACAAAAGTGCTTTGAAGTCTCTATCGATAAATACATTCGGTGCATTCTAAACCCACACAGATATGGGGAGAATAAGCGCGGACCCTCCACACACACACACACACACACACACACACACACACACACACACACACACACACACACACACACAGAGTAACTTGAGCTCAGGATCAGTGGAGCTGGAGTGGTGGAACATCGTGTTTCTTACACAGATTTCTGGTTTTGCCAAGAAACAAAAAAAGAATAAATGAAAGAATTAATGTATTTTGGCACCTCTATATTTGTATACCGTGTCATTTGCACTGAACTGGTCTTAACTCACTGCCTCCTACCTTCTGTTTCATCGGCTCTGTATATATATATATATATGCATAGATAGATAGACTCCTTAATCACACCCATATCCCATATGTGCTTGTTGAACATCTCAATGCAGGCATTTCACTAGATAGCATGGCTGTAGGGAATTCTCCATGTAGCCTTTGGTGTCCAAATACTTTTTTTTCTAAACAACGTAAGCTCCATTGCTTTTATACTGTTCACTAGCACAGATGTAGGCACTTCAACTCGCATTTGCAGTGAACCATTCAGGAAACCTGATATGCACCATGTCATGCTGCCAGTCTCCATATTTTCTAGTATTTATCAGTCAAATGTAATGTTTCTGTACTTTGCACTACAACTGCGTCCTGGTTCGGAGCTGCACTGCTCCTCACTGTGCACATATATATATATATATATATATATATATATATATATATATATATATATATCTGTTCAAAGCAGCTTTATGAAGATAAAGAGGTTTTAAAGTTGTATAAATGAGTGTGCAAGTAAAAGTTAAAGTGCCTACCCATTTGTTCCTTATAACTGTAAGTTTACTCCTAATAAACAAGACAGTGGCGACTGTGGCATGGAAAAAAACTCCCTGAGATGGCATGAGGAAGAAAACTTCGAGAGGAACCAGACTCAAACAGGAACCCGTCCTCATCCGGGTGAACCCGAATGTCCATTCATTACAGTTTCATCAATTATGGGGTGAGGACTTTACCCCTAAGTGATACTCTGAAGCTGCTAAAGCATAAAAAAAAAAAAAAAAAAAAAGAAAGCTATAGAACGCTGATGAATAATTCACTAAAAGGTTTTCCTCCTGATTTTTGTCTTGTAGTGCTTGTGAACATCAGTACAGTATGTGGAGTTCTCATCCTCCACCACTAGGTGGCAGCGTTACAATATAAATATGGCGTCCGAACAGATAAAAAAAAAACCAAAACGTGTATTCCTACACAAATCATAACGCACACAACACTGATCAGAAGCTGTGCGGCAAATTGAATTTAAGCTCACAGTGGGAGAAGAGCCGTGTTTAAAACAGTCTCAATAAGCCATCATTAGAGCAATTAGTAATCGCCGTCTGATTGAACTACTGGGTCTCCTCGATTCGAGATAATGCAGAGACTCCACAGGCTGCTGGAGTGAGAACATTCAGTGTGTGAGTGTATGTATATGTGAGACAGAGGGAAACAGAGCGAGGTTGTGTTGTACTTGTGCATGTGAAATAGATAAGATGGGCGTATGATTAAGGCTTAGCATTCGCCGAGGGAATAAGTGCACAAGGCAGACGGAGCTGAGTGTGTGTGTGTGTGTGTGTGTGTGTGTGTGTGTGTGTGTGTGTAGAGCGAGGCTCTCTAATGAATACCAGCTGGAGTCTGACTGGGCAGGATCTGGGGCCCTGAGCCTATGTCACCACGTTGTTATTCATCATGTCTGATCATCTGCTGTAGGTCAGACAACACTGCAACTTCCTGCTTTAAATCAATGCAGACGAGTGAGCAGCGAGCACATGAGAGATGAAGAGAGCAGCGAGAGAGAGAGAGAGAGAGAGAGAGAGAAAGAGAGAGAGAATACACTGTGTATGCACGGAAAAAGGCATATCATTATTTCACATTCTGTGGGAAAGTAATGGAGAATGATGACTAGCTGGGTTGATCTCTGTCTCCTAAAAGCCATGGTTTTCCAAAAATACCGGCTACCAAGCTAATGTGAGACCACAGACGGATAAAAAAAAAAAGAGATTTTTTTTTCCCCCGTTAGTATTTTCCGACCATATATCTGTTCCAGAACCCTTGAGGTTTGTGAGTCACCCTTTATTTCTAAAAAAGGTTTTGGAGTTATGAGGAGCCATGAACAAGAGGAGCTGAGGTATTTAGTGTTGTACCTCCAGGCCGGTGTTGTGCCTCAGCCGCGGTGGCTCGTCGTTGATCGGGATCACGGTGACGCCCACGGTGATTGGGTGGCTGCGGCGATTTAACTCGTAAGCGGTGGCTGAGAAAGTGAAATTGTCCTCCGTGGACTCGGTGCCGTCGTGGAAGTAGTAGACGCTTCCCTGCTGCACCTGGACGGGATCGAGAGAAGCAGCCGACCAATCAGCGACTCAAGAATAGTACATGTGACAATCATTTTAAAATTGTGCACAGTGCATATGGACGCTACGTTCGGATTGTAGAAAACCGCAACATATTATAGTGAGACGAACAACTGAGGACGAATAATCCTTATAAATCACATCCTATGCATGGAAGAGAACATCACAATAGCGATAAAAGGATATTAGCAGGTAGTAGACACCTAAACGCGTGCTGGACGATAATACGAACATACGATCAGAACGCTCATGCAGATATAAAACCCAAAACCTGCATACGCATTTATCGCAGACATTTAATGCTGATGTGTTGCTTTTGCCTGGGGGCTGCTACAAAAGAAGCGATAGCCACAACAGCAGATTGAACACAGCAGATTTGCAATGGCCTCCAGATGATTGCCTCCTCGAGAAGGGAACAGCTTAGTATTTTCTCTGATTGCGAGTGTTTATCTGGCACCCTGGTCTTTTAAGGAAAAAAAAAAAAAATGTACACGTTCGTTCGACTCTTTCTGTTAGTGAATCCCCAGTCCTAGTGGCTGTTGCGTTTCATGCCAAGCCTAATAGTAGAGTAGGAGTCTGCTGAGCAATACACAAACCGTTCAAACTGCCCTGGTGCTCGTTCCCTGAGCAACACGCACAGTACAGTAGCAGGAAAAGAGCCACTGGTCCCACATGAGTGAACGGAGAAATTCTCGACGATGCCTGATAATGAAAATGATGCCTTTCTTTCATTAAAAAAAACATTATTCTCATGTTTCAGCTGTTTGCAGAGCCAGACTGCAATCTCTCTCTCTCTCTCTCTCTCTCTCTCTCTCTCTCTCTCTCTCTCTCTCTCTCTCTCTCAATATGGAACTCATTAAGAGTGCTCCTGAATTCTGTCATCTACAGCTTTCGGCGTTACAGAACAAAGCACTCTTTAAAGACAGAAAAAACGAAAGGACGCTATGGAGAACGGAAGACTGTATCAATCGACTGCTTTGTTGCGGAGTGTTTAGTCGAGTTTTCCAGGTGTCAGGTGGTGCACGATTCTGCAGGAAACCCCCTGACATTTCAGCCCTCATCTAACCAGGAGGATCTCAAAGCTGCAATTATGCCACCAATCGCAAATGTATGCACAAAAAGAAGCGCTTTGGGAAAGATGTGAAACGATATTTATTCAAGAGAGAAATCACTCCTTTTTACATTTCACATACAAGTCACATTATTCTGTTCATTGAATAAACCCTAATTTCAGGTTTATGCTTCTCCTGACCTACACAGTGAGGAATCTTTGATATGATCTCCTCACACCGAGATGATCGATTACCGAATGCTGGCCCTCGAGATTTAAAACTTAGTAAATAAAAAAAATACAACAGAATTAATTCTGAAATCGCTCCGTACGAATTTACATAATTCTGTCCTGCTCCAGTGAATGAAACCTAATTTCAGGTTTATGGTTCTCCTGATCTGGACCTACACAGTCGCTCCTCACAGAGGAGTCTTTGACAAGCTGGAAGTGCACAGTGAATGCTTTATTATAGGATTATATGGGTGAGTTTATTTTGGCTTGGAGCGACAGGACATCTCGGTCAGAGTTTCCACTGGTTCTTGAGCAGAGATGGAGCTGAGGCCTTTACCGTTAGCAACAGTGTCTAACCACCTCCCTGAGGCGCAACGCTGCTCAGCACTTAGTGCATTTCCACCAGAGACCAGTCATTTTACTCTCACTCTTTCCACTGCAGATCTCTGGACCACTGCGGTAAGCACCGCACAGCTAGCAGCCTCACCAAAGCCTATATTCTGAGAGGGTTTTTTTATTTTCTTTCAAGAGCACTAAGATCACTGTGAACAGAGTGAGAGAGGAGACATTGATTCCCTTTGTCGAAGGAACACAAAGAACACCAATGCTCTGCAGTACAAACAAGTGGCACGATCAAAGTCTGGCTCAATAACTATCATTCGGCGAATAAATGAGATTTACAAAATGTTATATTTTTACGCCCGGCTGCTCTAAATGATCCACTATTCTGTGGAGAGAATGTCTCGAGTAATATACTTTTCTCTTGTCACCTGTTTTAATTAATACAAAAACATACTGAAATCTGAAACCTAACAGAAAAAAAAAACGCAGCACTGCACAGTCCTGACAAACCGAATGAGTTTGTACAAACATAGAAAATTTAAATGGACTCACATCATCCCAGGTGAAAGTCACAAGCGCATCATCCTCCCTGTCCAGATATCTGATCTCTCCATGTTGAGGCTCCTTCTCCATAATGAATTCGATATGAACGGACCGGTAGAAAGGATGTGTGATGTTCAGAATGTCTTCCGTAAGAATCACATGGTCTCCTTCCCTAACTGTGAGGTTGGCCACTTGGACAGGTATAAACCGGGGCATGATGTCTACCTGCACCTCTAGGTCCTCAATAGTGGTGAAACCGTTACTGACATCTAGAGTGAACATGTCTTGACTGTGTTCTGAGGCTGAAACATATAAGATCTTCCCCATGTTTATGTCCTCTTGTGTAAAAGATTGAATATAGTCCATCACAGGAGACACTGTGCTCTCAGTATCATTGATCACACTGACCACATGGCCAAAGCGTGGAAGTTCTTTAATAGTAAACACTAACTCGGTAGGCGAGATGTTGGCCTGCTCCACCTGAAAGGTAGTAGTGTGTGTTAGTTAACATGGTTAAGACCTTCTCATACATTTTCATATATCAAATATCCTATTTTTAGTTCCGTATGAACACATGTCCAGACAGTTTAATCTCCCATTCGGCTTATAATGACAGATTTTATGGAAAGCTGACATAGAAATGGCAACCAAGATCTATACTACAGCCCTTCTTATGCACGTGAAGAGCGTCTAAGAACCCGAATAACGCCACGGACAAGGCGATTCGATTCATATAAACGAATCAGATTTCACAAAAGTGACAAGCTCAAGCGTTCTCTTGACATTTATCATCATGAGATTAAAATCTTGCACTCGAATTGATGTGCGAATTACGAAAAATGAACAATAGCTATACACTATACATTTTATAGTGTGTAACATTTAAATATTTAAAAAAAAATGACATTATTTGGTGCATATTTAAAAAGAAATGTACATTACATCAAAAAGCTGGATTAAACTCTTACCCTGAGATGATCCTGGTCGATGACTGTATGCTCAGCCTCATATGCAATGATCACTTTATTAGATGTGACTTGAGGTTTAGACAAAAATCCTTGCTTGACGATCTTAATTCTGAAAGTGCCTTCCTCAGTCATGTTTTTCGCATGCACAGTGAAGGTGAATGAATCCGTGGACCGGAGACTCTGATCACTGTTCTCATAGGACACCACACCTTTCCTGAGGTCTTCCTGAGTGAACCGAGTTGCCTCAATCCCACTGACTATAATCTTGCCATCGCTTGGAGGGGTGTTTATGTCATATATAATTTCTGAAGCACTCCTAATGTCCATGTTAGACTCTGTGCCCAGAACGCTCGTGTCCAGAGTCTTGGTACTGGCGTAGTCCATGACAATCATGGTGTTATTGACGATGTCTAGATATGGGTCACCGGCCTGCACCTCTAGAAGTGCTGTGGTTCTATGCAATCCATCAGACACGTGAAGCTGAAACAGATCCCGGTCAGCACCATGATGGACAAACAGAATTTTCCCATCTTTAAGGTCTGCCTGTGTGAAACGGTAGAGGGGTTGTAAAGGGTTTGCAGACGACACTATGCTACCTGAGAGAATGCCTTCTCGATTATAAACCAGTTGGGTGTTATTAAAGCTGGAGTCATCATCCCTGAATAGAATGTCATCAGTGGTCAGTAGACGCTGGCTATTTCTTGTTACGTGGAAGGGTTTATTAATGACCCGTTGAGGTACATAATAATTTCTGGATTGAATTGCTATGTGAAATGTTCCTTCGATCACATTTTCATTAGTGCTACCTGCACTTACATCACGGACCTGAAACGTAAATTGGTCTTGGCTGAACTCTGAACCATCGTGTTTATAGATGAGCCTTTTTAAGAGGATATCTTCATTACTAAAAACTCGGACTGCACCCTCGAACCTTGGCACACCGGGAGGGGAGTCCCGAATGAGATGTCCATGCATAGGGTCTTCAATGATCCTGTACACAAAGTTTGTGGACTCTTGAGTCTGCACCCAAATGTGTTCTTTACTAAGGGTACTTTCATTCCCTTTCAGTACCAGAAGTCTCTCATTGGTTAATACCGGGAAACTGGAGTCAGCTTTTACACTGATTGGGTAAGTGTATAATTGAGAGTATTGATCATCTGCAACAATCTTGAACTGAAAATAGTCATCAGCATTTAAAGCCCTTTGGATTGTGGGTCTGTAACTGATATATCCAGCTTCAATATCCTGTTGGGTGAAGCTATCTCTATCTGACAGATCTTTATCATGCAACATCAATGCACCCAGTGTCGGACGCCTCAGAACGATGTATCTGATAAAAGCCGGGTCGATATTCTTACCTTTAACGATCGCTTCTAACTCGAATTTTTTGATAACTTTTGGCTCCCTTGATAAAATATTAAGAGGGATGATTTTTGCCATAATTAGCTCAGCAGGCACAATCTCAATGATGAATATATTGTCTGGAAGTGTGAACTGTCCAAGCTGCACATTAAAATGAATATACTCAGTTTTTTTGTCCTCCAGATCGGCTAACGTCGTCGTAGTGTACATGAGTCTATTCTGCTCCAGGTCATTTTGATAGAACTGTGACACTCTCTTTGGCACACCATCGTGTCCAATAATTTGTAGCTCTCCGAATCTTAAAGGCTGCGTAACATTAAACATGATATCGTCATTTTTGGGAGTGACAGATACAGCCAGGTTCTGTATCCCTATGCTGGAGTTGGCACCCTGAATGAGGCGCAGTCCGGTGTTTGTTACCAGACTAATCTGTGGCTCAGTTACTACGAGTCTAATGGTGACCGAAACTTCTAAAACTTTAAGAGTGAGCTCATCTTCTGAGCCTCTTTGGTGGACATAGTAAATGAGTCCATCCTTGAGCTGTCTGCAGGTGAAATTTCCTAGCCTCCTATGAGGTTGCTCTGAATTCTCTAAGTAACCATAAGGGCTTGGACCTGAGGTAACTGTAACAATCAAATTGTCACACCGCTTATCAGAATCCGCTATCTTGACAAGGTTGGGGCTTAAGAGAGTGCGTCCATTTGCTGTGATGTCAATGTCTTCACCACTAAGCTGGGGTATGTCGTTGACAGGCAGAATTTCCACTGGGAGCCGGTATTGGTGGGGATTTTTCAAACACTCTGGGAGGTTGGAACCGTGCGCCACCACTTCCAGTTGGATTTGATCGCCGTACTTCTCATTGCCGTCATGAAGATACTTAATCTTCTTATTCGCCACGTCTAGTAGAGTGAACTTCTTAGTGCGCCTTGTGTTGATGTTCATGTCTAGAAGGCCATACGAAGGATCGCTCTGAAGGGTGAAAATGATTTGAGATTGCCGGATTCCTGCAGCATTTAGATTGAAGGTTGGGTTTAGGTTGCTTAGTTCGATAAATGCTTCTCCACCCTCTGGAACCAGCAAAGGGGTGATGCTTAAGAGTTTAGAGACATTTTGAAAGATCTCTGGCATGTCCTCAGATGGAAAACAGTGTCTTTCATCTGGCATGTACCAAACTGTTATTATCTGTGTTGGGGCTGTAGTTGCAGCTGTTTCATCATAATAGGTGGAATAGTCATACTCTTCTCCTTCACATTTAGTATGGATATCTTTAGTTATAAGGGCATCTTGTAGGGTTCTGTCCTTCTGATTTATCTTGATGTCGCCTAAGCATCCAATGAATGACTCAGATGTTATCTCATCTTCCATAAAAGTCAGGTAGCTATCTCGGAATACGTCCTTCATTTTCCCTTGAATGCCTCCTAAGTACAGATTTCCCACAAGGTCCAGTTTTTCTGATCCCAATAGAAGCTTTGAGACAGACTCACTATCCACTGTTATCTCAAAAGTGTTGGGATCAACCTGCATTCGAATCCTGTGCCACTGGTCATCATCCAGCTTTACTTTCAAGTTGTTAAGAATCACTATGCCACTGCCCAGTTGTGCCACACCTTTCAGGTACCCTCCTGCCATCCCCAAGGCAATAAAATCAGACTCGTGACCTGGGTGAAAGAGAAGCAGAGCATCTTCAATGGTGGTTTTCATCAGTATTTCCATATTGCGGGAGCCAGTGTTGGGTGTGGTCCAGGTTGGGAAGGATACAAACGAGTCTGCACTTGTAAAGCTGATGGCCTCTCCATCTGTTGCTTCGAACTCACCGCTACAGATCGCTACAGTGTCATGGCAGACAGTTGCAGCTGACGACAAAATATTAAACTGATGAGACTCAAATTTCATGCTGCTCATACAGCCACGGAAGAAGGGAACAGCAGTGCTGATGTATTCAACATCCAAGTCTTTTACACCGGCAAGGAATACACCCATATCAATACTGAGATACTCCTCCTCTCCCTGTACGCCAACGGACGTCGTAAATATGTCGTCCACGCTCATTACGAGTTTGCTTTCTTGTAGCGTCAGAGAAACATGGTGATCTAAAAGATTGTTGAGTTGCACACCAGGGGAGGAGCTTAGCACCACTTCCCCAGATCCCATATCCATTCTTGCCTATGGGAGCAAACACAAAAACAAACAGGAAAAATAAAGAAAAATATTAACATTCCAAAAAATGAATGACTCAATTAAAAAAATGTAATAATCATGAATTTTGGGACTATTGCAATGGGAAAAAAAGTAGAAATGCTTTGGACATATGTGTGGTGTTATTTGGCCTTGAGTCTAAATATTTTCTTTAAGTGCGGACAGAAGTAAACTCAGATGTTTAGCTCGTTTCAACTCCAGGAGAGATGTTATCCATATGTAGTGGATACAAGACTCACTCTAATTACTTATAAAATACCCTGAATTAAGGTACTAGGCGTATCAAAGTTTTTTGTTTTGTTATCTAAGACATGTTAAATATGAATGTAATTACATTTATAATTTAAGCTAAATTGATAATCAGTTATAAACATAAGGACTGATTAGTTATATATACCAATTGGCCAGGCAGAGGAACCGAGCTGGGAAGGATGTACTGCAAGTTAGAGCAATAAAGGGTGGAGATGGAAATGTGTTGACTAGTGAGGAGAGTGTGTTGAGAAGATGGAGGGAGAGAGAGAGAGAAGGTTGGATGATGGGGAGTTGGTGAAGCAGGATGTGGATAGGATTAGTAAAGAGGAAGTGAGAGCAGCGATTTAGAGGATGAAGAGTGGAAAGTCGGTTGGACCAGATGACATTCCAGTAGAAGCATGGAGATGTTTAGGAGAGATGCAGTGAAGTTTTTAACAAGATTGTTTAACAAGATTTTGGAAGTTGAGAGAATGCCTGAGGAATGGAGAAGGAGTGTGCTGGTACTGATCTTTAATAATAAGGGAGATGTGCAGACCTGCAGTAACTACAGGGGAATTAAGTTGATCAGTCACACCATGAAGTTATGGGAAAGAGTAGTGGAAGATAGGCTGAGAGAAGAGGTGACCATCTGTGAGCAACAGTATGGTTTCATGCCGAGGAAGAGCACCACAGACTCATTATTTGCTTTGAAAATGTTGATGGAGAAGTATAGAGAAGGTCAGAAGGAGTTGCATTGTGTGTTTGTGGATTTAGAGAAAGCGTACGACAGGGTGGAGAGAGTTGTGGTATTGTATGAGGAAGTCTGGTGTGTCAGAGAAGTATGTGAGGGTGGTGCAGGACATGTATGAGGACAGTGTGACAGCAGTGAAGTGTGCAGTAGGAACCACAGACTGGTTCAAGATGGAGGTGGAACTGCATCAAGGATCGGCTCTGAGCCCTTTCCTGTTTGGAGTGTTGATGGACAGGCTCAAGGACGAGGTCAGACAGGAGTCTCCATGGACAATGATTTTTGCGGATGATATTGTGATTTGTGCTAAGAGATAATTAGAAATAATTATAAATCTTTTTAAAAGAAAATACTTTTTCCTTTTTTCTTCCTCAAGATTTGTTTTTAAGACCACTAAAAGTGTAATTTTCACCATTTTCTGATTAGCCCATGTTTTTTGAGGAGTGTGTACCTATAAAATGCTACAATATTGGTTAATGCCTTAGCCATGTTTTTGTGATTCTCACCTGTAACCTGCCATTGATGAGCTCCAGAGACAAGTAGTCACTGTTTCCAGCAGCTAGGAGGAGCAGCCCACTGCGTTTGCTTGTCTTAAACTGGAGTGACAGATGGAAACTTAACAGATCCTGCACCACATCTATCCGGCAGTAGCTATCCCCGAAGTATGAAACTGCAAACGTAAAAAAGGATAGCATGAGGTATGATATGCAAATGGCTGCTAAGACTTTCATGTAATTCAGTTGGGAAAGGAAGCAACTAAAAGAATGGAGATAAAAAAAAGTCTACACACCCTTGAAAAAAGGTCTTTGTGAAACCGAGATAAGTACCTTCACTAATACATTATTGATGCATCTTTTGCTTGTTATTATATGTTTTTGGGTAAAAAGTCTACCAACTCAATGCATCTTGATTTGTCAACGTTATTCCACTCTGCCTTGCAAAAAATGCTTCAAATCCTGTGTGCAGCTCTTCTTCAGTCATTCCACAGCTTTTGATAGGATTTAGATCTGGGCTTTGACTGCAACATTCCAAAACACTGATCTTCTGAAGCTGTTCTGGTCTTTGTTGTAATAGATTTGTTATTTCGGTCTTTGTTATCCTGTTGGAATGTGACATTTCTCATCCTTTCTCTTCAGCTGCCTATCAGAAGCCAGTTTAGACCTGTAGTTGATTCCCTTGATATTGATTAAAGGCCCAGTCACAGCTGAAAATAAGCAGTCCCACAGCATGATGCTGCCACCACCATGCTTCAGTCTTTTTTGTTTTTTTGAGCAATATGCCATCTTGTTTTTGTGCAAATCTCTACAGACCACAACACAATTTACTGCACTGTTATGAGGGTGAATTAGACAGGCATGGATGTTTTTTCTGAGAAAGGTCTAGATCCAACCACCTGTTATATCAGATGTAAACATTATAACTGTAAATTATTACATAATTATTATTGTAATCATTCATTCCGGCAGCCTCGTTGATTTCTTTCTTTCTTTCTTTCTTTCTTTCTTTCTTTCTTTCTTTCTTTCTTTCTATAATTTTGGAGGGTTCTTGGTGATGTCACTGTGGCCTATTTTCACCAATTGTTGATTGATAGGATATACGTGGTTTTCCGTTGTGCATCTAATGTTTGGAATTTCTTCCCTGTTCAATAAATATCTACAATTGGATTCAAGATGATCTTGATGAAACTCTTAGAGAAACAGCTGATCTTCATTTGAGGTTCATCTGAATCACCTCCTTGACGGCACATGAACGATAATTACTTCCGAACATCAGGATTGATTCTGAACAGATACCAGGTTCTTGTTGAAAGACATGTTCTTTACTTTATTTTCCATCCTAAAACGTTTCCATTCGTTTTTCCACTCGGTTGTGAAAATCACGTTAAAGGTGAAAAAAATTATTTTTTTCATTTACATCATAAAAATTGTAAAAAAATCTAAGAAAAATCACAAACTTCCTTTTTTTGCTTTATCCACTGCTAATGTATTGTAAAACAATTGCTTTGATACACCATGGATGTATGACTGGTATGCTGATTAAATCTTACACATCTGTCACAAAAAAAAAAAAAAAAAGAAAATTGGAAAGATTGTGGAAAATTCTTAGATGATTCATAACCTCAGGAGGATGTTTGGCTGCCAGCAGTGCTACAGATTTTCCCAGGCTTTGGCTGTGTGATGTCTGACTCTGTGCAAATTCAGCCACCTGCTCAGCACAAATCTCTTCAGGAAAAAAAAAAAATTGCGCTCTTCTCCCTCTACCAATACTATACACACAGGAAATTAATTGTTTCCTATTGCTTTCACTCTTGAACTAATCTGAGCAACAGTACTAGGTCTCCCAGGCAAGTGTTTCCAAATCCTGAGCCAAGAGATAGAGATTAATGCGTGTTTCACCACCGCCTACACACTCTACAGACTACAGTCACTTTACCATGACCCTTGGAAATTCCATTCCATGTACTAACATCAGCTTAGAGCTGGTTGGACCCTATATATATATATATATATATATATATATATATATATATATATATATATATATATATATATATATATATATATATGCATTAAAATATGTACCAAAAAAAATTAAATCAGGGTGTTTAATCAGACACAATAAAAATCCTCTAAATGTCACACAATTTCTTTAATAGCTTCCAAAGACTTACAGTAATAATTGGTCAAAGTACAGCTTATAGGTGAATCACAGTATTTCATGTAGTGAACCTGAATAGCATCTCTTACAAACGTGGCCATTTCGCTACTAAAAACCTGATTAGCCATTTCATATGAGACGTTAATGGCTGCTAATCGACACCTCTCTTTTCACATCATGTCTGCTGGGGTTTTCGGCTTCGGTAGGACATCAAATAAAGCAGGAAAAATAATGATTCTGTACTGCTCATCTCCTAAGCAGATAGAGAGAGCGAGAGAGAAATGCTAAACGGAACGAGGTTGATGTGTGAGTGTAATGAGGTATATGATATATGAGGGGTTTCACTGCGAGATCTTGTGCCTTGGTTTTTTTAAGCTGCCAGGAAAAGGCAACTGCCCTTGCTCTAATATGAGCAGGTGTGTATAAATATATATACTATATATTAATTATGATAGCCGAAACCTGAGTAGGAGGAACTATAACAGAAATAATGGCTAGAAAACATTCAGGTTTCAGTGTGTGCCAAGAGAAGTACATCATTGCATTCATACTAAAGTTTAAAGCTAAATATATCATTACAGTGCACTGTATAAGAAATAGGGGTCCACTCATGTTCACAGCACACACTGTAAAATAAAACTGTATATTAAAAAGGGGAAATATCTTCAATAAGGATACCTAGATCTTTATTGGATCTACATTCCTTTCCGATATGCGTGCAAACCTTGTGGTTTGTTGTGTTTGTAGACTAGGTAAAAGGTAAAAACACACAAGAATTGGACAGTGAGTGACTTTTCTGTCCAATTTTGCTTCTGAATAGGCTTACAACTATTACATTTTGATCATTGTGTAATTCTGATAGTTGGTCATGCATGTGCATTGAGCAGGGTTGTTAGAAAATGAACTGCCTACAGATCCATGAAGTTACTGAGCAACTCAAGAACGATGAGGATCTACTTCTCAGTCTGTCTCTTTCTCTCTCTGCCAATTCATCCCTAGCTCTGGATGAAGTTCTCTTCGATTGGAGGCCATTCTGTACAGCTGGGGATGATGGTCCCATATTACCAACCTAAAGATTGTAAGAGCCCCATAGTACAGTTCTCAAGTTGGTACCTCCTCCATACACCAGGGGGCTCTCTGGAAAACTGCTCCAAAGGGATAACGGTCAAGGGAAAACCGAGCAAGATGATGTTTGTTAGAAAGGAGCATGGATACCTCTTGTGCTAGTTTTATGTTTATTGTCCAGATTGGAATCATTTTGTTTTAAGTTTAACCAATTAAGTGTATTTTGTTTATTTGTGGTAATTTTGGATGCTAATTTAAAGTCTGCATATCTCTATAGAAAAGGACTCCTCCTTCTCCCCTTCCATGGCGTTGATCAATTTATTGCCTTCGCTGCAAAGACATCCTCCAGGGCTTGTGAAACCAGGAATAACCAGGAAAGTATAGAATTGGAACTTCTGCTGGAGGGGAGTCTGCTGAGAGCTTTGCTAATCTCTTGTCCAGCAACTCATCGTCTTCATCTTCTTCAACAGTCTGCAAGCACCAAGAATGAAGCATTGTTTGGTGGACCGTCCCTCATTCAGGTGGCCAGAAAAACCAGCAAACCAGATCTTCATCTTTGGGAAGAGGGGTAAAGTCCAAAGTAGCAAAATCTGGCGAGTAGGGTGGGTGCGGAAGTGAAATCATGTGGCTTGTTCTCCGACGTTCATCATGCACCACTTGCCGAATGTTTTTTCGGCGGTTGAGCACGTTGAAGGTCTTCCTGATCTCTCGTCGTCCTCTAGCGGAAGAACATAACTGGAGGACGACGAGAGATCAGGAAGACCTTCAACGTGCTCAACCGCCGAAAAAACATTCAGCAACTGGCGCATGATGAATGTCAGAGAACAAATCACAAGGTCAGGGGCGTGGTAACCTTCTTCTTGGTCAGAACAGCACCAGATACACCATTAGTCTTGAAGCTTTCTGATACCACCTTGTATAAAGAACAAATATTAGAAATGATAGGCACTAAACGTTTACATTTTACAACCTCTTTATCTTTGTAAAGCCCCTATGGGACGATGTCCAGTGTTAAAAGTGCTCTACAAATAAAACCGAATTGAATTGAGCAAATGTAACCCAATGGTGACTGCAGTTCTCAAATTCCTTTGCATCATTGTGAATTATTACTCATTTTCCATTAATGAGAATTTATGGAACACTTGGCAACACACTATAAGGCAACATGTATGCAGATAATGTACACATGGTAATGCAAAAGCTGGTCATTGAATGGATTGTCATTAACATTTCATGTCTTATTTAAATCCTATTTTTTCCAGAATGCATTCTCTGGTGCACATGTATATGGTCAAAGGAAGGCATTTTGCATGTTGTGGCAGTTTTAAAATGTAGATATAGGCTTGTATCCTAGTTTTGTAAACAAGAGGCAACATTTTCTGCAAGAACTGCAGTCTATTTACTGTGTGTGTGTGTGTGTGTTGGCTCTGGCTAGGGCTATGAAGGATGATGAATGGCCCAGTTTATATTTATAGATCTTATGGGGAACTTTTGCATGCCTTTCTGTATACACTTTCAATGAATCTTCTTCTTCCTCTCAATCCCAACTTCTGCTTTCGGTAGCCTAACACATGTCTGGAACAAGAGACGACTGCGGTAAGGCTGCAGGAAGCAGTCAGCCATTTTGAGCCGTTCCAGGCTTTTATTTCGTTCACGTTACACGATGCTGAAAATATATTTTTATGGAGGGAAACATTTATATGATGGCTTACAATGGCAACAGTCGCTAACCATTTACTTTATAAACAGTGGCTTGTGTAAATAAATGGTACACAATTATAGAGCCGAGTTTATAAATCAGTTACGTGGGTTTGCTGATTCGTCGTTCTGGTAGTCAGGCTGTGGAATTATGTGGAGTGTAAAGACGCTAGGACTGAGAGTGAGAGTTGCTAAGATTGAAGATATTTCCTGTGTGTCTATAAGCTTGAGGAGAATTGTTATTTTCGTGAGGGGGGAAAAAATGTACTGCGAAAAGAAAGTTGATCGAGGTGGTAAAGGGCGCTGTGCGTAATGAGAATTAGCTTCAGGCAAACACGAAATAGTTGCATCACTGCGTAATGAACTCAGACATGAAACAGATAATCAGTTAATTACGTTCGAGGGGGTTGGTGGTGCTGCTTGATTCACAGCTATTCTCACCCATAAAGCGTTCATAATGAAGTGCACCATCAACTAGGCCTCTTTATTAGAAATAATTACAGATGTTTAGGTGTTTGTTATTTAAAGCAGCTGTAGTGTGTATGTGTGTGTGTGTGTGTGTGTGTGTGTGTGTGTAGATAAAAGTAAAAAATGTTACTCTGCTGTTTTATAGAGTAAAACCTGTTTTGCTTCTCTCCATGTGGAATGAATTAATATATATTATATATGGAAAATTTAAGGCTAGGTGCGTGTAATGTAGTGACGAGTCCTTCATGAACGAGTCCTTCATTTTGAACGAGTCTTTAACGCGATTCGCAAGAACGAGTCGTCTCAATAAGCTGTTTTTTTTTTACTGGACGCGCACAAGCAAAGCATCAGGAAATCTCTGTAGGTTATGTAAAGGAAACAGAATGGAGTAGTTCATCTCTCGACTCTTCTAGTCGTTCGTTCTTTTGTCACGTGACTCCCATAGACGCTATGCAGTTATATTTACATATTTTCATTATTGGAACTACGGCCGAAGTTGGGCGAATGTAGACGTGTTGAGGATCTGCTTATTGAAAATGTGATATTTTATTTCTGATCTAAGGAATCAAATGAACTAAATGACTCTGAGTCGTTTATTTTGATGAACGAGATTCAAAAAACCAAGCCACTAAAATGATCAGATCTTCACATCACTACTATAACGCATGATACTGAGGCAAAAAAATCCTGGGGCTGATTAAACCATGTGCATTTAACGGTTTGAACTGACACCTGCCAGCCAATCAGAGTCAAGTCCTTAGACAGACCCTAATAGAGATAGATATATAGGATTTTTTCTTATCTTTTATCACTGGATTAAACTGCATGATTGATTAGGGGATGAGGGATGAGTAAGATGGCCAGGGTGAGAGGTGACGGGTGCAGGAGAAGTCCTCTCCATCTGGAGAGAAAATCACCCCAAACCTTTCCATAACCTCGTTCCCTTCCCCCGCTTACTTTGTACACAATCCAAACCTCGCAGACCTTAATCGAATTCACATTGTGCTCTTGGCAAGCGTCGGGTTTCGTGTTGACTTTGCAGGACCACGTATATAAAGAATCTGGGGACACGTGGGCCCGTTGCACTACTGTAATACTGTTCCTGCTTTTCACATTCTGCTTCCTCAGTGTTTATGCTGAACTCCATGCTGTGTAAGCAGGCTCAGTACAACGTCCAGCATGGCCCCCCGAGAGACCCGTGCCATTCATCATAAAAGCGCTGGCTATATGTTCTGACTCACCTCTCAGCGTCGTAAGAAAAACAGCAGGCAGAAGGGACGTACTGTGTGAAAGAGTGCAGGCCTGATTTCAGACTCTTCAGCACAAAGAGCTGCTCTGTGGGCTGCTGAGAGTTCTGCCTCACCGGACTGCAGGGTGGTGCCGCTCCATTCACCGTAATTATTAACAAACAGGGTGGAGAAGCAAATGTTGATTTTTCCTGGATTGATGTGGGTGTAAAAGGGGTGCGTCTAGAACTCACTGACAGCTCTATTGTGTATATTTTGTCCAGAAGTGAAAGTGTCCAGGGGCCGACGCTCGAGCCGTGTTTACTTGAGCTGCATGTAATATACTGTGTGTGTGTCTTGTAACCTGAAACTTACCCATGTTTATTCCTGCAGATTTTCCTGCGTGCATTCTGACCCCTGTGACCCCCTAAAATCAGGGACCACATGCTTGCTGGCCATTTTATTTCACACAGGAAATGCTGGAAAATGTCTGGACCCTGTTTCCCCAAGGTAAGCAATTTTCCAAACATGAATCACGTGTGTCCTATTACATTTTATTAGGTCTCTCCTGTAGCTGGAAATAATGGCAACTATGCCGGTTGCACTAAACTCAGCGTGTCTTAGTGCAGCTGTGTTGCACAATCGAACCGTGTACAATCACACTCGACAATGTAGGCTTTGTGTTGTACTTTTTCCCAAAGAGTATTTTTTTGACAGTGGGTAAAAACCCAACTGAATGCTTTCAAAGAAATAAATCTCCTGAAATTGTTTCCTCAGGCCTTATCTAGTTTGCCTGTGGCTTCATTCGGAAACTGTTCTACGGTTTGTGTGTATATAACTCGCATTAGGACGCCTTGCAGCCTATGACCTACAGTTCATTTGATCAGAAAATAGGAACGTAACGCTTTGCAGCTGAATGCACAGGACGCATAGCGACCCTGCTTAGGCCTCTTGCTTATGTTCTGGCTACAGGAAGGCTCATAAAATGCTTTTCCAGCAGCACCCCAAGCTCCCAAAGCTTCCCTGAAACTTCCAGGGAACTCCCTCCATAGCAGTAGCTGCTTACGCCACTGTTTCCATTCGGCTACTGTTTCTCCACCGCACCCAGTTCTCTCCAACTCGCACAACCAGTCATTAGTAAAACATTAGGACCTCACAGCCGCCTGACTTTCTCTCATACTGCTGAAAATAAACTCCAAACCAAAAAAAACCCAAAAACGCATGATGGGAGCATTTCATGTTATGACACAGCGTGATTGCGACAGCTCCAGACCTCTGAGTAAAACGCGCCACTCTGACATCTGCCACGCCTCCTGGTTTTTTATTTTTTTTAAAGCAAGCTGGAATTTGTTCTCTGAAAGCTCCCATAAAAAATACTATACATGCATACGATCAAAACGGATTTCTTCCCGAGGAAACATAATGGTCTGGTGTGATGTTTATGCAGCTAACTATGAATTTGACAGTCTTAGCCTGCTAGTTAGCTAATTAATAGTTCATTTACATTGCCTTAACAAACCTACAGAGCGTGCCTTACATCTACAAGAAACTAGCTAATGTTAGCTAAGCTATCTTCAGCTTGCCAAATAGGTTTATGTTTACAACTAGTCGTGCAGCGAGTTCAATTTAATTATTACCGCACTGGTGCCTACTTAAATAAAAACAAAAGAATGTGTACTGTAACACTGATCCTGAAAAGGTTCAGATTTTCAGGTCTAATCTGACGGGTCTGATCTAAAACGGATCAAAATTGAATTGAACATTGTGTATTAGAAAAGAAGGCAAAATGGAAGCTTAAAACTTCAAACCTATTCCTTAATAAAATCTTTGAGAGGTTCTTAAGTCAGATTATATTATGAATGTATACTCCTGGATGGCCAGGTTGCTTGTGCGTGTAACAATAGGAATCTGTGGAATTCTGTAGTCTCAGCTTTGGTACCATTCACAGGCCTTGGAGTTTTAATTTTGACAGACAAAAAAACCCCCTCCCTTTTCTTATGATGGTTCAAAAAGTGACACAAGATTCCTGGGACACCTGACTTTTCCAGCCGTATGTGGCACCCATTTGTATAGGATGTCCATCATGGGTTGGAGTGGAAGATCTTGGGGAACCTTCTATGGAGCTCTGATCTAAACCCTATTAAACACTTTTGGGATGAATGTAAACACTGACCGCACCCCAGGTCTTCTTACCTTCTCATCTACATCACTACCTGACTTTTCTAACACCCTTGTGGCTGATGAACACACATTTTCAAAATCAAGTGGAACATCTTCCCAGAAGAGGTTATTATAAGAGCAAATAAGAACTAAATATGGACTGGGATGTTAAAAAATCACATGGTTCTGGTTAGATGTCCAGAGTTATACTGTATTTTCTACATAGTATTAGCTTGGACACTGGTTTGGACATTGTAGAGTTGCTGTGTGCTAAATAAAAGCACTAAACACCACATTAGGTCTTCACAATCCAGGATTTATTTAGTAATGCTACACACCCGGTTCTCTTAAAGTAGGCTCATAAGATTACCGATGCCGTATAAGATACTTCCCTAAAAAAGAAAAAACGTTCACACCAATAGAACTGTACATGGCTCATTCCCCCTTTAAAGTGCGTTAAACGCCCTATCAGGCTGTGATAAGAGGTGACAGAGCACCCTGCTACATTTCAACCTCTGTTAGCTTTGCACAGCTGTGGATCACACTAGCACTCCGCTGGGAGATTTAGATTCATGGTTTAAACATGTGCACAGCGAGGGATCCGAGGTGCCCAGCATTCCTTTAACAGCCACTCATTTCCAAATCCCCATTTCCATTTACCGAGTCCGTCTGTCTGCAGGCTGTCTTTCATTATTCCCATGGCTAGGCCCTTGCAAACATGGTCAGAACACGAAATATATATATATATATATATATATATATATAATAAAAAGAAGAAGTAGGAAATACATGCTCATCAAATCCTAGGCATCCTTCATGGCTCTCAGATGGCTTCTGTTCTGTTCTCTAGTAACTGACGTATGCACGATGCAGATGGCTGCCAGACGTCCACATACAAAACATTAATAAACACAGTTTTACATTTTATTTCGACAAGATCACAGGTTTATTCTGATGAACGTTGCTGCTCTCAGGGGATTTCTGTGCAGGTTGGGTGGCTTGCTTGCCAGTTTGTATCTCATGGTATTGAAATCTGGGATTGATTTAAATTCACAACACTGGCGTAAGTTTAACGTGAGAAACAGATATGAAAGGCCGAGATAGCCCTTAGAACAGAAACTGCTCTATCGGTGGTGGATGATTAGGAACGAGCAATTGGTTTTTGAACACCACAGTCAAGTCTTCTGGTGTTTGTGTTTTGTCTGCTGTCACTAGCTATACACCCAATCCCTTATTTCCCCCCCGACCCACATAAGTGCACTTATCGCGCATGTATGCTTTTAAGATAACATCATTGCTTCGAGACTATAATTACCAACTTCGTGAGAATTCTCCTATGGATAAATGTTAAAGGCTTTTTTTAAAGGTCACATTTTTCTTCATTATTTCCTGGTTAGACCAGTTAGCAAAGCATGAAACTTTCAATCTTAAGGTCCTGGGTTCAAGTACCAATACTGGACAACAGAGATGAAAAGTAACCGATTACGTTTACTCATGTTACTGTAATTGAGTGTGTTTTTTTGTGTACTTTTTGAAATCTGTAATTTTGCATAAGTAAGTTTTGTACCTAATCCTATCTGTTACTGCGTAAAATGCAGGAATTGAAGGGGGGGGGATCGCACCTCGGAAACTACTGCACTGATTGGTCGATGGTCCAAGAACAAACGCACTAAACTTGCAGGAATGCATTTCGCGACTTCTATCTTTATCGTTGTATTGCACTTTGATTCGTAAAGGTGTTCCTTCAAAGAAAAACTAGTTTGAAACCTATATCTCCTTGACTTTTTTTGGTTTAACTCGGACGCAGAGATATTTTATTATCATATTATTGTTTCCAGGAGGAAAAGTCTTTCGACATCCGATCTCCTCCAAGGACCCGACGAAAGTATTTACGACTGAGTCTTCAAAAATGGTCTCATTTTAAATGTCTCATAAAACCTTGTTGCATATTTTTTTAGTGTTCAAACATCAGGGGGTGGTCTCTAGAATCACTAGAAAGGTGGCGCACTAGCAACCATTGTGCATGTTCATGCTACAAGACATGAGAAAAAGAGAAGGATTCGGTCTGCAATCATGAATTCGGTCCCAGAGAACTTTTAAGGACGTTCCTCGCGTACTGAGCTACAATTGTGAACGGACACAAGCGAGTCACGTTCTGCCTGTGCGACATGAATCGAAATGCGACGTATTTCTTTATTCGTTTTCAAGACTTTGCGTTGTATTGTATTGTACTGAACTCGCCTGTAATACTCGCACATGCAAAAACACCCCGATGTGTATTTCTGTAATCTTTTCGAAAACTTCTCTTCTCGCCGTGACCAACACGTCACGGGGGGTTAAACGCAATTAACAGACGAATTTGCGCTGTTCTTTAACTTTATTAACGTTTCTGCTGCATTTTCTGCTGCATTCTGTCCCATTCAGGTGCCTGCTGGAGAAGCAGCAGCAGCAGCAACACTTCCTGGGTCTCTAATTTGCGATTTCTAATTTCACGGGTGCTTAATAGAAAGCGTTGAGGTGTGCCTGGTTCAGTAAGAGAGAGGAGGGGTAGGGTGAGGACGAGATAGAGAAGGACGCACATTCAGGCAAATCCATTAGCATTCATTAGGAGAAACCGGATCAGCAGCCTCCAGCACACGCCGCCTGCTTATTAAACACTTTTCTTTGCCTTTTTTTTTCTTCATCCGAGTTTAACCCGTGTCTCAGGAAGAACAGACACGTAACAAGGAGATGATCATAGTTCATCAGTTTTCCTCTTTATTGCCCATACAAAGCATTCAGCATACAAAGATTCTGTTTCCATGTTGAGCAAACAAACAGTGCACAATGAACATGGATGCACCGGGACTGAAAGACGACATGGACATGATTACAGCTAATGCACCTGAATGACCAAGCATAGAGGACAGTACACATTTTCTTGTGATAGAAAGTGCATCTGTGGTCCAGTTGGTTAAAAACACGTCCTCACCTGGGGTGGCACCGTATGTCCTTTAAATACAATTACAGTTGCACAACTAAACTTAATGTCCAAGCATTGAAGACGGTACATATCAGCGCTTAACAACGTGACCTAATATTCCACTGATTTGTCTATTCAGAATAGAAAACAGTCATGAGTTCAACAATTCCTACTCATTGGTCAGTGACGTTTCTTTGTAAAAGAAAACTCTCCACCATTTATTGTAGTCTTGACATTTGAGAGATCATGTGAATTATTGTGATTAGGATCATTTCCAAGTCTTGATCATGTCAATATGTTCATTATAACTTTTTTTTTTTTTTTTTGCTTCAGGTAGCGGAAAAGGAAGAATGGATGGATGGAGGCTTATGGTTCCACATTTTAAACTTCTGATTTCTTAAACAACCTTCTCTGAAGTCATTACTACCTCTAATATCAACAGTATATACAGGAAAAAAAAAAAGAAAAGTCTAGTAAAATGCAGTATTTCACTATCCTGCTAAGTTCTGTTGTTATTTAGCACGCTAATTCATGCTAATTAATGTTAACTCTTGCAAGTTTCAAAATATACAGTTGGCTATCGTGCTAAAGATGCTTCTACTTAAATATCCTGAACTTTACAGTACCTATAAGGCTGAAGCCGAACAGCTAATTATCTTCATATCTTCTTTTAATAGTGTAAATAGCTAGCTAATGGCTGAATTGTATCCTGAAAACTTGTACTTTCTGAATCGTGCTGCGTTCACAAGTAAAGTGAGTCACAATGACTGAAATAAGAGTTCAATTTCAATGAGAATCGGACATCAGTCTCCTGATTTGTTCTCACAATCAAAAGTATATTAATGGTTGCTCAAGCTACCGACAACAGCAAATGCTACGGCAGCGACTGGCGAATCGCTTCATGTGTGAACCTTGTGTGTCTATCAAAGCAGAACAATCACAGTGAATAACTTAATTACTGTAACACAAGTAGTCATTAATTTATTCTATACTTAAATTAAAACAAAAAATACTCCATTTGATCTGCAATGCGAATGTCCAAAAAAAAAAAAAAAAGTGTTATGAAATCGTTTGCTGGACGTTTTTTTGCTCCATCCATCTTCATCTCTCAGCTTGTTTGGATTTTGTTCGCCTTTCCTCAGCAGTTCTACAAACTAATAAACATCTGGCAGCTGCAGGAACTTCTCACATGCTGATTTGTCGTAGTGGGAGAGAGAATCATCTGGTCTGGGTCAATGAATAAAAAAGATTGTGTCCCGCTGATCAAAGATAATGACGAGTGGAGAACTGTGAACCACCCTTTCCACTGGTACTAAACGTCCTTATGAAAAGGTGTATATAAAGCATTGCGTAGAAGTTACACAGTGTGTGATGTGTAGGCTTCTGTCTTTCTGCCTGTATCCTGTACAGATGTGTGAGGAGCTCGAGAAAGCTCGAGAAAGCTTGAATTCTTTCGGAGGCTTACACATTACTAAACAATGCCAAAGGACACTTCATAAATGTCTTCATTCATGTCTTAAATGGAGATCTGTGTTTGCACAAGTCAAATAACAGCCTCTGGTCTGGTTCTTTGTCTCAGCGGTGGTCCGTTTGTCCATATATTACTTTGTCCTTTCCATACGACCGTGTGGTTGTTGAGAGTCTAAACATCACTCGAAGAACACTAATTTCCCCTTTATTACATGAACATTAGAGTAAATCAAACCGTAAAATCTTGGGCTTTAGGCAAACATGCCCTCTTAACTGTGTCATCAGACTGAGAAAGCTATAATAAGGCGAAAGTGGAAATGTGGACACACCCCTCTTTTGTCCTTTCCTCAAAATCACGCTGATATAAAATGGGTACTATGGGTACCATATGGACTTCAGTGCACTCTCATTCACACAGACTTTGTGGTACTCATGGCTTTTTTCCTTTACAAGGGAGTGGGTGATTCACCTGGACAGGGTGGAGTAGGAAAACCGTGCAAAGAAACAACTCACTGGATGTCTCCAAGAAAAGAGGCTTTGTCCTGGCTGGAGTGCTGCGTCTCCCAAAAAAAAAGAAAGGAAGCGTATATGTGGAAAGAATTCAGAGGGAAAACGGCATAAAGAAAATTTCAGTTTCAAAACTACTGTAAAAGGGGAGAACTTTTTTCAGCCAGTCAGTAGCAGACGCGGGATCCCCTCGCACCGCCAGATGGTCTGGCTCCGAGTTCCAGGGCGTTAGCTGTCTGCAGAACAGTGACTCTTACTGCCCATGACAGCTACTCAACCCCATAACGCTTTTATAACCGGTTTATTAAATGCTATTTTTACAATGACAAAAACCCCAGCCATGCTGAAGCTCCTCTGTATGCCATGCACATCGCTAATGTCCAAACACAATATTTACAATTTGTTATATAACTCAAATGGACTTGCCTAATAGCCTCATTTTCTTCTCCAGTGAACAAACACTTTCTTAACAATCCAACCTTTATTTTTCTCTCTAGCGTATGCTAAGATATTCATTTTGAATACGCTTCCTGCTTATGATGCACGGGCCGAGCGCAAAAATCGTGTTTGAATACCAACAAAAAGTCGACGTATTCATCGCCTGAGCCTTGTGTGTGTTTAATACCATAACCAGGCTGTCCTGCTAGTTTTGTTTATCTTGTATGAAAATGCTGAAGCATAATGTTGGCAGTAAAACCGAATCCTTAGCTAATTCAAACGGTCGATTTGGATAAAAAAAATCACACAATTAGCACATTGTTGTTCTGCTTTTATAAATAGGAAAAGGTCAAATCTAATTTGGTGTTCTGCGTTCAGAAGGGGAAAAATATCCTGAAGAGTTGCCTATTTAGGAGGGAATAAAGAAAGGATTGTTTAGAACCTAATAAGAAGCTTCTTCGAAAGGAAGAGGAGAACCTTGAATTGAATGTTCTACTAGATTTAAGGAGTGTGCTTATGGAGATTTGTGTTCATCAGCCACAAGGGTGTTGGTAAAATCAGGTACTGATTTAAGTGAGGTGCGGAGGCCTGGAGTGCAGTCAGCGTTCACATTCAAGATCTCAAGATCTTCCACTCCACCCTTTGAAGAGGGTAGAAATGTCATGATTTCATTTCATGCATCTATTGCCTGGTTTAAATCGTACATTTTGTACATGTTCCAGACAAAAGATGATTAATGTGAATCAATCGTGCTGATTTCTGTGGTGTTCCTACATTGAGAGGGTTTCAAAGACGGTTGTTGTCCTTGACCAAAAAATAGCGTGTGAGATTCTTCCGACAGATTCTGAAGTTTTGGAAGACCATCACACGGTGTGTTCGCTTCTATGACCTATGCATGTCTACTGACAAGACAATAAACGAAATAGAGCTCAAACTTAAATACCATGAAAAAAAGAACACTAAATATATTCAACTCTATTTGTTTAGCAATAGTGCACGCTAATGGCGATTTGTTCATCTATGCTAACTTTCATCGTAGCCTATGATTCAATAGGTGTCATTATTGTAAAATCAGAAATGCAAATCGTACTCAAGATTCACTACTCAAGACTCTTTTTCAGCCACTTTATCTCACAGTGCAGTTCAGACTATGGATCCTATTCGCACTTCGCATGTTGCATGTTGAGCTCCAGCATTGAGTGTTTTATGCTCTTATGTACTACATCTGGTTACAGCTGTATTGAAGACATGCACACGTTAATTAAAGGTCTGAGCAGGTCCTTGGACTTGCTTTTACAGCTGACTTGCCTGCTAATTAACCACCTGCACGTAGTGTAGCAGTAAAATCAGGGGATATTAACACCCGATTGTGACTTACTACACTTTATTAGGGCTTTAACAATATGGCATATTGTATCATTGGGACTTGATCTGATGTCAAACAATACAGAAGAAGCTCTTAACAGGCTCTATGTACAACGTCTTACCTTATCTCCTTATCTTGTAGTAGAATTTGAGTGTCTTTCTTTACATGTGCTTTTTTTGTCCTGAACTAAAATGCTACCATATTAGCGTAGAAGTGTGTGAAAAAGCCCACAATGGCTTCCATCAGCAAGCTTGAGCTGAGAACGTCTCCAAATATAGTCATATCATTATGACAGACGGTTGACCAAGACCAGGCTACCATCTGGAATTGTCTTCTTTTGGTGAACCTGTGTCCTTTTTAGCTTCGGATTCCTGTTCTCGGTGGACGGGAGTAGAAATTGACGTGGTCTTCTGTTGTTGCAGCTTTTTTGCTCAGTGGGTGTTTTTTGTTTTTCGCACCATTCCGTTCGAACGTGTCTGTCTGTTAAAAATCAGCACTTCTAACATCTGTAACATTCTAACAACTTCTAAAATCCTCAGCTCCACTCTGATGCTCTCGGTCAACATGAGCATGCTACGTCTGCGAGCCATGTTTAAAATCAGCCCTAATCAGGTGTCGGTCCTCGGCACATGTATAAAAAGCAGCACTAGTCGGCGTCTGTTTGCTTTGTCGCTGACGCCTGAAGCAGAGGCATTTCAGCAACGTCCTTCTCGACGTCGAGCGTGCCGCCTGCCATTTCCTCTATTTTAAACCTCATACATTCCCGATGACGACACGACTCTCATCGTGAACATAGGAGTCACTGTATGCTCCGGCTCCCAGCACACTCTATCTAGAGACCCTTTTTTCTATAACTGCTTGAGAGGCAGTGTTTTTATTAAGTACTCTGGATATATAAAGTGTCAAAATCTCATTCCATAGCTTTCTCCTCGTCTCTAAAGGGAGCAAGGGTGTGAAAAAGAAATTTGCAAATTTCCAAAAACACCTTCTCCTCAATTGCAGATCTGTGCTGGAACAAGCTCTGCTAGTTAAATATGCTAACAGCTGTGTATTGCTCCCAGCAGGGAAAAAAAAAAAACGACCCGATTGCCCTTCAAACCTGGTCCAACTCTAGTCATGTGATCAAGCTATTTAGATTAGACTAAGACGCATAGCGAACTTGAAATTTTATGCATGCTAGAGATATGAGGACATTTCCAGAACCGGGAGAAACCGCCCAGAATACGGACATTGTGTGCGCAAGAATCTGGCCCACTTATTCGCGTTTCTTAAGGTAGCCCACTTTTCAATAAAAACAGAGCCATTACCGCGGTCTAAATCATTTCCAAGCCACCAGCATTACTGTCCCTGAAGCTGTTCCATGTGATGATGCTGTTGCTCTGCAACAAATCCTCGAGAGAATGTGAACACCAGGAGATGACCCACTTTCCTTATTAGTAGTGGGTGGAAATCATTTACCTGCGTATGATCTGCTGTTATCCTCACATTTTTTTAATTTTTTTATGAGGGCCGAATGTTTTGAATGGAGTTCGACCAGCAGCGTCGGTTTTCTTACTCGCATCCCAACACAAAAAAAAACAAAACCTCAGCCCACTTCCTAATCTGGTAAAAACTGCAGTTCGATGGAAACAAAGCCATAACACAGCTTGACATTTAATTATCCAGCAAAGCACAGACAGCCATCAGTGGTGCATTCTGGTCATACACCATTAACATTTATCTTCCCAATTAGAGGATAGCACCATCATGATTATGCTTCAAAGGAATGCGCTATCAACAAGCATGGCATTTATCAGCCCATCCTTCCCATGCTTTAGCTTTCCTTCCTGATAGAAAAAAAAACACTCCCTTGTATAGTTCGATATAAAATGTTCTCTCAGAGGAGCAATCGAAGCACGCTTAAAGCCCACTTTCTGGATATAGATGCAGTGTGGCATGTACGGCCGTTCCCAGAATGGATGCTGAGCTCGCTGTCGCAACAGATCAGTTACACTTAAGTCAAAGTTCTCAAATAAGCTGACGGGCCACACACGGTTCTGAGATGAATACCGCTGTTCCTTTCACAGTGATGCACAGAAATACACATCAAGTGATCGAAGTGTGATAAACCGGTTCAAATGCACGCAATGACTCAGACTCTATAGACAAAAGTGTCTGGATATCTGACTTTTCCCAGCCATGTGATTCTTCTCAAAACGTTTTTTTCACAAACTTGAAGGCACATAATTGTTTAGGACTTCTTTGAAATTTTCCCTTCACTTGAACTAACAAAACCATCTGAATAAAGATCTGCTTCACATGGGTTACTCCTGTAGGACGAGGTCAATTTTGATATCTGAGATGGTCTCCTCAATTATAATACCTCAATTATAATGGACAAAAGTACAGACACCAGACTTTTCCAGATGTTTTTGCTCCGTCCTTAAAAGTGCTTCCACAAAGTCTGTGCCACACAAATGTATAAGATTTTGTTGGATGCATTCGCTTTAGAAGAACTAGTACAGCAAATAGAAGATCTTGAGCGGGCTGCTCAAGATCTCTGACCTCGACCTAACTGAACACCTTCAGGATGTATTGGAACCTCCTCATCTCACCTCGCATCAGTACCTGACTTTACTACAACCCTACAATCTCCTCAAACACACTTTAAAATCTAGTGAAACATCTTCCCAGAAGAGGAGAGATCATTATAAGAGCAAATGAGGGACTAAATGTGGACTGGGACGTTCCAAAAGTGCGTCGGGCAGGTGTCCACAAACTTTTGTTTAAACGTGAATATTATACAAGGATTAATTCGAATGGTTGAATGATATTCCAAGAGTATATTAGATTAACAGGAACTGCAATGAGTGATTTCATATTTTTTGTATCATCAGTCCAATCATTTGCAATGAGTTTGTGAGAGAAGAACGAAGAAATCGGGCACTTTAGGTGACTTTAGAGCTCCTTCTCCAGTTAAAATGATGCCTCGGTTAGTGCTTTAGTAACATCTCAGGAATCTGACTGCAATCTGGTTCAAATCCATCGACGTTCTAGGAACTGGTCGATGATCTTGGCTTGGAATCCATGATGAACAGCAGCAGCAGTGAAAACAGCTGTTAGAACCTTGTTTGCATTCATTCTGCATGAAAACTTGTGTCTATGTTAAGCTTTAGAATGTGAGCTGACAGATGCATTTAGTTGTAGAATAAACATAGAGTCTGAGTGCCACACCCAGCATCTCTCTCTCTCTCTCTCTCTCTCTCTCTCTCTCTCTCTCTCTCTCTCTCTCTCAGTATGGCCGACGCTGTACACTTCCTGATCGCAGGCTTTCAGTCCCCGACCTCCAGACATGCAAGGATTTAGACACCTGGTTTTTTATTATATCCAATTCAACATGGAATCCTTTCCTTTACAATCTCTTGCTGTTCGGTGTTTCAGATGACCTCAGAAGGAAACTTCTCCACAATGTGCTTTGAATGAGAGCCATTCAGATGGATGCTGTGTGTGGGGTGGAGGGGGGGGAGCGGCACAGTTTAACACTAGCGCTCTTTGAGATTCATTTAGTGATAGGACAAATTGCTGCCATTTTCCTCGATGCAGAAAAACCTCTAATAGCCTCGAATACCTTGAATAAATCGGGTTCCAGTTTCAGCGAATGAATGAAAAATAGGGCGGATTCTGAGAACTAATAGTTTAGACGTGGAGGTGTACCGGAACGTCACCGTGGAAATCATTGTTCTGTTAATTGTGTGTGTGCATGATGTCGTGAAAAGACTGCACCATTAATTAAGTGATCAAAAGCTCTAAGCTCAAATCTATGAATAGGGATTTTAGGTGAAATAGTTGCATAAAAAAAAATTTAAAACAGAAATCTGCATTTTAGCTAAATTTTATTCATGCTCTTGTCTCTGGTTGAATGAGCGCAAGTGTCCACGATCTCACCCCAAAATCTATTGGAACATCTTCCCAGAAAGGTGGAGGTTTTTATAACAGCAAATGGAGACTCAATGTGGAATGGGATGCTCAAAAATCAATGTTCATATGTGCATATTGTACAACAGTTAGTTCTTAGAAGGTCAGAACCTTTTATTGATTTCTATTGAATTTTAAAGAGAAAATTTATCGCGATGATCAACAACAAAAAAACGTGTATTAAATGACATTAAATATCTGTTCTTATCTTTTCTGATGGAGGTTTATAGAGACGAATACACATGAAATAATTCTCATTTTAAATATTGATTCAGCCCAATATTCGAAATCCACTTGGTTATAACCCGCGGAAGAATTAAACAAGCACTAAATAAATGATGCACTCAGACTGAATAAGTTTGAAAAAAAAAAACACCAAATCAATCAACTGGAAAAAAAATTTGATGGTTTGAAAGTAAAAGAACATCCACAAAGAACATTTGTTCCTTTCACTGCTCTGTCAGTTTTATGAGGGAACAATTTGCTCACAAACTTCACCTCTTTGCAAAACCCTGCATGACGGTAAAACAGAAAATCCAGCAAATAGCACCACTCTGCTGTTCTCCACAGCAACAGGAGTGCTGGAGTTTTGGAGTGTTGGAGTATTGGAGCTTTGGGGTTTTGGAGTGTTTGAGTTTTGGAGTGTTTGAGTTTTGGAGTGTTTGAGTTTTGGAGTGTTTGGAGTGTTGGAGTGTTTGGGTTTTGGAGTGTTGGAGTGTTTGGAGTGTTGGGGTTTTGGAGTGTATGAGTTTTGGAGTGTTTGAGTTTTGGAGTGTTTGGAGTGTTGGAGTGTTAGGGTTTAGAGTGTTGGGGTTTTGGAGTGTTGGTGTTTTGGAGTGTTGGAAGTGTTGGAGTGTGTTTGGAGTGTTGGTGTGTTTGGAGTGTTTGAAGTGTTGAAGTGTTGATGTTGAAATGTTGGAGCGTTTTGGAGTTCTGGAGTGTTGGAAGTGTTGGAAGTGTCGGAGTGTTGGAGTGTGTTTTGAGTGTTTGAAGTGTTTGAAGTGTTGGTGTTGATGTTGAAATGTTGGAGCGTTTTGGAGTTCTGGAGTGTTGGAGTGTGTGTTACTCAGACGGGTGAGCAATATGCACCATCATGAAACTCATGAAGCTCGGCTCATTAAGGTTCATTTGTAACCAACATCCACCGACTGACACTCCGGCGAACTGCTGTGATAAACCTGTACACGCGCCATCCTGTGGGTTATTTCAGACATTAGACTTGGATGTAATCGGATCTGTTGTGACATTGAGCCCAGCATCCACTTTGGGGGAAAGACTGTTTATGCCACACCGCATCTATATCTGAAAAGTTGCCATGAGCATCAGGTCCAATCTGCTGTCTGAAGCATTGTTTGACACGAGGCTGCATCTTCCATATACGCATGAGCCTGCGGCGTGGTTTATAATTGGCAAAGATAAACGGGTGTGTAAATATTTACTCTTGATATCTAGTGTGTGTGTGTGTGTGTGTGTGTGTGTGTGTGTGTGTGTGTGTGTACATGAACAAGCTAAAAGCTAATCAAGTCGCATTCATTCCTCGATTACGAATTATATAGTGACCATGATTTTTTATTTTTGGAGGATGTTTCGTTGATTGGCTTAAGCTATCCTAACACTTTCACCCTGCCAAGCATCCAATCTGTCTCAGTCTCTGTCTCTGTCTCTTTCTCTTTCTCCTCTCAAACACTCCTTGTATAGCCTTGAATACTCGCCTGCAGAAAGGTTGTTTGTGTCGAGTGTTTCTGCAGTGATAAAGCGAAGGAATCGCCGAGAGAAGACAGAAGAGACGGGTTTTGCTCACACTTGCATAACAATTCAGTGTTATATAAAATACCAAATTTTTTCGAGCTGAGCCTCACTACAGGTTGTGTGTGTGTGTGTGTGTGAGATGATTTACAGTCTATGGTCCATAATATCAATGCATATACAACTCCTATATAAATATAGCATCAATGACGTCTTTAATAAGACCGAATGTGAGTACTTAATCATTTATAAATAACAAATCAGATAGGGAATTACTGTACACACACACACACACACACACACACACACACACACACACACACACACACACACACACACACACACACACAGCTAAGTACTTGACTTGATGGCCACACCCATGGAGTTCTCGGTTTGATCCCTGCATCATGTCTGAGCCGAGTCTAACGCTCTCACAGGAGCTCCGAGTCTCATTCCAACCTTTTCCTTTTTTTTTTTTTAATGGAGCACTATGGAGATATAAACAATTCTCGTGGAAGTGAAGTCATTCCAGGTGTTTTATGAAGAGTCCCAAAACAGAGACACCCCCCCCCCCCCCACACACACACACACACACACAGACCACATAGACACTAATTGGATCTCTTAACCCTGATTTTCATTTTCAACAAATATGATGCAATTCCATGCAACTCCTATGGAAAACCTTCAGAAATCCGCTCTGAATGTCCCCCGAATTGAAATGTGGCTTGTGAAAACAGAAGAGAGAAGCTCATGAGTGGAGAACTGTGCTTCTCAGGCAGCTCTCAAAGACTCTCTTTATTCCACCAGGCCTTCTGCAAAAGCCACAACTCTTGGCTACGATGGAGTTCCCACCCTAAGGAACTTGCCGGATGTCTGCAGCCGATTCATACATCAACCCCCACCCACCCAACCCCAACCCCACCGCTCCACTTCCCTTCCTCCTTCCCTCCTTCAACCCCCAAACCTGAACTGATGATGTTGTACGGCACCACTGTATTTCTTCCAATTTTTCTGTTTCTCCTCTGCGAATGAATAAGCCTTTCACTCGGATATATCAGCACCTCCTGCCTACTCCGACACCTGGATTTCACCTTAAACTGCGATATTTGCACACCTCCAAACACGTAAGACATGCACTCCGGTCAAAACTTACCTCACACCCTTTTTTCCCCTCATTCCTTTCATTCTCATTTGCTGGTTTTATCTCCAGCTTTAACGTTAAGCATCTTCTCAAATATACACTAGGTGGGGTTTACACACAGCCTGGATGTGGATGAAGACACACACTGGTCCATTCATGCTTCACGAGAGGAGGCGCAAATAAATAAACGAATACACAAAAATAAATAGCAAGCACAAGTTCTTCAATTTCAGCCCGCGCTTGGAGGAAAAGGAAGAAATCTGCGATAAATAGGATTTCAGACAGAAAGTGTGACTTAGATTAAAGGTTATTTCTGAGCTTGGGCCGTCTTACCTCCATGGCATGTCTGAGGAAGACATAGCAGGGCCAGGATGGTGCACAGGGCTAAACGCAGCGCTCTCATGTTGCTGGTATGTTCTGCAGTCTCCTCGTCTAGTTCTCCATTCACAGCACTGGCTACGTTTAGGGACCCGGAGCACTGTGCAAGATATTCTCATAGAGGGGGCGGACCAAGCAGACCTGAAAGAGACACCCTGTACTCCCCCCAAAATGCTCAGAGGGTCCACCTCCTGCCCCTTGGTTCCAAAAAAAAAACCAATAAATCACACGTCGAACCCTCTAACAGCCAGAAGAAAAAACTATTTTTACACCCTTTTTTTTTTTTTTTACTTTAGTTCTATTTATTCCCCCCCCCCTCACTCTCCTCCCTTTCTCTTTCTGTCTGCGGAGTCCAACCGTGTGTCAGGTCATATTTGTGCAGAAAGAAGAGAGAAGTTAACTTTGTTCCAGTCTTCTTTCTTTTATTAGATTAGAACTTGAAGCTGTCGGAGCAAATTTAGTTTTATTGTCACTGATGTTTCATAGTGAAAGAAGATAGAGTTAAAAAAAAAAAAGAAAAAAGAAAAAGGGATTAAACTGTATATAACCGGTGCTGCTCAACACCTCGAACCCTTTCCCTCCTCAGCAAACCAACAATTTTCAAATATGATCTTTTTACTAAGCAATATTATTTAACATCCCCCCCCCCCCACATATGCTGGTTTTCTGCTTGTTTGATCAAAAAAATAATACCGAATTCCTTTGCTAACGTGACGTGTTAAAACAATTACATGCTATAAATAACTCGAACCTGAAGGCAGACGTCTCGCCATCCTTTCCACCGCCGTTCCCCGTAATGACCGTTACTCATTCCAATTTATACCCTGTTTTTTCCACGAGAAACCGAATTCTTCACAACGCTTCGTTCTCGGTTCCAAAACATCAAGTTCAGAGCTGCAACGGATTCTCGATTCTCTTTAATCTTTTGCTGATCCCTTTTTTTTTTTTCCCTGGTCATCACACCCTTACCACTGATTAACCAGAGTGTTCTGTGTGTGTGTGTGTGTGTGTGTGTGTTTTCCCCTTGAGCACTTTTTTCAGTCCTCGAGGGGAATATTGGATCCATAAACGCTTCCAGATGCTTACAAAGCCTCATTGTCATCAATTCGTTTTTTTTTTTTTTTGACGGTGCCAGTCGGCGTCGTGTGGCGAATCCTGCAGACTGAAATCGTTTGTGGATTCCATGTGGCCAGGTTTGTTTCATTAAAAAGGGTGATGTCACACACATATATATACCGAACGAGGACGCATGGAAACGGAAAACGGCTTCTCTCAGTAATAATTAATGCAAAAAAAACAAATAAATCGAATATGAAGCTAAAAATTGTGCTGACGGATTTCAAAGTCAAAAGTCAAATTGCTTAAAACGACTAATCGATAATCGACATTATACTGGCTAGTCAGAAGTTTGTGTACATCTGAACATTACACTCATTTGTACTTGTTGAAAGTTTCATGCTTGAGTTCTTCCGAGAACCTTGAATCTTCTTGGCGATTTGTGGCGATCGACCACAGAGCATCAGTCACGTCAGGTGCTTGTGTTGTGGGAGGAGAACACTCGAGTTCTTCCACTCCAACCTTTCACACCACTGCTTTTAATACGCCTGGAACAGGTTTGAGTTTTTTGAGTGATTATTACATGCAAACACTTTCAATAAAATAGTCAGAACGTGGGCTTTTGAGTTCCTGAACATTCGCACGTCATCTGACATTTGACCCTATTACTGTGACCTGGGACCAATTATAAAATCTTAAATCTATCAATTTATTAATTAATTAAATTGTTTATGGCATTTCAGTTTTCGCGTTTTAATTTAAAACTTTGTCTCGCTTATTTTTTTGTTCTTGAGGTAACTGTGGATTATTTTTTTTATTTGTTTAGCGCTTTATAAAATAAGTTCCTTATGATTGTGATTAAATAATTTGTCATTTAATAGTAAAAACTCCGAAATTTGACCAATACGATGCGAGTAATAAATGCGGCTCTGCTTCTAAGACTGGGAAACCGCCAGGTAGATCTTTCATCCTGATATTGTGCGAATAGTAACTCGCTCGATAGCAAACACTCCAGAAAAAACTTCCTGAAACGCTGTGAAGAACGGAGTGTGTGTGTGTGTGTGTGTGTGTGTGTGTGTGTGTGTGTGTGTGTGTGTGTGTGTGTGTGTGTGTGAGCATTTTTGTAAATAGGAGCAGAGGGCAGTCTTTTACGAGTGCAACAACACACTCCTGGATGTTGCAGAAGCGTAGAGAACATCTTTACGTGTGCATCCTTGCGGGACTATTCAGTGCAGCAGAAGGTGAGTCACAAATGCAGAGGAAGAGAATGACTCAGATGGGTCTGGAAGGGAAGTTCTCCCAGGAGCCACGGTGTCAGGATCAGACACCAACATCAGCTCCGGCATCAGGACTGCATGTACAGCTTGACAGCAGGAGAGAACAGAGTGGTAGGTATTAGATATGAAATCCTGAGTTCAGCTGAGGTCACTCTGAGTCACCCAGCCATGAATGCAAGCAAGAGAACGCCAATGCGTATAATTCTATCATTTTGCTAGCAAAAAAAAAGGAGACCAGCGGGGTAGCGACGGCTTAGCGGTTAAGGTCTAGGACTTTGGACCCGAAGGTCTTGAGCCACAACAAACTGGCACTTCTGGATCCCTGAGCAATTGCCTTAACCCCACCTGCTCACGTGTATGAATGGGATAAATGTGCGTCTGCCAAATGCAATAAGTGGAAAATGGATCAAACTTGAGCGCCACCTAGAGCCACTATCTTCAGTTGCTGTACATTCAATGTAACATAAACAGAACCTGTTGAATATGAGACGCAGTTCACAGTGATCCATAGACCACCAAATCAGATTTGGTAGTGTGATACACACTCTGATAGAACATCCACGCACCACGTTACCATACCGACGAGGGAGGTTCACCCGCTGACTATATAATCACACTCTTGATGTCACCCAAATAAGGATGAGGTTCCTCTCAAGGTTTCTTCCTCATTACATCAAGGGAGTTTTTTCCTTCACCACAGTCTCCATGGTGCTCATCAGATTCAATTCTGTAAAGCTGCTTTGAGACAATGTTTGTTGTGAAAAGCGCAATTGAAATAATCTTGACTAGCGTTTTTCTTTTTTGAAAAGGCAGAGAGATTTAGAATATGAAGACTAAATTAGCTATTCTCATGCAGATCCAAAAATACCTTTATGGTTCCAAACTGGCCCTTAGGCACATCGAGGCGTCTTGCTCTAAATAAACACCGTTCCCGGGCAAAACCCTTTTATATAAAGAAAAAAAAGGTTCACATCTCTGATGAACTAAAGACTGGGACTGAAACAGCTCGAGCTGATATTTGGGGTTTAAGCTGGAGGTTTTTTTAAAAAGTGAGAAAGCTACTTGGGGGTAATCATTTGGACATCGTGACTAAAAATGCACACACTGCAAAATTTAAACAAAGGCGAAGTAAAGCTACAACTGAAACCAAACGTACACTTTTTTTAAACCGTCACCACGTTGGAAAGTGCGCCACGGCAGAATGATAGCAACAACAGATGATCGGTGGAAAAAAACAAGCAAACAGCCAATGAAGAGCCGATCATGCGCCGAACACGCCGTGCCTGCATGAGCTAGACTAAATAAAAACCTGACAAGTGATCAGCACTCGCACTGTATCAGGTTATCTGACGCGAATCCACATTTTTTTACTGGAAAATATTCGCTTCTTAGATCTCTCTGTTGTGTAGATTTCATAGTTTTCCCACCACACAATCAACAGAGCTGAAGATGAGGTTTTCGTTGGGAGTGACGACGATGGACAGGATTAGAAATGAGTTTATTAGAGGGACAGAGCATGTAGGACGTTTTGGAGACAAGGTGAGGGAGGTGAGATTGAGATGGTTTGCACATGTGCAGAGGAGGGACATGGGGTATATCAGTAGGAGAATGCTGAGGATGGAGCCACCAGGAAGGAGGAAAAGAGGAAAAGACCAAGGAGGAGGTTTATGGATGTGGTGAGGGAAGACATGCAGGTTGTTGGTGTGAAAGAGGCAGATGTAGAGGACAGGGGGGGAATGGAGACGGATGATCCACTGTAGCGCCCCCTAATGGGAGAAGCCAAAAGAAGAAGAAGAAGCCTCACCGTTACGTAATTTGAGTAGCGAAACAGCAGCAATTATTTCGATCACAATCTATTTCGATGATTTCTTTTTTGTCTGTACACTTCCAAATGTCAACGACGTCATCGCATCACACCCTCTCGTATTTTCTTTTGTGGTTTATGCTGGTGTGGTAATTGTTGTGGTGAGTCTTCGCTATCCGCTGCTTGCGTACGCACTATAATACCGTACAAATACAGAAATCTGATATATTGCATGCATGTTAATGTTCGGATTTCACAGATATAGGAAATTTCAGATACTTGTACATATATAACCCAAATCTATGTAACATATATGACACACATGCGTGTAGAAAACATGTTCATATATGGGTAAAGGATGCTTGTATTTATAATATAAAGATAATATATATAAGTGTTTAAAATATATGAAATACATCAATAGCAAATAAAACGGCAAATAATACTTATTTAAATGTTTTTTATTAAATGTTCATTGCAACAGAATGAACCAAATTCTTTCAAATGTATTTAATACTAGAAAATGTTATTTGCGTTATTTTTATTTTTATTTTTTATTTTTTCCGGAGCTCTTAATTCATTAAAGACGAGCGCAAAAAAGAAGAAAATTTCATTTCCTTTTATTTACATTTATGCTTTTGGCCGACTTGACCTCTGAAATCATCCCATGAGCAAATTCTACAACAACATCGACGTTATGCGTCACGATTTTCACATAGTAACTAATTCTGTACCTCAACATGGTGTTACACAATATATGAAAGTGTCCTACACGTGTATAAAAACTTGAGATAGTAAATAAAAAGAAACTTTTTCCACGTGTTTGTAAATCGACTTTATTATATATGTCTCAAGCAACCAACAAAACTACGAATATGTCCATATATTCACTTGCTTTGTGTACAGCAGCATTTAATACTGGAAAAAAAGTGTTTTTAGTTTTGTTTATTATTTTACATATTTATTTAGATCGTTCTGTACGCTTTCATCAAATCAATACATCTGGTGTGTGTGGTTTCTTTAAAGTATCTTACCACCTACACTTCCCACTGACACGCTAACGTTACTGATAAATGTACAGTAGCTCACTGGGAAAGAAAGTAATGTGTGTGTGTGTGTGTGAGTCACTGAGGAAGGCACTGTAGAGGTATTGTGTGTGTGTGTGTGTGTGTGTGTGTGTGTGTGTGTGTGTGTGTGTGTGTGTGTGTGTGCACTCCTTGGATGGGGCATGTTAAAGCATCAAAACGCTGCAGTATCCTTACGCCTCTGGCTATCAGAGGCAACACAGCTGCTTCCATAGACGTATCTCATAAAGATCTTTGGTGCTTACGGGGTCCCAGCATGAATATAGAATCATAGAGTAAACAAACTGACTTTTAGGAGAAAGTTCAGCTCTCACATCTGCGAAGAATCCGACTCAAACTTCAGATCCAAGAGGCTCTGACTAGCGAAAGCTTCAGGAAGCTTCTGATAGCAGAACTGAAGATTACAAGTAAAACAGATGCTGGATGATTATTATAATGACGTACACTATGTTCCTGGAAAGTGTTCTTTTGGAGATGTGCGGTCGAAGGCCAGATCTCGATCGCAGACTTCCACTCCAAACCATGCAAATCGTATCTTCATGGAGATCAACATCTTTTATCCATTCAGCGTACTAGGGACTAAGAGATACAGACAAATGTATTGGATCACCTGGCTTCTCTGTCCAGATGTGGATCTGTTGTAATGACAAAAATGTACATTTATGGCATTAATAAATGATGCAGAGGAACTCAAGGGCCTTGCTCAGGGGCCCAGGAGGAGCAGCTTGGTGCGGTTGGGATTTGGACTCGACCCGAAATTGGATGCGAACAATTTTCGGATATTTTCCGTTTCATCAGAACTTGGAGAGAAATGAGATTCTTCATAGCTCAACGTTATATTCAAAAGTGATCCGGATCGTTTTTTGGCTGTAGATCTGCTAAGGCTTTTTTTTTTTTCTTGGCTTGTTCACACACTATGTGCCTGTGAACGACTCTCACTGCAACCCGAGAGTGCTGACTCGGTGAGAAATGCCTGAGATCCAGCGCAGAGTTGGAGGCAACGGTCGAAGCCTCAAGGGTCGGCCAGCTGGTTCAGCCATTCGAGCAGAGACATCGTTTCATCTGGAATTTTAATTTAAACACCCAGAGATGCACAGATGCTTCGTTTCGACCAATGCATTCCGCTGACATTCTGTAACACGGGTTCAGTGCTTCATTGCCGGGTCCAAGGAATCATCTATGCATTTTACAGCGATGAGGTGTGAGATATCCATGTTTGGTTTTTGAGGAATTCTCAGTAATTTGATACTCCGGGCCTTTATTGATGTTAAAATGGTTATGCTCTGTTCTCGTATTTCCTGGTGACAGGAAATGATTGGTAATCCCTATCGAAGGTTGATGGTGAATTTTTTTCCCTGAAGGAATCGACTATTTGCTTTATTCTTCACATTTTTTTAAGTGGTAAATCTCTACTTCCTCTCCAGAATCTGAGACACCTTGAATAAATCCTAATCCTCTTTCATACTGAGCAAAGAATGATCCCCTCTTCTCTTTCTCATTTTTTTCTCTCGCTCTACCTTTCCTTTGTGGAACAATCCTGCGATTCGGACATGAAGGCCTTGCTGCCTGTAAAGTGGAGAAGCGAGTGATCAGAATAACTCCGCAGGTATTACAACCTCATCCAGTGAGCAAAAAAAGGGTGTAGGAAGGAGAAAAATCGACATATTGGATTTGTGTGTGTGTGTGTGTGTGTGTGTGTGTGTGTGTGTGTGTGTGTGTGTGTGTGTTTACTCCCACTTCGAATGAACAGAAAATGGCAAGTAATGCACACCAGAGAATACAAAAACAAAAAATAAAATCTACGCACCTTTTTCACACTTCGTGATGAGACGCAACAAAACGCAGTCCGATGCCGGGAGAGTGAACACTTCTTCCTGATGTCATCTCAGGGTGTTTTAGGGATGAACATATGGAGAAGAGTCTGTAAAGCTGCTTTGGGTCTATGACCGTTTTGAGAATAGCGCCCTCTTGCGGATGAAACTCTGAGGCATTTTGTGACGCGTCGCTTTACATTTACATTTTGGAAGATGTCCTTCTCCAGAGCGTCTGACCTTGTGCTCTGAAGTCTCTGGCAAAGATTCTGTAAGACACAGACTATCAGTTTAAAAACTCCATTTAAGAACCGCTACAAGAGGCAGACCTTTTAGATGCCATCTGGTGACTGCTAGAGATTCAGCTGTTCAGACTCGAAGTGTAAGTTCTACCATCTACCTGCTGAAACCATGTACCCTGAGAGAGGGTGGGAGCAGTGGGAGAGGATGGAGGGAGTGTGGTGTAGTGAGAAGTGCTATAAGGTGAAGGGGTGCTGGTCCGCTTTCAGCTTTTTAGATGGGCTTCAGTGTTTTAGATCTGATGCGGGCAGCTACAGGAAGAACATAGAGGGAAAAAAGAAGTGGGGTGATGTGGGACTACCTACTGTAGGAAGGTTGAAAACTAATCATGCTGCTGCATTCTGGATCGGTCGTAGCGGTCGAATGTCTTTTAGAGACTTCTATTCTCAGGTATCTACAGAACTGTAATTTTTTACAGAACTTATCACCGCTGGTGTGGTGTCAAGGCCAGGAAGACCTTCTCTGCTGGCCTAAGAACCATCAGAATAGAATTTATTTGTCACATATACATTACAGCACAGTGAAATTTGTTCTTCGCATATCCCAGCTTGCTCAGAAGCTGTGGTCAGAGCGCAGGGTCGGTTAAGAGCCTTGCTCAAGGGCCCAAGAGTGGCAGCTTGGCGATACCGGGGCTTAAACCCCCCGACCTCCCGATCAGTAACCCAGCACCTTAACCACTGAGCTACCACTCTACCCTGAAGAATCACTGATTCATGTTTTTTTGGTTTTTTTTCCAGGAATTCATATTTAATTATTCCTAATAGTCTATAATCTTTCTTTCATAGCGTTTATCTTGCTTGAGCTGCTTCCCGTAGGGTCCGTCTATATTTAAGTTTCTACCCAATCAAATTTCAGCCTTCACATCACGTGTTGCTGGGGTCAACATCTGCCCTGAGGCCATAAGCAGTCAGCATTGTGGGCGCCTCGAGGCATAAGCTGTATGAGGTTGTTGCTTTAACCCGGAACTCTGGGGCCACCTAGCAGGCGTACAATAACATCGCCATTTTCATGTACTTTGGTCAGTGTGCACTAGTCAGAGCTCTCAACCTGCATCTGTATCAAACTGCAGAAGTTCAAATATATTCATGTGGATTTTTATTAATTTTTTTTTTATTCTACGTTGACTGACAGAGGAGAAGAAATTGATTTACAAGGGCATTTACAAGTTGCACATGGTGAGGAAAGGTCTGCCAAAACTGTTTTTTTCCTGAACTGTTTATACTTTTTCCTTCTTGTAGCATTTGCAGAAAAAACACTCAATTTGCCTTCATTTTAAATCCTCAGGAAAACCATCGTAATGCACAAAAATTGCAGGTAAACCCCGAGGTGAAGTGATGAGGTTAACGACGCTCCTGCTGGAGATAATGTATGTGGAGGTGCGGCTGCGGCTACAGTGAAAGGAGACGTGTCGAATTGGGTTTCTTGCTTTAGTGATGACATTCATTCTCACTGTATGAGATCCTGTGTGTGATGCAGATCTTTCTACTGCACTTGTCTATAATACTGATGCTTTCTGTAGACGTGGGTATGACACTATTGAAGGTAATGGGTGGATGGAGGGATAAATGGTTTACGGAATGTAGACTTCCTCATCTTTGTGCTTGGACAAATGTGCATTTATTTCCATCATGAGAAATGTCTATAAACAATCTTGAAGATTTCCCATGTAAGAAGCAAAAATTTTATTATGTTAATCACAATGATTCGTGCTTGTTTTTTTAATACTGCGTCATTGTGCGACGCTGGTTCATCTAATTCCCTTATACCAGAGCGTAGGAAAAGTGTGGGAAGGAAGTGGTAAACTGAGAAGTTAGGAATGTACAGTGCTGCTGGGACGGAGAGGACAGTGAGATCAGGGGTCATGGAGACGAAAGAGAACACTGAGGGAAACATAATGGCGCTTCAGATAGGACCGCATTGCGTATGCGGTGTATTGATGGCGCTGGAGGTATGTGGAAGAAACCATGCTTCCTGTTTAACGACAGAGTGCTGAAGGGCCCAACGTTCTCATCATTCTCCGAGCATGACTCAGCTTTACGGCCCACAGTAAACCTGCCATCATCACGGACACTCTTTACCCTGACACTATTTCACCTGTGACATCCGCGATGGCCGTCTCTCTGCTCATACACACACTTGCGCACACGCATGAGAAATGGTGTTTACTCTAAACCCGGGGGTGTGGGTGTTGTATAATATATTGCCCCAATGCTCCAGCACTCCCTAGGCAGGCTCGGTGCGACACTCCACTGACTGATCCCCTCCAACACGAAGCAGCTCAGGAGAGAAACAAACATTTTATGAACACACATTTGCTCTCTTAAAGACACTCGATCAGCCCAAATCCCTTAAGTGGCGTCCGGAAACGCCTTTTTTCTTTATCTTCGCTTCTCAGGACCTGTTCCTCCCAGCTGTTTTTGGTCTATCAAACGTGCACTTAGCGTGCGCGTTCCAGCAACATCTTGTTCTAATGACCTTCTCGATGCCCTAGCCGCTTCCCAACTGTCACCAGGACTGCCTCGGGAGAACCGAACGCCACGATAGCGCATGTCCTGTGTGCATTCAACCAGCTGCTGCAGCCTGCTAAACTGTCCCTAAATGCTACTCTTAGACTTGAGTGAAGGTGAGGTGTGCACATGCATACATGTGTGTGTGTGTGTGTGTGTGTGTGTGTGTGTGTTTGTGTGTGTGTGTGTGTGTGTGCGTGGGTGTGCACATGCATAATGTTCCAGATGGCCCACAGTGGCGGTGGCTCACTGTCAGTGCGATCAAAGGCCCGATGATCTCTCATTACAGGAGTCAGATAGCTTTAAGGGCCTGATCAAATTATCAGAAAGAGAGAAAGAGAAAGCAGCGAAGGTGTTCTCCATGCTGTCCAGACATCTGCGCATGCCTGAGGTTTCAAATCGAGTAGCACTATCCTTCCCTAATATAGCTGTAATGGATGAAGTGCACATGTGAGTTGAAGAAGAGATCCGCTTTGTAAAATGTGACTTCCTTAAAATTTTCATTTGAGTAAAAGTACAAAAGTATTAAGTATAATAGTATTTAAAGTACTCTGATTTATTACGGCTATAATGAGTTAAACTGATGTTGAACTGGATGTTGGTGATCAGTAGATACACCAAGCGCCGATCAGAACGAGTTTAAAACAGAGTTTGTTCAGTTCCGTTTTTATCCTCGTAAAAAAAAGAAAGGGAACGACTGATTTCACTAAATGTGGTAAAAGGGAAGATATTTAAAAAGCTACAGGAACAAATTACATTCACTTCCTCACTGTCCACCTCTGTAATGTAGTCCATAAAGTCCAAATATGAAGAACTTAAAATGTTCACATATTGTTATATTTAGGGACTTGAGAAAAAAGTCCTGAATTGCTGAAGGAGAAGAAGGAGAGGAGGAAGACGTCTACAGAGACAGCAGGGAAAGGAGAAGTGGAGGAGAGTGGAGGAGAAGGAGAGGAGGAAGACGTCTACAGAGACAGCAGGGAAAGGAGAAGTGGAGGAGAGTGGAGGAGAAGGAGAGGAGGAAGACGTCTACAGAGACAGCAGGGAAAGGAGAAGTGGAGGAGAGTGGAGGCTCGGGTTGGTACTTTGAATGTTGGTACTATGACGGGTAACGGGAGAGAGGGAGCTGATATGATGGAGAGGAGAAAGGTAGAGATGTTGTGTGGAAAGGGAGTAAGAGCAGGAACATTGGAGGTGTTTAAACTGTTCTGTCATGGTGTGGATGGAAAGAGAAATGGTGTAGTGGAGGTGAAGAAAGTTTCTGATAGTGTGATGAACATGAAGCTGGAAGTTGAAGGGGTGATAATAAATGTCATCAGTGCTTATGCTCCACAAGTCGGCTGTGAGATGGAGGAGAAGAAAAGATTCTGGAGTGAATTAGATGAAGTGGTAGATGGTGAACCTAGGAGAGAACGATTGGTGATTGGGGCGGACTTTAATGGGCATGTAGGTGAAGGGAACAGAGGTGATGAGGAGGTGATGGGTAGGTATGGTTTTAAGGAGAGGAATGTGGAAGGGCAGATGGTGGTAGATTTTGCTAAAAGGATGGAAATGGCAGTGGTGAACACGTATTTTAAGAAGAAGGAGGATCACAGGGTGACGTATAAGAGTGGAGGAAGGTGCACACAGGTGGACTATGTTCTATGTAGGAGATGCAACCTGAAGGAGATTGGAGACTGTAAGGTGTTGGCAGGGGACAGTGTAGCTAGACAGCATCGGATGGTGGTCTGTAGGACGGTTGATGTATACCTAACTCTTAATCATCATCTTCTTCTTTCGGCTGCTCCCATTAGGGGGCGCCACAGTGCATCATCCGTCTCCATACCCCCCTGTTCTCTACATCTACACCTTTCAAACCAACTACCTGCATGTTTTCCCTTTACCACATCCATAAATCTTCTCCTTGGTCTTCTTCTTTTCCTCCTTCCTGGTGTCTCCATCCTCAGCATTCTCCTACTGATATACCCCATGTCCCTCCTCTGCACATGTTCAAACTATCTCAATCGGGCTTCTTGGTAGAAATACACAAAGTGGATATATATTTAGTTCATCATAGCGTAACGTCAAATACTAGATGAACGTGGCTAATTGTAGAAACATTTTTTTATGTAAAGCAAAGTGCAGATCGTTTTGTTAAGAAGGCAAACATGAACATGGCAATTGGTAAATGCTTACAAATTAAATGCATACACGTTATCCGTTTTATATAAATATATATTTATATTTTTTTTATATCAACACAACTTTCTTAATGTCACAGCCACCACAGGACCCACTAAAACTTCGGAGCAAAATATTAAATTAAATTTGATTTTATTTTATTTAATAGAAGAACATACAACAAATGGACGTTGTCCCAAATTTACAAATTTAAATCGATACAAATTATACAAATATGAATGTTAGCATGATAAATAAGTGACTCAGTGGCACCAGTGGTAAAGAAAAACTCCCTGAGATGATATGAGGAAGAAACATCGAGAGGAACCAAACGGGAATCTGAATGTCTGTTTATTCCAGTTCCCTCAAATGCAAGGGCAATTGCAGCCCTAATTTCTTTGTATCAAACTGTTTTACATGAATTCCAGTCCAAATCCCTCTTCATAGTTCTTGAATTTAACCTTCAGTTAAGTTTGTGAACCTTTTTGAGGAGCCATGCTCAGCAGTAGTGTGTTCTCCAGGTGAAAGCGAAATCAGTCTTCTCGCATCGCCTCCTCTTATAAATCTATAATCTAATCCTGGTTATATGAATAAGACTGCTCCTGAACTGGTTTGAGCTTTCAGACCTGTTGCTATGACAACCACTCAACGATAAGCCTCGAAGAACCGACAATCGCGCATCATGTCAAAATACTCAACAATAAAATCCAGCTAGAGTAATCCAAGTACGAAGAACGGACCCCAGATCCGGACGCTAGTATTAAATATGAGACAAGCTGCGAGGTGGAGGGTGAGATTTTAACGTGCTAATTAAAGGTGACAAACAACAGATGTGAGCGAGGATTAACATGTGACCCATACAGTGAGAACGAAGGTCATCACTAAAAAAATAAACCCAACAAACACGATTCAACAAGTCTCCTTTCACTTTAGCCACAGCTGCACCTCCCACATACATCATCTCCAGCAGAAGCACCGATATTCACATTTTTTTCCAGCATTTTTATGGTTTTCCTGGAATTTGAAATGTTTTTGTGAAAAAAAATTATACGGGAAAGAAAACGCAAAAACCGATCCATGAATAAACGTGACGACTGTTTTGAACTGTTCGGACGGCTTTTTCCTCACGACCTAATGCTCACGTAAATGTCCCTGTGAGCGTATCTGAGACCAAATCACTTCTTCTCCGTTGTCATTTAGTGTGAAATAAAAAAAAACAGCCCACATGAATATATTTGATCTCGAGCAGCTCGCTACAGATGCTAAAAAAAACCCAAACATCCGGCGACACGTGAAGTGACGGCTGTAACCCGATTGGATAGAAACTTTGTTATAAAATCAAAAGTATAGACTGTTGGATATCATTTAATGCATATCCATAGATAAAAATATCAGAATCACTGACTTTCGTGTTAGTATTGAGAGTAGGACAGCAGAGAAAGGCCGTGCTGCCCCTAGTGGCCGCCCACTATCAATACATGTGTATTATAAATACATACATGAAAAAAAGGAGGATCTCAGAGTTTATTATTCAGTTCCTGTGCAGTTCAATTGTTGCAGTGGAGAAATAGGTATGCATATAAGTTTTTTCCTTTTTGTGATCGTAAGGGTTCTTGACACTTTTACGTAAAAGTAACAAAAACAGTAAACAACTTTAAAAAAATAGCGGTTCACACAAGGAATACTTCAATTTCCAAGATTTAAGGAGATAATTAAAAGATTGTAGTAGCATGCAGAAATGTTACTTTAAAGCGTTACTTCCAAAACGCTCGTTGCAATGCGAAATCTTTTCTCATTTGTCTTGGATCCGATTGCCCACAAGAAGGAGGAGGACAAAATATGCAAGAATTTGCGTAAAGCATCTTTTGTATCTAGTCTCGTGGCTTTGGGAGAGGGCAACAGGTGAGCTCATTTCCTGCGAAAGTAGTCTACAAATTGTTTTAACAGCTTGTTGCGAAACTCTTGAGACTTTGCATTGTGTAGATCAAAGATTAGATTCTGAATTACATTAACTGGAAGCACCTCGAAGACGAGGACGCAGACCTCAACACGGAGAGAACGGCAACGCGGAGAAGAATGACGCACCGTTGAGTCAGCTGGAGTCCTCTAAATACTGAATCAGAAAACTTCATCTCACAGGGAAAGTAAAGGATCTGGAAAAACAAAGTCCATAATTACACCCCAACCCCCTTTTTGTGCTTCGGGAAACTCGGGAGAGAGCGATCTTAAGGTATCAAGGAGTGGGTGGGGAGCTGGAGAGAGAGATCTTAAGGTTTTCCTCTTCAACACAAGTGAAAATGCATTCCCAGGTCGCATCCCTTTCTCCAACTATTTCCCTCTGTCTGTCTCTCCATCCCAAATTTCAATTCCACCGACGCTTTCTCCCTGCTTATCTGATGTTTAGATGGAGGAAAAAGTCATGTTTCCAGGTCGAGAGTTCTTCGTAAGCTTACGAATTATCCATAGATTGCTGCTTGCTGACGTTTTGGGATGCTTTAGAAAACCGCCTCTCCAGAATACAAAAACCTACGAGAGGTTTCACTGTTGCTCAATAGTGGAAACGTAACAAATTTGATGTATTTTGATGATCAGGGTTGAGCAAAATGCATATTTAAATAAAATACCTTAAATCTCCTGTGAATGAATAATAATTGTATCCTAATTTAGTAACTTGGTGTTTGGTAACAAATTCATTGATCGTTAATCATAAATATAATAATATATTATCATGCAGTGGGATGCAAAATCGTGATCCTACTAAAACAGCTACTACAATTATTAATTAATAAATACTACGATATTCGGCAAATATTTATTTATAGATGGTCTGACTCCTATTTGAAAGCTGGCAGCCTGCAGGTTTCTATCCTTCACCACCTTCTTCCGTACGGATCAATTTTCCGTTCGGATCTCAACAAGTCTGAGCACCAATCAGACGTCGCATTTTTATGATGTCATCATGTACGTTAAGATTTTTTAAATATTTAAAATACACATATCATAAAAACTGCTATGCCGCACACCTTTTCTTTAGCAAGCTGTGCATGTCTTCAAGGATAAAGGTATAATAAATAATCAGGATTGAAAGATTCCGGTTGGAAGCACGATACGACGACGTACGAGGAAATAAAGAGATCGTGTTTGCATCCGTTTAGAAACTCCAGGCAGACTGATATAACCACCAAACCTCGTAACTGTCAATAAAACGATCCTGCAGATTAGCCACAAGCGGCGGTCTGAAGCCAGCAACGTGATGGAAGAGGCTGAGGCTCTTTTATACAGATCGCACAACAAAGTCACGCACAGCTCCCGAGATAGCACTGGCCTGTTTTGCTAGCCTCTAGCTTTGGGGATAAGTGGCTAATATTCACACTGCCAGGGTGCAAGACCCTTATGAATGGATATTGAAACAGGGGGTCAGAGAGAACACATTTCACTTTTTGATTGAAGGCAAAACAGTTGAATCATGAACGCAGGCTGCTTTGAATACTAAACAGTTGGAGGTTATGAACAGCAGAAATGCAGAGACGGAGCTTGTGCACTGACAGACGCTTTGTTTTGGCAGACTGATGCCGGCGGGAAATGGAGAGGCTGCTAAATGAATTTGCTGCACTTATGAAATGCATATTTGCCTCTCGGTGACTTATTCGCCCCAATTTAGGAACTCGTGTATCCCAACGCAAACAATGCCTGAGTACTGCCACCAATTTAAAGGCTTTACGGAATATTTAATGTGAATCAGTAATACAAGCAAATATTCCTTCCTTTCTTTCTTTCATTCGTTAAACTTCAATTTTGGGGTCAGGAAAAAATACCCTGCATACCCTGGACTCCAGGGGCAATTTTTTTTTTTAAAGACAATCCTGCTATATATTTTATTTGAAAGCTGGGAGGAAACCAGAAAAACAGACCACATCATCATATGCTCAGGATTAAACAATAATTTTCCCCCAGAGTTCCGAGCCATACCCCAACAACGATATTACAATTGCAGAATATATTAAACGGCCAAAGATATTTATATTTTGTATTTTTTTTTTACAAACTGTTGATGCTGTGTGACTGGAATGAAACCCTGTATCTACACTATACCCTCCTCTTTGGTATTACTGAACAGCCCTTATCTAGGATTTCTTTATATTCTGATGATTCCTGTTCGAACATGATAATACCTGGACCGTGCACGTGCACCAAATGACCTCATCCCGCATTGAACACCAGGAATGAACTGGAACACCGATTGAACTGCAGATCTTCATCCAAACATCAGAATGACCATTAATCCTCACAGCCTTGCTCTAAGATCTAGTGGAGAACCTTCTCGGGAAGATGGAGACTACTATAGGAGCAAAGGATGTACACCAACACTACCTATGGTTTAATATATACACAATATATATATATATATATATATATATATATATATATATATATATATATATATATATATATAATATATTTATATCAGACTCCATCAGACTGCTTCTGTAGATGCTGTGGATATTTTTAAACATTCCCTGTATTATTTCTACGCTTGATTGTCCGTGCTTGCAGGGTTTCTCAGAGGGGAGCGGGCAATAGAGTTTTCGGATTTGGCAACACCTTTTATACTAAAGGTCAGATTTAGTAATTCACAGGTTCTTTCCATCACAGCTGGATCTTTTAGAGGTGTTGAGGGGGAAAAATACTCTTCAGTCCCTGTGAGGGGAGCTGTTGCCTCTCTGTATGTAGAACATGGGTAAGGAGGGAGGGGTTGGAACTTGAAGGAAATGCAGGGAGATGGCATATGAGCGAGATGCTTGGCAACCGCTGTCTGCTTTCCTGGTGTTTGAGCAGACTGAGGCACCTTCGCTCATTTCCAATACGCCAGTTTGAAGTTAAAGCTTTTAGCTTCTGAAGATGGCAGTGTTGGCACTGCACCTCCCCACCCCCCCACCCACACTTCCTCCCAGCCTCGTCTGGATAGTTACTGCCAACCGTGCTTTACAGCCCAAAGCAATAACAGTGATAACATTTACCTCCGACAGATGTCCTGTTTTTTGCGGGTTTATAATCAGAAGCTGGAAGAACACGCAGCAGCGTATTCAATCAACTATAAGAACACATGCACTCGTTTTTTTTTTTTCTCCTCAGTGTGCAAGAAATCGAGGCAATATTTAGAGCAAATGTAGTTCTTTATGTCTTTATTCATTATTCAAGCTATGAAGCTACAGATCAACAACCATCTCAGGTGACCGGATCACAAGGTCAGTGGTGTCTGTTTATCCCTGATGAGCAGCCATGGAGACTGTGGTGAAGGAAAAACTCCATTAGATGTTATGAGGAAGAAACCTTGAGAGGAACCAGACTTAAAAGGGGAACCCATCCTCATTTGGATGACATCAAGAGTTTGATTATAGTCTTTAAACACTACAGAACACTGGAGAGTGAGAACATGAGCACTGGAGTGTGTGATTATGAGTGATGATCTTTCTACAGTCTTATACAGTCAGTTGAGATTATGGAACCAGGAGCTGCTGAGCAACTCATAAAATAGCGCAAAATTTGAAACCATCATAAAACACCAGCTTCTCAATGCCAGAGTCTTTAAACACTCAAAAAAGATCCAATGTAAAAAAAACTCCACATGAGCTTGAATCTAATTGGCGCTGGTATGTCTCTAGATGGTTCGGGATGTTTGCGGCGTCTACAAGGTCACAACCGAGGAGCAATCGAAATTTTTTCGATTGCTCCTCACATTTTGCTAAAGCAACCAAAATTTTGCCAAAAACAAAAAACAAAGCTCCCGAAATACCTCCCAAAAAAAATCCACTCAAGCAACAAGCGTCTATAATTAGTCATCAAACAGCGTTTTAGTCATTAAACCGTAGGGGCGCTTAGATTGATTGATAGAAAGCTTTACTCATAACGTCATCTGCCAGCGTGGCATTTTGGGCAGCGTTTGCTCAGCTAATCATGTGCTTTCAACATCCGAACCGCAAAGAGAAAAGTACAAACCCCAAAATAATCCATGAGGGTGAAAGCGGTCACGAGTCTTCTCTCAGACACGGCTTTAATCAGCTTGGCCACAGTGCACAGGGCTATAAACTCAAATATATAGTATTGACAACAGCGTTCCTGAATTGTGGCTCAGTGAAGGAGTTTGAGGCTAATGTCAGTTTGAGGCTAATTGATGCTTTTGCTTCCTTTCCTTTTAATGTTAGCGTGATATACTCTATTCTATAATCGATTTTATCCAATAATAAAAACACACAACTTTCAACACCTTCCACTTTTTCAAACTAGATATAGACTATTTTAAAGCAGTATCGCAAAATGAACTAATACTGTACTGAAAAAAACAAAACAAAAAAGTATTTCCTCAATGACGAGGTGCAAATTTATGACTACAGACACCGTCATTGGAGTAAATACCAAATATGAGGGGTGTTCAGGTCAAACCGGGACGTTTGAGTTCATGAAATGAAAGAACAAATCCCAAGGAGTGGAAACCACATTTCTTTTTTTTTTTGGACGTCTTTCGTCCCCTGCTACATTTACACACTTATCCACCTGGAAAGATTCGGCATACTGTAGAAAGATTGTTCAGAACCTGGGGTGCAGTCAGAATTCCAATTCACCCCAAAGGAGATCAATAAGGTTGAGTTCTACAGCAGGCCATTTAAAAAAAATCACCAAAAAACAATAACATGGAGTCCGTTATCTACATGGTGCAGGCTTGTGGAAACTGTAATGAGTCAATACTGGATGCATGTTCGGTCTAATGGATACCATTGAGGATTATTAAAGCATCTTTGGCAACTTATCACATGTTGGTATCTACTGGACGTCACTATGGACAATTAGGACGTTAATAATCGTGCAGATTTCAATGTTTTAACATTGGTTTCTTTGGTTTGAGTATAGATTTATATTAATATTATATAGATTTTAATCGATTTTTGGGATATTTGGATGCTGTCGTCTCCTCACTCTCACACGTTCACTCAGGTTTGTTGATGGTGGTGTGGTGGGTCGTCTCTTATCCCAGAGATCCTCATGTCTGTGTTACCTTCTGTTTCTCCCTTTTAGTTCTGCTGCTATTGCGAGTCTTGCCGGAGTCTCTCTCTCTCTCTCTCTCTCTCTCTCTCTCTCTCTCTCGAGTTAAACATGCTTCTGAGGTTCCAGTGATCACTGTTCCTGCCCCTCTTCCCTCTGTGGATCTTCTCACTTCGTCCAGGCCTGCCTCTTCGACTGGAGGCCACTCTGTGCAGCTTGGGACGGTTTCTCATCAATGCCTTGGGTGGTTCCATGAAATTCTGGAGTAAGAACGGGAGCTTTGAGGATGGATTGGACTGTAGTTAATGTCAACAGTCTCCTACACTGACCCAGGACTACAGTTTGCTTCTGATCATCATCGCTGCACCCTGCAACATCGTATATCTGCTATAAATTAACATTCGGTGGAACCCAGATGAGGATGAGGTTCCCTCTTGAGTCTGGTTCCTCTCAAGGTTTCTTCCTTATGCCATCTCGGGGAGTTTTTTCTTCACCACAGTCACCACCGGCTTGCTCATCAGGGACAAACTTACACTTATAAAGAACATCTTCACTTTTAATCACCAGATTATCTGTGTAAAGCTGCTCTGAGACAATGTTCATGGTTAAAAGCGCAATACAAATAAACATGAATTGAATTGAATTGATTTAATAATGCATATGGAAACTATTTGATAATGTTTTTTTCATTTTAATAGTTATCAACTGATTTTTGATAGTATTTTAAATTTAATTAATTCTGAGATTGACTACTTTTCAGGTGAGATAGAAAAACTCGGCAACTGGACTACCGATAAGCTTCAGGACAAACGGTACTGTTATTGATATTTGCGTTGTTTTATCCCAGTGTACTTGGCTAATGGTGAATTAGAAGATAACATGCATTCTAAAATATTTTTGCAGATTCTACGGCACCGATTGCTGGATCAGCCATCTGCAAAATCCATACTGATAGTTTTTCCGGCTTCCGGGCTGCTGTCATTATGAGAGCGGCCTCTAGAGGCGAATCACTGACGCCTGTGCTGTTTGTTTTTACGAACGAGTGCGTGCTGCACGGAGAGCACTATATTGTATTTATTCATTATTAATTATAGAATTATATTGATTCATTTAATGAATATATTAATATATTTTTTTCCACATTTTCATTATTCAGTACTGTTTCTTTTATTTTTATTAAAAAATTTAAAAAATAAATAAATTCAGTACTATTTAACATAGTTTTTTTTTTTTTTAAGTATCCTATCCATTTAAAAAAACTGTCGGTTGATTAATCGTTTATTAGCAAGTATGATCCAGTCTAGTTATCGGTATCGGTAAAATCCACTCGGGCCATTGGTCGAGCTCTGATTCTTGTTGTGGTATGCTGAAGAAATCTTTCTCTCTCTTTCTCCTTTAGAAGAACCTTTTATATTAAACTGTTTGTACACAGCAGTACTCGTTAAGCAGATAAGTACCGGTATTGATAAGCAGCTCTGATAGAATGTAAACGCTACCCATCTCCAGAAATGAGGATATATAACTGATATGTTAGGAAGGAATATGCCTCCTGTGCACTCCAAGCTAGTCCAATCAGGCAACTCTCAGCTGGCAACATTACATTTGTATTATTGTGCCCATGATGCATTTCCAGCAAAACCAAAAGATTAGACATCAGTGATGTTACTACATGAGAGTTGTCTGACTGGACCACCTTAAACTGCACAGGAGGGACGCCTAAAAGTTAAACATCAGACGGAAGTGTTTTCCTTCCAAACGTCTCAATAATAAATATTATATATATAGCGCTCTCCGTGCAGCGCGAGGTCTCACGTGTAAAAACAAACAGTGATTCGCCTCTAGAGGGCGCTTTCGCAATGACAGCGAACCGGAAAAACTCTCGCTATGGATTTTTGCTAATAAAAGAAAGTGGAAGGCAAAAAAATTAGATGATGAATACTTTATTGACAGAAGTATACAGAGATAAAACACAAGAATCGATATACAATATCATTTGTCCTGAAGCTCATCATACAATTGCAAAAAAATACTGGTTCTCTGTACACATCGACGAGTCTTTTTAACACTTCGCCATATGTTCCATTTGCTACCTTTGATTCAGCTTTATAACTGTCTCCAGAAAATACTCACCATCCCAGTGATTCTTTTCGAATTTGGATGTTTTTTTATTCCCACCTTTTTAAGTGACTCCCTACAGAAATAAAAATGAATAAGTGTCCTCACAATCATTTCAGAAATAAATTAAAATAAAGAAGTCCAGAGACTGTATAATTGATATTTAGCATTCAGCCCCTTTTCTTTTATGAATGTAAATTAGGACTAGTATTAGATTTTTGAGAGCTCGCACTAAAGATGCTAAACAGGGTGCGTTAAGTCCAATTGTACGCTTGGAATAGAAATATCTCTGACTGGGGGAGGTCTTGCAAATAAAATGTCAGATCAGATCAATCCTGCTGTCATGAAGGGTATGGAACTGCCCCCAAAGCATCCAGATGAAGCTGTTAGGAGGACAGATGATTAAAGCATAGGCAAAGCTTTGAACCTTTTTTTAGGGGATCTGTAAAATCTATTAATCACGATGTTAAAAAAAACCCCCAAAAAACAGGATCAGTTCAAACTGACTGCTTCTCCAAGCTGATGTCAGCGACGTGTCCAGGACATGCAGAGCTCATTGGCTGAAAATTGGAGAACCTGTGAATGTGAAGATTTTTGGACAAAAATGACATGGAAATGATGAAAAAAAACCAAAAGAGGTTTTGTGTTTTGGTGCCAAGTTGAACTTAAATCTGTAGCATGACCTAATTGTTGCTCTCTGCCAACATTCTCTCTTTTGCTCGAGAGTTTTATATTGAGAAACGTAAGAAAATGTCAACATCTGAACGTCCACATCTGCGAAAACTGTAGTAAAAACTTGATATGCAAAAGATAAGGTTTTGTATATTGTGAATGCTTTGTTTTTTCACTTGCTGTAGAAAGTCACCTCAAATGAAGCATGGACAAAAAAGTCCCGTTCTGCTCTGTTTAATTCAATGCTTCTGTACGGCAAAAAAAAAGAAAGAGAAAATAATAATAATCACTCGGCTGGAATAGTTTCTGGAGGCACTGTAGCTTCATGCTATTTTTCTTCTCATGCACAGAAGGCGAGTGAGGAAATTAATTGTTGGTCACATCTACTTTTGCAGAACATGCAGATTTATTTTCCTAGTGGCTGTTTGTGAGTGACGGGGAGAAAGCTGAGCCCATGCGAGAACATAAAGAGCAAAACAAACCGAGCGTTAGTTTTAACATTAAATAGAGAAACCTAATTTTGTAGGTTCTTTTTGAACATCCCGTTCCACAATTATTCCCCATTTGCCGTTATAATTCCTTCCACTCTTCTGGGAAGATGTTTCACTCAGTCAGGTACTGATGTAGGTGAGAAGGTGAGGAGGCCTGGGGTGCTGTCAACGTTCACATCCGCCCCAAAGGTGTTCAATAGGGTTGAGGTCAGAGCTCTATAGCAGATCTTCCACAAATTCCAATCCATGTAAAGCAGATCCTTATGGGGGCATTGCCATGCTGGAACAGGTTTGAGCCGGTTCACCACTGTTCCGTCCTTGAAGCACTTTTGATAGATACTGATCTCTGCAGGCCAGGAACGTCCCACAAGAGCTGCAGTTTTGTAGATGCTCTGTCTGACCCAGCCGTCTAGACGTCACAATTTGTCAAACTTGCTCAAATCTTTACTCTCGCCCATTTTTTCTGCTTCTAACATCAACTTTGAGGACTAAATGTTCACTTGCTGCCTAATAAATATATTCAGCCACTAACAGGTGCCATGACACCGCAAATTGCTCACAAGATATTCTCACTTTGTCTTCATCGCTAAAGTAAAGGGTTGAGGGCACTATTTGGGAAGGTGCCGATCCCGACTCAGCCCTCGTCTCAGACTAATGCTGTAACCATAGCAACAACCTCCGAGAGATTATTTTATTTTATTTTTTTCCGCCGTCTGTGATATACTCAAAATAGAATAAATGCTTCATAGCCTATTTGGGTTCCATATGCACCAGTTATTCTCTTTACACTGACCCATGCATGTCTCACTTTCTCACACATCACCATGAATTGTTCGCTACTGCTGCAGTCAATGACAACAAGACTCTAATACAGTGATTATGGATGCACATTTTCACCGATAGGGTCAATCATTTATCCTTCGTATCTGTCCGTCTGTCCGCAAACGGCGCCCTCTAGTAATATTGGCACCGCTGTTAAAAAAATATGAGCAATGTTATGTAATTTTAAAAAATCTATCGTTTAGCCTTTTGAACTTTTGGTCATGAAAATGTACAGAAATATTCTATATACAACATATACAGAGCAAATCTTATTGTCACATAGACATTCATACAAGGTACGAGATACAGGGAAAAGCTTTTTACAAATCTCCAATGCTGAAGAATGTGCATGTAAATAGAAAAAAATAAATCTTATAAAAGTATTAAAAAAGTTAATAATAATAAAAAAAACACCACAGTTTTATATTAATAAATGAATAAATAAATATATAATTATATTTTAGCCAAAAAAAGTGCGTATTTTGTGCTACCTCTTTTTATAATTCTATTATAATTCATATATAGGTTGAAGAATATATGACGAAGGGTCTGAGACCATTTTTCCATGCAGAATCTTTCCAGATCCTTCAAACTTCCAGGTCTACACTGGTGGACTCTTTTTTTTTTTTCAACACATGGAGGATCATGTTTTTGTGGTCAGTATACCATGTTTTCATTATTAGTGGAGGGCTCTGTCTGTCTGTCTGTCTGTCTGCTTGTCTGTCTGTCTGTCTGTCTGTCTGTCTGTCTGTCTGTCTGTCTGTCTGCTTGTCTGTCTGTCTGTCTGTCTGCTTGTCTGTCTGCTTGTCTGTCTGTCTGTCTGTCTGCTTGTCTGTCTGTCTGTCTGTCTGTCTGTCTGTCTGTCTGTCTGTCTGTCTGTCTGTCTGTCTGTCTGTCTGTCTGTCTGTCTGTCTGTCTGCTTGTCTGTCTGTCTGTCTGTCTGCTTGTCTGTCTGCTTGTCTGTCTGTCTGTCTGTCTGCTTGTCTGTCTGTCTGTCTGTCTGTCTGTCTGTCTGTTGTCTGTCTGTCTGTCTGTCTGTCTGTCTGCTTGTCTGTCTGTCTGTCTGTCTGTCTGTCTGCTTGTCTGTCTGTCTGTCTGTCTGTCTGTCTGTCTGTCTAAACACACCATTAATTTCAATAAGAACACCTCTACACCTGTGGCATCAATGTAATGTATACACATCATTTACACATCAGAACGGGATAAAAATGTGACCTCAAGTGAACAAATGTAAGTATTTCTTTAAAAAGCCGAGATTTTCATATACAACAAAGTGTTTACACGAGAAAAAACAACCCAAAATATCCACTAGGCAGTTGGAAATGTCTTGTTGATATGAAAAGTCAGAGGATCTGGTTTGAGCTGACAGGAAGGCTACGGTAACCCAAATAAACACTCCTTCCAATCGCGCTGAGTAGAAAAGAATGTAACACACAAAACCTTGAGGTGGATGAGCTACAAGAACAGAGCAACACATCGAGTTCCACTCCTGTCAGAACAGGAATCTGACAGGATTACAGGCCGCAATGGGGGATTGGAAAATTCTGCTTCTTCAGAATTTGACTAGCGACACAAAAAAAGGTAACTCATTTCTGCGAATAGATTTCACTATAACAAATTACGACAACAAACCAGGCATGAGTCAAAAATGGTACCAACTTTACGATCAGTCCAGCTGCCCGTCCATTCCCAAACAACGAGGACGCATATGCTAATGATCTTGTATCGTTCTATATATTTTACTCCCTTCACGTTCACAGAAGCAGCTCAAAAACAACGTTGGATGGCTCACCCGGACCTCTCTTCTCCACGGTCCTATTAAAACGTGTAATTGTTTGCGTCTCGTGGCCTGTACAGAGAGAATAGTCCGTCCCGAGAAGCCTGACATGGCACTATTGTGAAGCAGCAGCAGCAGGTCACGAGCACTTCGCTTTCCATCTCAATTCATTATTACATGGATTCATGATTCATGCAGACAAATCCAGCATGATGGACGAAAATATTGATTTGCAAGGTGTGGGCACTGTAATTTGGAAACCCGGTGCTTAAACATTTATAATATTAAATGCAAACAAAAATATAACCTTGTATAAATGACGTTAGCGTAGCGGATTAATTTTAGGAGGTTTTTACAGTAGGAGACCCTGGTTATGCAGATGGTAACGTTTAAAATATATATGTTGCTTTGATATATACTTTAAATCAGTGGTCCACAACCTTTTTGCGCCACGGACCTTTAATGTGTGGTGGATAAATACAACAAAATAAAATAATACGACTATAAAAACTGGTATTTTCTAAATCTAATAATAATCGTAAATTCACTGTCTTGTTTTTTGTTCATTTTTCTCTCTTGGGGGTATGAATTTAGCAGTAATGTATTATGTGTTAGCGGCCAGAGCTCCTTTAAGAAGGTAGTGGATGGAGGTAAGACATGTGACCGGAGCTCCTTTAAGAAGGTAGTGGATGGTGGTAAGTCATGTGACCGGAGCTCCTTTAAGAAGGTAGTGGATGGAGGTAAGTCATGTGACCGGAGCTCCTTTAAGAAGGTAGTGGATGGAGGTAAGTCATGTGACCGGAGCTCCTTTAAGAAGGTAGTGGATGGAGGTAAGTCATGTGACCGGAGCTCCTTTGAGAAGGTAGTGGATGGAGGTAAGTCATGTGACCGGAGCTCCATTAAGAAGGTAGTGGATGGAGGTAAGTCATGTGACCGGAGCTCCTTTAAGAAGGTAGTGGATGGAGGTAAGTCATGTGACCGGAGCTCCTTTAAGAAGGTAGTGGATGGAGGTAAGTCATGTGACCGAAGCTCCTTTAAGAAGGTAGTGGATGGAGGTAAGACATGTGACCGAGGCATCATGACCTGCATCAAGAGTGAGTCATAGACAGATGTGGAGGAGAAAATCCGCTCATTTTCCAAAATAAAAGATCGTTCAGAATCAGATAATAAATAAAACAAAAATAATGTAAGTTATGTATTCTTTTTGTACGGCCTGGTACCAGTTGACCCACGGACCTGTGCCAGTCCGTGGCACGGGGGTCGGGGACCACTGCTTCAGAGTACAGATTTAGAATTAATGCAAAATTGTAGAAGGTAAAATGTGACTCCAGTACAAGTGCTTCCTTTAAACTTTCACTTAAGACTCGAATGTGACTCTCAGCACACTGATCTATTAATAAAATGATATTAAAGCCTCAAACACTGATTGATTTCTTTTACAATGATCATGAACCCAAAACTTTCTTTAATAAAACGTGTAAATGAAGTCACGTGTGTTGTGGTGAGTTCGAGTCTGGAGTTTCTTCATCATTTATTCCTCTCTAAATGTTCTGCTGGATGTTGAACTGATGCTGAACTGTATGTTGGTGATCAGTAGATGCACCGAGCGCCGATCAGAACACGTGTAAAACGGAGCGCAAAATTTCGCAAAATAGAGTTGAGTAAAAAGTCAAATATTTGACTCCCCAAATGGAAATACATCAGTAAAGTACAGATACACAAAAAAAGCTGCTTAAGTACAGGAACTAATGAAATTTACTTCCTTAATCTCCACCACTGGACATGATACGGCAGCATGGCGATACGGCAGCATGGCGATAGGCTCCAAGCCCCGATCTGTTGTTGTGTTGCTGTACGGGTAAAATAAAAATGATATACACATCATTTATTCTTAATAGAACTGGCGCTTGAATTCGCACTTATTCACCGAGGCAACATCTGGAGCACTTCTAAAATTAGCTTGAATGCTAAAAGTTTGATAATCCAAAAAAAAGGCTTTAAAACCAGGTTTAAAACAGAGCAAAGTTTCCTTTAGCTCACAACTCAATTTGTGCACTTGTGATGTTGGCATGTGCACGGAATTACCCGTACTTAAATTGTCCTCGTGCGTGAAGCCGTGGCAGCGCAGCTCCATAAAAAAATCCTTTCGGATGGCGTGAGGTGCATTTTACACGTCACTTCCCAGACTGGGCCTCTATTTATTACTTCTTTTTTTTCCCCGAACGTGAACAGAGTGTTGTTGTGCAGCGTTCGGTGTCGGAAAGCTGCGGCGAAAATCTCACATTAGCGTGTCGCTTTTTTGTCACAGAAATGACAGGCGGGTGGGAATCGCTGAGATGTGAGCACAACTCTAAACTGTCAGCGCTTACGGATCGGGTGAAACATCCACGTCCTCGTACCCTCTCTCTCTCTCTCTCTCTCTCTCTCTCTCTCTGTCTCTTAACAGAATCATGTTCTCGGCTGCTAAGTGCTGAGTCACCCTGCAGATAACAACGTCCGTTCCTTTACTCTGAATACATCACGCTTGCTGTTCGAGGGGTTTTTACAGCACGATTTTAAGCAGACGTTCTAATGCTCAGACATGCGATGACAGGAATGCGCTCGAACGGCAACAAACACCACGTAGACGACTACATATACTCAAACATCGATTAGCCGATGTTACATATTATCCAGCAACAAAAACGTATTTGTTTCAAATCTATTACTTTCATTAGAATGAAATGGGTGATACATCGTAACGTAACCCGGTCCAGCGCTCATTAACAGCTCAGAGGCTGCCAGATCTAGTCTGAATCATCTTTATTGCAAAGTATTTTGGGATTGCATGTACTAGGAATTTATCATGGTGTGCTGGTGCAATAAAAAAAACAATATGGAAAATAAATAAAGATGAAGACTAACTACAATAATCACTGTTCCAGAATAAGTCCAACGTACACGGTTGCAATATAGTACACCATGTTAATCATGTTAATGTAACACACCTCCTCACTTCTGGCCTATTAGAATCACCGACTTACATTTTAATATAGTTTTTGTCCGTGCAAACATACTAAATTATTCCTAAAAGTCGCTAAAAGGTTTCTCTTAGTCACATCACAGATATCTATCTGCCATACGGCCTTCAAAAATCAGTACAGTGGTGGCTGGTAGCGTAAAAATACATGAATTGACCTCCCAGGGGCCATCTGGAAGGCGCCCGAGAATGTCGGCAGTTTTCCTTTGATTGGACGGTCAAAGCGCTCGCAACCTGCGTCTGTAGCAAACAAAAATCGTATACATTCGTGTGGATTTATTAGCTGTTTTTTTCCTTCCACGACGACCGACAGAGGAGAGGAAGAAATCGATTTGATACACTTTTCATGCACCGTTTATACTTTTCTTTCCTGTGGAATTTGCAGGAAAAACACACGATTTGCCTTCATTGAGGCAGCGATCTGTTTTACTGCGTTTCTCTGGAATATTGATGGTTTCCACAATCTTATAAATGAGGACCACTAATAGTATTAATGCTACAAGTTTAAGAGTAAAATGTTAGAAGATTCGATGTTTTGTTACTAATTCTGTATACGTTTTGAATTTCTGAAAGGATGGGTATTTTGATGGGAAATATTTTTGAGTTTGAGAGGAGAATTGAGTGCGAGATTAGCAGCCATGACCCTCTTGGGTGAAGGTAAAATTCAACAAAAATATGAAAAAGCGTATTAATAAAGAGCATCACAGAACAAAGATTGATGATTTGCCTTTTTTTTTATCTGCTTTGCTTTTTACTGATCCTGAAAGAGAACTAGGGGTAGCTGCGGGCACCCTTGGTGGTTTTTGTGTTCACAGTACAGTACAAGTGGACTCACAGGGGCACTTGGTGCTGTTTCTGGATCCTTGAGATCTCAAATCACTTGTTGTTCGAAGCAGAACTAAAATAGCTACTTTGCAAAATGCTGAAATGCTACACTCGGAGTGGGAGTGAAATCACAAAATAAGAAAACTAGCAAAAACAAATTTAAAATGAAATACCAGCATTTTAGATGCTGAGCTATCGAATTTAGCTCCATGCCGAGCTTCTGACTGCAGTACTGGCTCATGTAAGAGCCACAGAAGCTCTATTATCTGTCATGTTTCTACCAAACATGTTGACCTTATAGTGAGTTTGTAGAACCCCAGAGAAAGCCCTTTAAGTAGTTTTTTTGCTAGGTGATAAAAAACTGCAGTTATGTACATGTACATTTCAAGACTAACTGCTGCAGTTCTGACCCACGTGCGTTCCCACGTCTGCGATTTCATCACAATCAAAGAGCAAACGGGAAATTCTGCATGAAACTGGGCAAATCTTCCACAGAAACGTTTGACGTGACGCACGTTTCACATGCGGCGACGCTGCAAGGAGTCGTTCGATGTGTTTTGAGTGGGAAAAGAAGAACATCATCACTGGAGAAATCGAGAGATCAGGAAGGCCTTCAACGAGCTCGACCCCCAAAAAAACATTCGGCAAACCGTGCATGATGATCACCGGAGAACGATCCACACTACCACACGGTTTGACACGGTTGTGGGGATCCTTCTTGTAAACAGAGCAAGTTTACAAACGTTAACAAAATTTTACAAAATCTTCGATCCCGTAGCCTCAGTTGACCTTCGTAGTTTTTGCTAAACAGCATTACCTCCACATACATCATCTCCAGCAGAAGCATCGATATTCAGCTCATCACATCACCCAGGGGTTTTTCCTGCATTGTTTCAGTGCATTACAGTTTCCCTGGGGATTTAAAATGAAGGCAAATTGTGTGTTTTTTACTCGTGCAGTATGCTACAGATGCGGGTTGCGAGCTCTGACTAGCGCGCTCTCTACCTTTGAATCAAAGGACGTGAAAACGCTGAGGTGATTGGACGCCCTTGGAATGGCTATCGGATTGGTTTAAGCAACAGCTTTAAGCAACATGTATATGAAACTTCTAACAGACCTCGCTGTTCATTTCTACAGGGTTTACGAAAGTGTGTGACTCGACGGCTGAAATCTGTTTAGACAGAAACTCCAACGTAAAATTACACATGGATGTGCACCCAAGAGAAAAGCTATGAAATGAAGAGAATATTGGTAATAGTTGAACATAATTGAACGTATTTAATCAATTACTGCAAAATTTCTGTAGCTCTCGCTGAGACTTCTACAGGTAGAAGGTTTCTTTCCATAGATGTTTAACAGGACACAGAGCAGAGCTCATAGAAGGCCACTTTTTGTTTAACATACAGCATACAAAAAAGCTTCATTTTTATCTCGTCTTTCCAAACGATATTCTCCCAGAAGCATCAAAACTAAAATCCTGGATACAGAGTCTGAACTTTGAATGTACTAATAGTAAATCGTGTCAATTTATCAGTAAACAACCACTGGTTACATTTTCTATGGCACCTTCATTTCAAAATCTTTTGCAAAAATAATAAACTTATGGATGAAGCTAATCACAAAAAAAAAAATCACTTCCGAGCCTCCGAAAGACTCCCTCAACGAGCGTATTTTCATTAGCGCGCTCTGAAACGAGGCTTTCCCATGGCCCTAAATTCACTTAAAGAGATCTCTCTACCTGCACTGGCATGTATATGGCCTCTAACACCTTTAATGTGCTAGATATATTTAAGTTGACTCTATATCTCCATCGTATGCTTGTAGTCTTTATATCCGGTGAGCTGGAGCGAGCTGAGTGTGTGTGTGTGTGTGTGTGTGTGTGTGTGTGTGTGTAAAACATAGCCGAAACCTCAAAAATAACTTGCTGCTATTACTTTTCCAGGGCAGCCATTTAAACCGAGGTCCTAAACAGTCAACTCAAATACGTCGAATGAAAAGCAATGCGCGTTTTATTAGAAAAAAGGGAACGCAGATAGAGTTGGTCCTCGAATGATGTTTGTGTGGCTGAAGTAAACCCCGTATCAAATATATAAGCAAGCTAAGCTAAGTAGATGTTAATGGAGCACCTCCCAAAAACAGAAGTCAAAATGTCTAGATTAGATCTAGATTAGTCTAGATTACCGCACGCCATATTTCATTTAATAATATACACTATATTATATAACGCCTGCAAAAATCGTTTCTAAAGTAACCCAGCATATTAATTGGTATCAGTGTTGCTCGGTTTGAGTATTTACTCCAAAAATACACAGAATGTGTCGATAAGAGGGAAAAAAAACAAACCTACATACTGTATATAAATCGGGTTTAATGCGATTTCACACATCAATTTATCGGATTTAATATTACTCAAATACCTCATCACTCTGTATATTGTATATATGTATTTGTTTGTGTTTATAAACGGCACATTAATAATTCACCAGTGGACTTTTTATTCACAAATGTAATATAACAATGAAAATGTCTTTCTGAACACACAGCCTTATAATCGACTATAGTCAGCATAACTTCAATAATAAACATCTGGATTGAACTACATTTGGTTAGTATTTAAATAAACATCGGTCTTAAACTCAACACCTGGTCATACTATATGCTTTTTATGTGCTTTTCTTCAGCTGCAAGGGTGTTAGTAAAGGCAGGTGGTGATGTCAGCGTTCACATTTATCCCATAGGGTTGAGCTCAAAGCTCTATAAATCCATGGAAAGCAGATCTTCATGGAACAAGTTTGGCTCTCCGAATTTTATGCACACTTCCAAAAACATTACTAACCTGTTCGGTTGAATGCAACAATGTGGAGGAGCAAACTATGATTTCCTCCAAAATTCATTCATTAATTTGTTGCTGGATTCTTCAAATTGGCCGAAGGTGATATTTAGTCCAATTTATGCAACATGCAAACCTTCATCCCTGAATCACAAATTCACCAGTGAGATTCTCTCATGAGTAGAAACAAAAAACGAGTAAACGATTTTCTATCCTTTGGATTTGGATTTCATCTTATAATTGGTAACATAAACAAATAGATGATTTGATTTGAGGCTACAGGATGTAAGTGCATTAATCTCACAGCTGGGACTTAATAAACAGGGACAGACTGGAGCGGGGAGGGGGTGGGGGGTGTTGGTGGAGGAATCATCCTGGGGATTTGCTTTAAAGTGGAGCCCTAAAAAGAATAAATGAAAATGTATTACTGATTATGCATATACAAGAAAATCTAGATGCTTGGCAAAGTGAAATAGTTATGACTGGACGAGTCTATATTTTGTATTAATAAACATATTCGATTATGAATTCATGAATAGTCCAACCTGAACTATTACGGATGGTAAGATTCACCGATCCGCATCGTGCGTTAGCATAAAAGTTAACGATGTGATGCAACGCTAAAAAAAAAAAAAAAAAGTGTGCATAACAACAACATTTATTCCTATACAATTATTAGTAGCTATATTTTTATTGTTTACAAAGTGACCAATCATTTGTGATCAAAATTTGTCGATTGATTTCTCCTTACTTACTGTTTTTCATGTCTTCTGGTTCAATTGAAGTGAAAAAACGACTTTGTGGTAACAATTTGTTGAAAAGAAAAAAAACAAAACAGATTTCCCTAGAAAAGTCCCAATACTTTTGTAGAGTATATGACTGAATAATCTGAGGAAATATAAATAAATATATATATATATTCATGTGACAGTTTTCTTGATACAACACCAGTACTGAGAGTATCCACACTTTAGGATTGCTTTAGGGTCAAACATCCCTGTTTTATTTAGTGGATTTATTTGTATGGATTTTTTTCTAAACAGTGAAAAATGTCTTGAAAGACGATGCAGGTTTCTTTATAACATGATAAGATGAGAACAAGTCAGAAAGAAATGTGGAAAAGTGGAAACGGCTGCTTTATGTAATAAAATAAGCGATAAGTGAATCTAACCTGACTTGCAGATGTTCCACATCATTAAACAGCAAAATTGATTCATGGCTGAAAAAAACGTCTTTGCCAAAAAAAAAAAAAAAAAAAAAAGGTAGAACCATGGTCCATGGTAGAACTGGAAGAAAAACAATTAGAGAATAATCAAATTTGGAGTAACAGCAGTCAAACATTTGATCAGAAGATTTTCATTCATTATATAACCCGAACGCTGATTTACACAACGCGAATCGCGGGATTTTCACATTTGCGTTATGAAGCGTTGCCCAATGACGCATCGTTTCGCCACATTAATAGATTCGTATTAGTAAATAAAAATCGAATATTAATTGTTATTACTGTTTATTTTTTAATTAATAACAATTCTCAGGATGATTGAATTGTGTGCAAATGCAGCAGATGTTTAAATGCTAAATCCATCGTTTCATCTATAGAATGCTCTAATCTACGCCTGTATGTGGCTGAGCAACCGAAGCTCACTGTTAACAGACTACGTTGCGTGGGAGAAGAATTGTTTAGAGCGTTTTTTTATGAAAGCAATATGCAACTAAAGGCTGTGTGAGACTGTGATTTTTATCATGAGTATGTGGATTTGCATCGTGTCTTGCCTATGATAAAATTACTGGATTATTGCTTTATGCTGGAAGGACACAGTGTGTGTGTGTGTGTATGTGTGTGTGTGTGTGTGTGTGTGTGTGTGTGTGTGTGTGTGTGTGTGAAAGAGACAGAGACAGGGGGGTAATGCGGAGACAAAATAAAACAAAGCTGGCTAGCAGATGATCGCCAGTCTGCCCTAAAACCACACTGAATACTGTCTACTATATTATACCTCCATATTTATGAATGAAATGCTACACTAATATATATATTATATGATGACTGAATACTCGATTTCTTAAGGTGTAATAAAACACACACACACACACACACACACACACACACACACACACACACACACACACACACACACACACACACACACCTCCAGCCATATATTGTTGTCCTTCAAACTGTTAAGGGAGGCACACAATTGTATAAAACCCCACTCCAGCAGGTTGATGCCCCTGTGCACAAATCTAGCTGAAGATATGCTGTACATGGGTTGGAGATCTCCTGCTATAGAGATCTGACCCTCAACCTCACCTACATCACTACCTGACTTTACTTACACACTGAATGGATGAGCAGGAATCTCCACATGCTTACTCCAAACATCTTCCCAGAAGAATGGAGATTAGAACAGAAGATTGTATATAAGAATCTGTCAGCATTCATTATGGGCCTTGTTTAGAAGCCCTGGAGTGGCAGCTGGATGGGGGTGGGATGTGAACCCATAACCTTTGCACCCAAGTGGATAAAGAGTGTGAATAGTGATTCTAAAGGTTTCCCAACACTCAAATTTCAATATCCATCCTAAACCTCAGATCAAGTCCAGATGTTTTAATATGGTTCTTAATTTAAAACTGATTCCACCGAGCACATGGGAATGAGATGATTTTGAATGTAACCATCTGTAAAATGTAATCCTTAAAGCCTTGTGTCTATTTCCCCAGGATGTTTGATCATCACCTCAGACTGGTGACACCTTGCTGGAGATCTCTTTAATTAGACTGGGTCGAGAAGACGCTCTGGTGTTAGATATTTAGGACGCACTGCTGGATAGATCTCCTGATACTGTCTTTAAATATTGATGTGCTCATCGCCTGGGTAATATCGCAGAAGTGCGTTATATAACGATGCGCACACGTCCTTAACGTTCTGTTGCGAAATCCATCCGAGAAAAATGAGGTGTCTCTTGCAACTCGTGTGTTTTGCAACTCGTGTGCCATCGAGATGTAATTATATCGATTTCTAAAGCCGGGTTTGAAGGATTAGGCGATTTGAAACTCAAACTTCCTCGTTTTGTCGGACGGAGTGTTAGTCCTTGGAGGTAATGTAGCATGAAGTGAACTGAAGGTCATGTGTGCTCATTACTGCTCTGTCTTACTCGACTCAACGCAGTCTACTAGAGACCTCCCACATATTTTATTAACTGATCCTACGGAAGATGTTCCACTAGATTTTGGAGATCATTTGCAGTCATCCAAAGACGTCTTGTACAATTGTGTGCTTCCAAGTTTGTAGTAACGGTTTGAAAAAGAGCCACAATGCAGCTACATTTTATTTACCCCTTCAGGCCACTGTAGGACAGACAGTGTCATGTGACTATGGGAAGTCATATTTATTTATGATAAATATACACAGTAGGACTTTCCACCAAAGAGTACAATAGTAAACACTTTTGCGGTATAAGAAACTTCCCAAGGAGTTCCCAACTTCACTAATAAGAAAAACTTGATTATCTGGGAAAAAGTGGCTGTTCTAAAAGCCTTGCGGAAAAAAACACAAAAAACCTCCGAATAGGAAAAATGAAGGAGCCCAAACCCGTAAACAGTTGCAGTGTGATTAGAGGGTTTTTTTGCATATCAGTTGCTTGAAGAAGAATGACCACCTTTCCAGCATGGCAGCTCAATCCTTCTTTTTCCAGAAGAAGATTTGCTTTTTAAATGAATGAACAATAAAATCAATTAAGTAGATCAGAACAGCCAATCAATAGACTAATTACAGCTAATTTAATGCTTCAGCTGGAATTGATTCTATTTATTATGTAGCTGTAACTTAATCAAACCTCAGCCAGGGTGAAGATAAAGATGCACACACACACACACACACACACACACACACACACACACACACACACACACACACACACACACACGCAATTTGAAACTTGTGTAGCTTGTGCATTTGAAGGAGAAAAAGAAGCCTTTATTTCATTAAAACACACAAAAGAACACAAACAAAAAAATAATAAAAAAACCTTAACACAAGACAAAAATACAAAACACAAAATCCAAAACAAAATGCCAAAAGAAAACTCTCCAAACAAAACCTTAAAAATAAAACCGTAAAAAAAAACGTAAAACACAACTTTAAAACAAAACCTCAGTCCCAAATCTTCCTCAAAATAAAAGCATTAAAACAACACCCAATAAAACCTTTCAAACAAAACCTTGTAATAAAAACTTGAAAAAAAAAGAAAAAAAACCTTCAAACCAACCCCTCAAAACAAACTTTAAAACAAAACTTCAGTCCAAAACCTCAAAATAAAACCTCAAAACAAAAAAACGAAATAAACTCTGAAACAAAACCTGCAACAAAAGACAAAAATACAAAACAAAAGCTAAAAAAAAAAAAAAAATTCCCAAAACCCCTCAAAACAAAGTGAAATGAACCCATAATAAAAAATAACAAAAATGAATAAATAAAAAACTCAAAACAAACTTTAAAACAAAACCATCAAAATAAAACCCTGAAGAAAAGCTTGATAAAATGGTATTTTTATTTATTTATTTATTTATGTATTTTTTTTTCAAGTTCCACTCTTCTGGAAAGACTTTGTTCTGGATTTTGGTGCAGCTGAGGAATAATAATAATAATAATAAAAATAATAATAAAAAAACAAAGAGACCGGGTTCGAATCCGTTAACAGGAGATTTGATTGAACGAATCCAAAACAGTGGGCGGAGACAGGGTCAGAGGTCAGGCGGCGGTTAATAACATGCACACTGAAGAAATTTTCAGAAACCAGCAATACTGTGCAGTGGGCACACAGGAAGTGCACAGATTTTAACCGTACAAACAGGAAGTAACTGTGAAAGGAATGAGTGATGTAATGATGTATCCGGGAGAGACGGCTCCCTCTGGTGGATGGTTGAGTGCGTCTCTGGCCGAGGCCTAATACAAACAATGCTTCTGCTGTACCACATTGTTAACCCAATTTTGGAATATATAGTTGCAAAAAATGTAATTCCAATGATAAGTTAATCAGGAAGTCCTGAAAGCACTGTGAAAAATCCAATGATTCAGGATTACAACAGCATTACACTGTATGATCTGTGCTTATTGTGATGAGCTTGGCATCGTTCTCCTAGTCCTGTTTAGGTATGTTAGCTTGTGCCAAGCGGCTGGAGCCCATGAACACAAAAGCATTGTGGATATTCTAGAATAATTCGATTCGAAATACCACTTTCCAGGCAGCGTAATTACACACCGGATGCCTGCACCCCCCCAACCGCTTCCTCCTCCTCCCTCCGTCATAACGCAGAGACTAAGAAGACATTGTAGGAGTTTCACCTTGCTTATGTAAGTTGTTTATAAACCTATAATGTACATTTTATAAAGACTATAATGAATCAAATGTGGTATGAATACATTTTGTTAATACATAAAATCAATATAAATACTCACACACACATGCGTGCATATATTTCCCTTTCAGGAGAGTTCAATTCACTTGTCAGGACTCATGGAGTGCTAATCGCAGTAATACAGACCATAATGTGGCTGTGAAATCTGAAGAAACCGATCCGAGACGAAACGTAAAATCTCTCAGTAGCCAGTGTTTGGGATATTAGAAAGAAAAGCACACTGGTGATCTGGCAACAGCAGCTTGTTTTCAGAGATACACAGACACATCGTAAATCTATCCAAATGCCTGCAAGCTCAGCGGACAACTGTCACTTCTCCAAACCTTCTGATCCCCAGCATCCTCCAGCTCATTATATCACTCACAGCTGTGTGTCCAACTCCAGCTAAGTAAACTTGCCATTTGCTACTGCAGCATGTATTATTGAGCCTCTCAGGACACTTTGTTCAAATTCCGCCTGACAGTTTTATGGTTTTGGATGTGAACCACGCACCCACACACACACGCACACACACACACACACACACACACACACACACACACACACACACACACATACAATGCTTTACTCTATTTGTCACAACAGTGCTTTTTTTTTAAAGCAGGATAATCGTCAGTAATATAATAAAGTGTTCATGGTCAGAAAGTGAAATTCTCTTTTGAACAAATCTGCCAATTATCCCTGAATTCCAAAGAACAAATTTATTTTCCTGAAGAAAAGCCTGATAAAATGGTTTATTTATTTATTTATTTATTTATTTATTTATTTATTTATTTATTTATTTTATTTTTATTTTTTAAAATAAGTTCCACTCTTCTGGAAAGACTTTCTTCTGGATTTTGGTAAAGCTAAGAAATAATAATAATAATAATAATAATAATAATAATAATAATAAAAACAAAACAAAACAAAGCCATGAAAAAAGATTCTTACAATAAAACCTGAAAACAAAACCTTGAAACAAAAGCTTAAAACCAAACCCTAAAAAAAAAACATTAAAACAAAATGGCAAAACAAAACCCTCAAAATAAAACCCTAAAACAAATCCTTTAAACAAAACCTCGAAATCAAAAAACGAACGCTTAAGACCTCAGAAAAGCCTCAAAACAAAATGTTAAATAAAAACCCGCAAAACAAAACCTTAAAAAAAAAAATTTTAGAACAAAAACTTTAAAATAAAATTTCAAAACAAAACCCTCAAAACAAAATTTGGAAAACACTCTGAAACAAAACCTCCAAACAAATCTTTAAAGATCTTAAAACAAAAACACAAAACAAAATGCAAAAAACCTCTAAAACACTCAAAATGAAACCCAAAAATGGAAAAAACTAAAACCTTGAAACAAAAACCCTCAAAAACAAAATCTCAGAACAAAAAAGCTTAAAACAAAATTTCTAAACAAAACCTTAAAAAAACCCTCAAAAAAATCCTTTCAACAAAACCTCTAACAAAACATCGAAACAAATACAAAAGAAGACCTCAGAAAAGCTTGAAAAAAACTAAATGTTAAATAAAAATCGCAAAACGAAAATCTTGAAACAAAAACCTCAAAAACTAAATCTCAAAAAAACATTTCTAAACAAAACAAAAAAATCTCTGAAACACAAGCTGAAAACAAGATGCCGAAACAAAACCCTCATAATAAAACCTTAAAACACCCTCCAAAAATCTAAACAAATCAAAACATCCAGACAGTTTGAAGTGGTCTGGTGTGTCTGTTCTCAGATTTCTCTCTCGTCTGTGCTGCATTCAGACTCTTCCTGTTTGAGTTATGTTTTTAAAGTGAGTCTTGGCGGAGTCCCTGTTCGGCCCCTGTACACTGTACACTGTTATTTACTCTTATTTTCGAAGGATACCCAATAATCCATGTTTCTCTCTCCATGTTGCACTTCCTCCCCACTCTCTCTCTCTCTCTCTCTCTCTCTCTCTCTCTCTCTCTCTCTCTCTCTCTCTCTCTCTCTCTCGGTACTAGTGCTTCTGTTCTTTTTGTCTTCCTGAACCTGCCTGATTCATTCTCTTTGATTGAAGACCACTCGGTGCAGCTGAGGTTTACCTCCACATGAACGGTCTAAAGATCTACGAGGGTACAGTGACCGAACAGCATTCAAGCGACCATCAGTGAACAGTTGATAATCTGAATGTTGATAAAACATTCACACAGATAAGGATAAGATTTAATTCTGAGTCTGGTTTCTCTCAAGGTTTCTTCCATCTCTCCAACGACTCACCTATATTAAAGACTTAATTCCTGTACTTAAGTAATTCTTTGCCTTCTTGATAGTTTTACTGAGTATCAAAGATCTTAGTAAATTTTACTCTCATCAGTTAGAGACCTCTGAATATTTGGTTTTACTTTATTAAGAATTATTTTTCTTTCGGCTTCTCCCATTGGGGGCGCCACATCGAATCATCCGTCTCCACACCCCCCTGTCCTCTACATCTGCCTCTTTCACACCAACTACCTGCAAGTTTGAGATTTGCTCAATATATGCACTTTGATCATATACAGTGGATTTTGAGAACATCGAGTTGTAAAGAACTTTGTAATTTGCAACATTTTGTACTGCGCTTTGGAGGCTTCTGGCCTTGTTAGGCCTGAAGAGATATCCTCACATTAACATCCAACTTGGTACATCGTGGTAAGAGTGAGTAATCATGCCTCCTAAATCTAAAGCAATGCCTGATGATGATGCTGTTGTGACTATGAGTACACTGACCCAGTTACTGGATCAGCAGAAAGAATTCTACAGGGACATGTTACAACAGCAACAAGAAAACTTCAAGAGTTTTATTCAAATAATCATGGATGGAAACACAAAAAGGTTGGATGGTGTTATCAGAGATGTCCAGGAGTTGAAAACAAGCCTACAATTCACTCAAGGCATCATGGAAGATATGAAAAAAGGATATATAGACATTGATGTAAAAATCTAATCATTTGAAAGCAGCATTACAAAGTCAAAGCAGGAGATGGATGATTTATTTAATAAGTTGGACTACATTGATAATCAGTCCAGGAGATCCAATCTTCTAATTGATGGGATTGCAGAGGAAAAAGGAGAAACTGCAAGTGGTCTAGAAATCAAGATTCAACAAGTGCTAGCTGAGAATTTGGGTCTCGAAGGTACAAAAATTGAGATTGAGCGAGCACATCGGATGGGCCAGTTCCAGAAAGGAAGAAACCAGAGGAAAATTGTTGTTAAGTTTCTGAGATTTAAAGATCGCCAGCGCATCCTTTTTTCTGCAAAGAAATTAAAGGGCACAAATATTTACATCAACGAAGACTTTTCAGATGTGGTGCAGCAAAGGAGAAGGGAATTGCTGCCTAAATTGATAGCAGCCAGAAAAAAAGGTGAAAGAGCCAGTCTAAGGTATGATAAACTCATTATTTAGCCTGCAATTGGACAAAGAGAATAACTAACTATGTTTACTATCCAACTTTTTTTACTATCCAATTGTGTCTCATTGATGGTTTTTTTTCTTTTGTAAACGTCATCTTTATTTGTAAATTTGTCAAAGAAAGGTTTACTTTTAGCTCATTTAAACATATGTAGTCTTCGAAACAAGATTCATGAAATCACAAGAATCTGTTCAACAGAAAATATTCATGTTTTAGCCTTATCTGAAACACATCTAGATGACAGTTTTGAGAACTCACAGCTAACTATTGATGAGTACAAATTATATAGAAGAGATAGAAATCAAAATGGTGGGGGAGTTGCGTTTTATATAAAGGAGAATATTGTTGCTACAATTAAATCAGATTTAATGTGCAGAGATATTGAAATAATATGGTTACAGATTAATCTTCCATTCAATAAGCCATTTCTGGTTGGTTGTTGTTATAGACCTCCAAACTCAAATGTAGAGTACTTACAAAAAATATGTGAAAATATGGACATGGTTTCAGAGTAAAATAAGGATATCTTTCTGCTTGGGGATTTTAATATTGATTGGTTTTCAAAAAAGTGCTCATTACATAAAAAGTTGATTACAATGGCTAATGTATGCAATCTCAAACAGGTGGTGACACAACCCACAAGAATTGCTATGGATAATACGTCTAAATCAACATGTATAGATCATATTTTTACTAATGTTCCTGATTTATGTTCATGAGCAGTTTCTGTGGGGGTAGGATGCAGTGATCATAACCTGATAGCAATTTCAATAATGATAAAATTCCTAAACCTGGTGGAAGGATCACGTATCGTAGATCGTATAAAAAACTTTAATCCCAGCCTCTTTGTTGATGAGATCAATAATTCAAATTGGTCGGCAGTTCTTCAGGAGGAGGATGTAAATGCTTCTCTTTACATTTTTATGGACACTTTTAGTAAAATAGTTGATAAACATGCACCTCTCTGGAAAAGATCTATAAAAATCAACAGCGCTCCATGGTTAGATGAAGAGCTAATGTCCCTCATGGTCAAAGGGACAATGTCAAAGATCTGGCCTTTAAATCAAAATGTGATGTAGATAGAGCACATTATCGCAAGTTGAGAAACAAAACTACAAAATTACATAACATAAAAAAGAAAGCATATTCTGGACAAAAAATCTCTAATACTATGAATGATAGCAAACAATTGTAGAAAGTAATGATGGTGACATTATTAGTAAACCATATGATATTGCCAATTATTTGAATAATTTTTTTATATGCAAAGTAGAACAATTAAGATCTTGTATGACAATGCTAGATATTGAATCTCCTTGTGACAATGTTAGATTTATTATGAGAGGGAAAACTTGCTCCTTGTCATTTTATACTTTTAGTGAGGACAATGTTAAGAAGTTGCTTCTCTCTTTATCTGATGAGAAAACGCCTGGTACTGATCATCTTGATGGCAACACTTTTAAAATTGTTGCAAATATTTTGTGCAAACCAATGTCACATATTAAACAGATCAGTGCTCAGCGGAGTGTTTCCTAAGCTATGGAAACAGTCTAAAATTGTACCTTTACTTAAAGAGGATAAGGCAGGGTTTATTCCTTCTAATTGTAGACCAATTCATATTCTTCCTGTATTAAGCAAAATGTTGGAATGAAAGGTTACTTTTTAATCAAATGTTAGAGTACTTTACATTAAATGAATTGCTTACTAGTTCACAGCATGCCTATAGACCAGGCCATTCAACTAACACTGCATTAGTGCATATGGTTGATCAGTGGCTAACATATATGGAGGATAAAAGACTTGTTGGTGCAGTACTTTTAGATTTTACAGCTGCATTTGATGTAATTGACCATGATATTCTGTTGTCAAAGCTCAAGTATTATGGGTTCTCACAACTGTCTGTTTCACTAATAAGGAGTTATCTTAATGGCAGAACTCAGCAAGTATTTTTTAATGGTAGTTTTTCTGACAGTAAATGTATATCATGCGGTATTCCACAGGGCAGCTGTTTGGGTCCACTTTTATTTTCAATTTTTGTGAATGATTTGCCCCATGTTGTTAGAAATGCAGAAGTTGTACTGTATGCAGATGATGCAAGTTTATTTTGTGCATCTCCTTCAATCACTAATTTAAGTCTGAACCTTCAAAACCAATTAAATTTGATTATCAACTGGGTTAATTTGAACAAATTAGTTTTAAATATTTTCAAAACTAAATGTATCGTTTTTGGTACTAAACATTTGTTAAATAAACCTTGTAATCAAATTTGACTATTGAAACAACTTTGGTTGAGCAGGTTACTAAAATTAAACTCTTGGGTGTCAAGCTGGATAATCAGCTCTCATGGACTGATCAGATAAATCATATTGTTTCCAGGATGGGCAGAGGCATTGCTTTGTCTAGGAAGTGTGTGCCATTTTGTCCACCCTCAGTCATGAGAACAGTTGTCCAGTCTCTGGTCTTGTCACACCTGGAGTACTGCTCAGTTATTTGGTCCAGTGCTACACAGGAGCACTTGAAAAAACTTCAACTTGCACAGAATAGAGCTGCCAGGGTGGCTCTTGGCTGTTCGTACAGGACCAGTGTGAATGAGATGCACACTATATTAGTATGGCTGAAGGTACAGGATAAGGTAAAGATAAGTCTTCTGTGCTATATGCATAATGCCATCTATAAAAATAATCCCAGATTTTTTGTGGATAAATTGGTGTACAGTGGGTATTGCCACCAACATATTACTCGGCAGGTCAGCTCTGGTGATTTAGTTGTTCCTTTTGGAAAGTCAAATTGTATGAGGAGAACTGTACTATTTAGATCCTCGGTAGCTTGGAATCAACTGTCAATGTGTATAAGACAAATAAGTAACATATTATTTTAAAAAGATGGTGAAAAAATGTATGATTTGTAATGAAAACTAAGTGTAATGACTCAAATTGAATTGTATTTATTTTTTTAACAACATATTGTAAAAAGTGTGGTGTGATTGTATATAATATGTTTTGATTTTGTAAAATGGACCCCTAGGAAGATTAGCGACCACTCGTGGAAGCTAATGGGGTTCCAAATAAATAAATAAATAAATAAATAAATAAATAAATAAATAAATAAATGTCTTCCCTCACCACATCCATAAATCTCCTCCTTGGTTTTCCTCTTTTCCTCCTTCCTGGTGGCTCCATCCTCAGCATTCTCCTACTGATATACCCCATGTCCCTCCTCTGCACATGTCCAAACCATCTCAATCACACCTCCCTCACCTTCACTTCCAGCACCTCTTCCCTGAACCTCACACTACACTCTTCCTCCTTCAGTTTCCACCATCTTATTCTTCTTTCAGTTCTCACTCTCCTCCTCTTCTTCACCTCCAAACCATGCCACAGACCACCATCCGATGCTGTCTAGCTACACTGTCCCCTGCCAACAACTTACAGTCTCCAATCTCCTTCAGGTTGCATCTCCTACATAGAACATAGTCCACCTGTGTGCACCTTCCTCCACTCTTATACGTCACCCTGTGATCCTCCTTCTTCTTAAAACACGTGTTCACCACTGCCATTTCCATCCTTTTAGCAAAATCTACCACCATCTGCCCTTCCACATTCCTCTCCTTAAAACCATACCTACTATTACCTCTACTTGATCTTGAATACTAATACTAATATTTGTTCCTCAGTATCATGGCAATATTTAATGGCTGTAGAACATGGTGACCTTATTTTGATGTAGGATGGTGCACCACCCCTATTTTGCTCCTACTGTGCATGTTTGGTTAGAACGGCATTTTCCAGGACGTCAGCTGGGACGACGTGGACCTCACGAATACCCTCCAAGAAGTCCAGATCGCATACTGGAGGACGTGGAGGAACGGATTCAGGAGGTTCTCAGCAATATCCCAAACAACTTCCTTCAAAAGAGTGACTGTGCGTTCCATTCCAGCCCGTTTGAGGAAACCGGTTGACCGGTAAATACGTTGAAATGAAAAGATTTGCTTTGATTTTTCAAAGTTTTGTTCAATTCAGATACTCGAAGACTTTTACGCAAGTCATATAGGAATTGGAATTTGAATAGAATGAGTTTTGCAGTAATTTTACGGAACGATGATTTTCAGGTCCTACGTATATTCGTATTCTGTTGAATTTTAATTAACTGACATGCAAATAAGTCACACTTCTCAAAGGCAAATACAAGACCTATGAAATAATACAAAAGCGCTAACATTACTGCAACTCAAAAGGAATCATTTCTTGGATCCAAAATGCCCCTAGATGTGCAAAAATATATAATTTTTACCCAACAAATATAAATACATTTAATCAGTTTGCATGTATTTTAATATAAAAAATTGTGTTTTGATCACTATATATTAATGTATAAGCATATTAATTCTATCTAAACCATATCTTTCATTCTCACACCTCCCTTTCGGCGCCACGCTGAATTAATGCCCTGAAATGTCCGGTCATTAATATGTCCGAAAAATCATACGGATCGCTTAACATTCAAAGTGCCGCCTGGCCTTCGCTCACCGAGCCGAGAGGCGAAACAGAGCTGAAGGACGATGAGCGTCCGTGTCAATATCGGCTGCATAAAAGCCACGGCTGACACTCTGCATAAATATTTGGTCTCCATTGATTAGCCTCTAAAACGACCAACGTTTTTATCGCTTAATTAGACCAAAAAAATTGTCAAACAACTCATAAGCTGCTCCCGAACATCTGTTGTTTAGACGACGCTTTTCCATCTTGATCTACTCGCGACCTGAAAGGGCTGTTGTTGTTCCGCAGGTGGAACGCGAGGGTAAATCGTTTGTCGTCGCGTTGCACCGGAAGAATGTTAAGTAGAGACAACACGGACAGCTGATATTTCGTCCTGGCCTCGTGGGGAAAAGGATTATGCGATTGGCATGATTCGATGACCTTAAAACCTTTGACAGAAGCAAACGTTTAATGCCATAACCTTGAAAAAACGAATCCAAGCTACTATGCAAACACCATTTGACCATTACCTACAAAACAAACACGATATTTTTTTATAGTCCTTTATGATTGTTTCTTGTGAGACTGTACGAACATGATCCCAGTGTCACACTGTAGGATCTCAGCTGTCGTAATGTCAAACTGACGCACAAAAACTTGCGTTCTCTCGCTAATGCTAGTTTAGAAATGGTGGATGTTCTTCTTTGATCATAAATTGTCAAATAAAATTTATATAAAAAAATATACAGGACGTCTTTTTAATTCGTGTCACGTTAACACCCGTTATGTTCTTTCTTGTGTTACCTTAAACGTTCAACACACATTTTTATTCCTAAAAGCCTATGAACGACGTCCGATCATGTCTCAACAGACCCCCTATTTAATTAAGTAGGAGTGGCTAACAAAAACAAAACAGAAATCGATAAACATAGAAAAAATAGCATTGCATTGCAAAAGTATATTACAAAAACAACACCTTCATTTTCCATAAAACCGATATGTACATTTGTGTAATAAATATACAAGCAATTAGAATATAAAGTTGTCTCTAAAAGGTAGCAGCAAACACAAACAATCTGTAGCGATCATTTTGTTTAATAATAAAAACCTGGTCCAAACGCTCCAAGCTCCAATCAACTTTTGAAACTGGCGGATTAGAGGCATCTTTTTTGGAGTCTCCAAATTTGTCGACCAAATCACGCAGTGTGCACCTGGACTTCTAATGCCCAATTTCTGATTATTGTTTATTCATTTTTACCTCGTGTATAAAAATTTTTATTCTTTTTAAGAAGAGGTCCATTTTGGGGGGGGGTTCTCAATTATTGGCGCCCTTCTTCTCTACTTTTAAATGGGTGTGGAGCACCATTGGCTTTATTATTGGGATCAGTTAGTGTACAGACAAAAGTCGGTGAAAACGATTAAATCGGACCAAAATACCGGGACCCCGGGCTTTTTTTTTCAGTTCTTCCCCAAACTGTTACCACAAAGTTGGAGGCACACAGTTGGATATTATGTCGTTGGATGTGGTAGCATTCAATTCCTTTCTTTTCACTTAAACCTGTAAACTTGAACAGGAGTTTAAAGATTTGGACTGTAGTTAATGTCAACAGTTTGCTCTGATCTCCATCACTGCACCTCAACATGGTTTATATGTAATAAATTGACATTCGGTGCCACCCAGTTAAGGATGAGGTTCCCTCTTAAGACTGGTTCCTCTCAAGGTTTCTTCCTTCTGCATCTCAGGGAATTTTTACTTCACCACAAGTCTCCACCGACTTGTTCGTCTGGGACAAACTTGAATTCCCTAAAGAACATCATTCTTTATCACTGCATTATCTCTTTGAGACAATTCATTGCCACTTCATGGGAGTGGAAGATCTCCTGCTATAGAACCCCTCTTGGGATGAATGTGAAAAGTGACTGCACCCCAGGAGCCCCAGGCCTCTTCAAGTTCCCCTGCATCAGTAACTGACTTTACTCACAGCTTTGTGCCTGAAGAAGAGCAAATCTCCAAAAGCGCACTCCCAAATCTAGTGGACCATCTTCCCAGAAGACATACGCAGCTCACACTGTATACATTTATGGCATTTTTTACCAGAGCGATTTTTATGTCATTCATACAACCGAGTAGTTATGGGGTTAAGGGCCTCGCTCAGGGGCCCAGGAGTGGCAGCTTGGTGTGGCTGGGATTTGAAGACGCCTTCAGATCCAAACACAGATCCACAAAGATACCACAATAAAAAAAGAACGATTCAAAGACTGGAACTACAAGTGCACTTAATGTAGCATACAGTAGACCTGTGTTCAACAGATGTGCCAAGATCCAAGACTGAGCACTTACAAGGCACCATGAATGCAGCCGTATCCCACATTAACAAGACGGTATAATGGACCAGCACAGCTCTTTAATGTGCGTGTGAAATGTTGCCATGACCAGATTTTTAGCTCTTCTAATAGACATAAATGGACTTCTGGTCAGTGGGGTTTTTCCTTTCGAGAATTACTGTGTGTCTATTAGGATGAGATATTGTGCTTACAGAATGGACGCTCTCACATTCCTGCGAGCGCCGGATATAAATAATGAATCGTCGTAGCTCGTCTCTGAGGAGGAGGCACAGCGTTTGGCAGCTGCAGTTTCTCATACGCAGTGGATCTCTGAATCAGCTCAACTCCTCGCCAGGAATAACTGATATTCGCAACCTCTCGCTTTGTTGTGAAATAGCACCTGACTCGCAACTGTTCTCGCTTTTTCCCTTTTCCTCTCTCGCCGTTTTCTCCCAGCTAGTCGGAGCAGCCTTCCAGATGGCACGCGGTGCCCTGACAAATATTTACCGCTGTATTTGGTTTGTTTCAGATTTGCTGATTTCAACAACACTGGCTTAGAGAGGCAAACACGGGAAAGGGACCTAATCGGCTCTTCGCACTCCGTGGTGCTGCGAAACTCACGTCTAGCCGTCTTGCACTTTAAACGATTCCTGTGCTCTGATCTCTTTCCTTTAACGATTGATCCTGGATTTGCTATCAAATGTGGGAAAAGACGTTCAGCAGCAGGGGTCGGAGTGTGTGTGTGTGTGTGTGAGTGTGAGTGTGTGTGTAGAGGGTGGTTAAAGGAAATCCATTAATGTGGTCTTGTCATTAGAAGCCTCAGCGAGCCTCATGGATTAAACTAAAGAAACAGGCCATTTTTTTTAGAAACATCATGAGTTTAAGGGGAAAGAATCCAAGTCTCTTGGGGAGGCTCTTGGATGGGTTCCTTGCTTCCAAAAGAAACACAATTGGGAAAAAAAATACACAGTTTTTGCTGAGGGAAATCTTTTTTACAAACAGGTTAAAGGAGAAAAAAACAAACAAAACAAACAACGACGCTTGCGCAATCATTCTCTCGTCTTCGTTTCTGACAGATGACTGACCCCGAGGCAGAAATGCGGAGATGCAGGGATGCTGAGCGTCGTTGTTTTTTTGTTTTTTTTCCCACACCCTGCTGACACACTGCGAGCGCTCTCGGTGATCCAAGCTTGACTAGCTCAGCGGAAACAACAAACCGTGTGCACTCGCTGTGAAACGACTCACTCGATTGAACAACCCGAACTCGGTTTGATGCCTTAATACAACTCATCCGACTCGCACAAACACTGCTTTAATGTTCTGGATTTGGTATTGCTGATAGAATGGGGAATTATATTACGGAAGGCCTAAGGTGGAGAGAAAGAGGGAGAGCAGAGTGGGAAGATGAGACTTTTTCTTTTTTTTTTTGCTGTAGCAGAGGAGCAGATGTGAATCCTCCGGCTGTATATTTTAAATAAGGCATGCGAGGTGTGCATTGGCATCAGGAACTTCATTATAATGTAAAAAAATTAAATGAAATTAAATAAAAAATCCTCGGTGATGATTTTTTTATTAAGAGAGAAAACCTGATCTTATCTTTTTTTTGTTTTGTTGTTTTTTTTGTCGCCATCAGCGATGAAGACAATACACGGTAAAAGGTCGTCTCTTATTATAGGCAAAGAGCTGAAATTAGAATGACAATTAGGATGGAGCTAAAGGCAAAACCATTGCTGAATACTTTTTCTACTTAATACTTTTGAATTCACAGGAACGTAAAGTGTTGCTGTTTTAAATCAGCTGGATCAGTGCTAGAGATTCCAACAATCCCTAAAAATGTATCCATACATACATACATACAGTATATGCAAATGATGCAAAAGGGCCAATCGCGAACGAGCGACCTGGATAAAAAAAACTCTCGATTTCTTCTATCTGATGCGAATAGACAAAGAGATGACATCATTCCTCTTATTATTAACAAAGAGCTGACATTCGAATGACAATACGATGGACCTAAAGCTGATATCACCGCTCGATGTTTTACACAGTTTTTACCGTGACAGCGTTTTGACCTGCTGCAGAGCTTCTGGAATCCCAGACAGACTGTACAATCCAAAAAGAGACCAGACTCAGGAGCCAGGATTAGAGGGATAATTCTTTTCAGGATGGAAGAGATGTTTCTTTCTGTGTAGCTGACAGGTTTTATACCTTTCCATAATTCCTTCCTGCAGTTCCAGCAGGAAAGAAGCAGCCATGGAGTGTGATGCCACCACCATTGTGCTTCAGTGTGTGTGTGTGTGTGTATGTGTGTGTGTGTGTGTGTGTGTGTGTGTGTGTGTGTATAGTGTTTTTTGGAATGGTGTGGTGGTGTTTTTTTGCCCAACACATGGATTTAGACTTATGCCAAACAAGTTTTAATTAGGCTATAATACATTCATTATATACTGTATATATGGTTCAATCTGAGCCCTTATTATAGCGCATTATAAAACATCGTTATAAACGGCCTCCTGAAATGTGTAACAGTTATATACACTATAACATATATACACTATATAATATACACTACATTTCCAAAAGTATTGGGTCACCTGGTCATATGTGATTTTTGAGCATCAGATTCCACATTTAGTCCCAATTTGCTCTTCTAATTTCCTCCACTCTTCTGAGAAGATGTTTCACTAGATTTTGGAGTGTGTTTATGGATATTTATGTTTATCAGCCACAAGGGTGTTATGAAAGGCAGGTACTGATCTAGGTGAGGAGACCTGGGATACAGTCAGCGTTCACAGCTTTAGAGCTTAGTGCAACAGAGCTTTATAGCAGGCCACTCATAAACTTCCTCTCCAAAGCATGTAAACCAGATCTTTAAGGAGCTCACTTTGTGAACAGGGGCATCACCATGCTGGATCAGATTTGGGTTTCCAAGTTCAAGTGAATGCAAAATGTTATTAAAGACGTCCCAATACTTTTGAAAATATAGTGTATGTGAAAAACTCTCGCATTGATGGAGAAACAGAAGATGTAGGATGTTAAGAGGTTAATGTCGGAAAGCTTCATGAGGTGGGATCCACCTGGCGCTGGTACTGTAGATCTCTAGCATCTTCTCTTCGAAGGTCCCGAATTTTTCATGAGGCGGAACACAACTGGAAGTGGTGCAACCTCTAGAGGAGTATTAATAAAAATAGAAAAAGAAAGAAGGAAATAGTCATAGGTTTGACAATAGAATTTTTTTAGCACAATAAAATATATGATACTCTTTAAAACGAACTGGACCACTGCTAAAGCTCTCGAACCAGAAGGAAAAAATCAAATTTGTGTCCCGGTGCTCGAAGATTTATGTTGTATTCATAACACCGTTCTGTCTGTGCAGGTTCTTCGAGGCAATTTATGCAAGCCATGTGCATTTTCTTGCTGACTCAGGCCATCCTGGTTTAGCACAGCGTTCATGAGTGTGGAGCGTGCAGAAGCCTCATGCTGTAAAACCCACCTAGTTGCAGCATACGTGGAGCCGATCAGATCTCCCGCCACGTTGGACACTGGGATGTGTGAAAGGAGTTGCTTTTCTTTTTTGACCTTGAGCAGACCGAATCATAGTTGCTTTTTTTTTATCACACGTCACTTTATATTCACGGTGCTATGGGCTTCTCTTGTGTGCTTCAGTGAAGTAAAATATGATTAAAAACAACCAAAAGGAACATAACCCTAAACCCCACCTCCTTTCTTGGAAACTATTTATCTCTCAGTTTCCATTAGAGATGTATGTGTAATAAACCAGTGATAATGACATGGGTAGTTGGGCATGAAGTATTAGAAACGGATTTGATCTCGAGGCATAAAGTGCAGCTAGTTAAAAATGAGTGTTTCCTTTTTGCCTTCTCCGTGCCTGAGATATCTTCTTTTCATATCAGTCTTTTTTTTTTTTGTCTTTCATTCCACTTACTTCTTCATCTTCTCTGCAGATTTTTGATTGCCGCATCGCTGTTTGGTCCTGAAACACATCCCATTCGGGACACCATTTTTTCAAATAATCCTATTATTATTTTATTTGTTCACGTGTAAAATCTCACACACACATCCATGAATTTCTATAAAAAAGAAAAAAAAAAGGAAGATCTTCGATTGCCGTTCGTCATATTTCATTTCATAGCACTTTCTTTCATAGTCTTTCCATGACCCTCCTCCAGATATCATACTTTAGATTTTCGTCTTTTTCGTATTTACAGATTCTTGCTGCAATTCGGTTGGTTCTTGCGATTGCGTAGAAAAATACAAACCACTAAAACAATGTCCGTCCTTTCTGCGGTCATGTTCTTGCTGTCTCGGGAATGGTAATAAACGGTAATGAACCACACAAACTTGAATATATTCGTCTGGATTTAAATTCCAAAACCACTCACAAAGGAGGAGAAGTGATCTGGTTGTGATGCTCGTTTACAAGACGGACTTTTCAAGAAAAGCCTCACATGGTGAGGAAAACCCCAGGATGTTGTTTTGAGGTGAATATTGATGCTCCTGCTAGATATAATGTATGCGAGAGGTGCAGTTGTGGCTACAGTGAAAGGAGGTATTGAATTGCGTGCATTGGGTTTCTTGCTTTAGCCCTCGTTCACAAACCGACTAAATCTTCTGAAGGTGTTCGAAAACGCCAGTGTCTAAGGTTCTCAAATCTGTCTGGATTAGAGCAGATGTTGCCTTGTACAGTAAAATTCAGTGCATTCTAACGTCCCTACAATAGAAACCAGACCGAATAAGTGGTAACATTTTCCCTCCTGGCTCCTCTAAGACTCTCATTCTTTCCGTAGCATTACAGCCATCCTTTAATCAACCGATCATTCTTTTTGAAATTGCGATGTTGTTGATGGAGCGTTTAATCCTCAGACGTTCCTTTTGCTGAGTTTTTGCGGCGTCTTGTTGTGCGAAAGATTTAAGAGGGACGTTCATTTAGTTTATTTTCTTTTTCTTCCCTGACTCTTTGTGCTTCTGTGAAATAATTAATGATTAGTAAACCAGTTTGGTGCATGTGCTATTGTGGAGCTTTTTTTTTCTTAATTAAAATCCGGGCGATATCCTCGCCGCCGTCGCAGGCGATGGTCGTAATTAGAGCAGCTCTCGGACAAGCAGATGATGTGCATGATCTGAAACTTAGCCTTAACCTAAATGAAAGGCTGTGATGATTAAAGGGATCTTGCGTCGTTACTTTCAGCCTGGTACGGTACTAAGAGGTGTTAAGAGGTCCTGCTGATTAGAGAGGAGTGAAGCCAATGTTCTCAATAAGCCCCCTGTGTGTCGCAGAGGGTACATACACACTTTTTCATCTTCAGCGCCACATGCTCGGCCACTCGACTATAGTCAAGTTGCCACTCTTGGACCCTCAACCTGATGTTAGAAATGAGTAAACCACTGATACCTGCTTATCAAATCGAACTCTGTCAATCACCAGTTCAAATTTGATGAATCAGCCAAGCGATTTCTGCGAAAAATCCATGCCAGCTTATCCTTTCACCCACTTGTTTATCAGTGCTAGAGGCAACACAGATTTATTTTCATGACCAGGTCGAAGTGAGTAATTAAATGCCTGAATGAGCCCATGCCCACTTCCATTCCAAGGCGGTTCCTACAAGCAGAAAATGAGTGGCGAGTTTAACTCCTTGTGGAAATTAGTCCCGACAGGGCATCAGAGGTTATTCTGATGACCATCACACTATTCGCGGTATTTCTGCGAAACGACTCGCGGTTCTGTCCGTGAAATCTTTATCTTTTTAGACTTCAAAAGGATTGGATAGCAAGTGGAAAATCTTAAATATACTCAAGTGTTATATATTGTTAACTCTCATTATATATTATACTCAAATCTAGACTAAGGAATGCGCAAAAAACGCTAAATAAAAGACGCACGTACAAAACAAACGCATTGAAAGAAGAGTGAAAACCTGAAACGTGGAACAAGGCAACGAAAGCGAGTATGAACAAAGAACACGGAGAGACAAAGCAAGACACAAAAGGTGCAGACATGAAGATAATTAAAGCCACTGATAGTCATTTTAAGCTTCAAATTGTCTCGTTCTAACTGCTCAGTTTGAGCTTTTATTTCTGGAAAGAAGAAATTATTGGACAGTGGGTCAGAAAAACTACAAGATTGAGTAGTAATGGTAGTAAAATAGAAATTCTACTGTAAATGTGACTAAATTCAGTATATTTTCACTTGTTAATATGATCCAGTCCGGTCTCACGCCATTTTATGCTAGTCTTTTTTCGTGATGTATTTCAACAGGAAGTATTTTTGGTGCCTCTGCCAAAGTTTTCTGGGTAACACAGATGCTGTATTATTTTTTTTCCGACATTTAAGCAGGAAATCTCATCCTTGTTTTTATTGCTTTATATTAGCTCAAATCTTAGCTTAATTAGCTTAATCTCCTGGTTAATTAAGGAGACTGCGTTAGACGCACATTTATAACAGTATGAACCCAACCATATATTCTCTACCTCATTCTCTGGTAAAAATTGGGGAAAAAGATAACCTTTGGCATGTCTTTGAGCATTACCCATGATCCTCTGCCTCTGTTGCTATGGAGACGGAGCATCACCTAATCTCCAAAACGTCCTAGATGCGCTGTCCCTTTAATAAACTCATTTCTAATCTCTACTACTTCTGCTATGATATAAATATGATATATTTATATATACTATGAATGAACATATGTATATATACACTATGAGTTCTATAATAAAAATGTGCACTACTTTTGTAAAGAAAAAGTATGTATGTGAGAGTATGTATGTGAGACACACCATGTAAAGGAATAGAGCATTGCTGCCTGGTATCATTTCTACAAGGAAATTTCAATATACTGTACTGAAGGCTGAAGTTGCATTCATCCGCCATTTACATTTGTGTGGCGCTGGCGAGGCGCTTTTATCCGGTGCAAAATTGCGATGAAGTGTACAATAAAAATAATTTGAAACCTTTTTTAGGAGATAAAATAGTTAGAAAGAGTTTTTGGATCCATTGGAAAATGGACAGCGAGAAAGTTATCATCATTTTGATCATGTCTTCCTTGTACCCTGGGAGACGGCGGTACCAGTTGAGAATCGAAGGGTGTTATGAGTTTTTTTTGGCTTTTGGAGATCAGGATCGGTGTAATAAATCTGATGCAGGCCGCAGCAGGAAGCCAGCCGATGGAGTGTAGCAGTCGGAGAACGTTGGAACGTTGAAAACAAATCATAGGGCTGCATTTGGTGTTTGTTATCTGCTAAGTTTGTGAATTAACTTGGATAACAGTCACAACACTCCTCCTCTATCTATGAGTTGGGCATTGAGTGAGCTGAAAGCATGTCCATGCATCCAAACAATGGAGCAGAAACAGTATCCTTGGATTCCAAATTGCTGATTCTAATATTGGATACTATTTATGGTAGGTGTATTGAGACGTAGCAAAAGGCTAATAATCCATCCATACCTGGAAAGTCTGCAGGAGGAGAGAGGGAGTAGTAGTAACGCATCCTTCATATTTCTGAGTCTAGTTTGATCCTATTTAGAAAAGAAAGATACGGATTTACTCTCCGTAAACAGCTGAGCTCCTGGAGGCATGTGGTGGGCGGAGCTAAAGAGTACGGGTTGCGATCGAGCTGAGAATCGCTATAAATAATCTTTTCGAAAGAAACAAAAAGCGTAATAGTCTTAAATAAAATACTGCTAAAAACCAGATCCAGTACATATTCGATCGCGAATCTGAAATTGAACATCAGAAACGAAAGCAGCAACAATGACTGCAGCAGGACGTGTCTCAATTTTAAGGACTAAACAGGGTTCTCCTGCAGACTTTCTTTTCGTTTTCTTTTCTTGTCCTCTTCACGGTAAGTCAGAAGGAGTGTATTTGGCATATGAAAACTGTCATACCGCCAAATAATTGTTTAGCATCAAGAATCATCTTCAGACATTGTGAGTACATGAATAGGATCCACAGTTATCATGATTATTGACTATATAGACTACATTACCTATCAGCCTTTGCATGTCACGTGACCTGGCCACATGATCAAGCCTGATCGATTAAAGCTCGAGTTTCTGTGTGTGCTTTGTGGTTTAGTTTTTGAGAGGTTTTGCCTTGTGCCCATTGTGTATTTGGATTTTGAGAGATTTTGGATGATTTGGTTTGCACTTATATATTCTAGATTTGTGACCGAATGTAGAGTAGAGTAGAGTAGTACCATCTCGAACCATTCTGTCATATTTCTATGAATCATTTCTTTTTCTTTTTTTCCACTTTGTATCACGACCCGCTCAGTACAAACGTTACACTCATTAATTAACATGTCTAATAAGGATTTGGATTCTTATCCTGCTTTTGCATCACATTACTGAAAACATTAAAAGTAAAACGGATGGATTACTGAATATGTATCATGCTAATGAAATCTATTTATGGTGGATAATAAATGCTAGGCATTAGGTACCACTGAGTCATTACAGATTCCTGTTTATACAAAGTAAAAAAAAAAATCCACCTCCTGGAGTTTCCTCCTGCCGTTTAGAGTGGAAATTCTCTTAAAGCGGAACTGTCAGTCACATGTGTGGGTAAACCCCAGAGTCAATATGCTCACCACCTCACGGAGCAGGAGTGAGTTTATAATACACTCCAGCACAGATCATTAATGAGGCTCTAGATCCCAGAGCCTGAGATACTCCGAACAGCTTAACGCGTAGAACTGCAAATCTACAGCAGTGAATTCAGCCAATCAAAAACGCCACAGTTTCTAATACTCTTTTTCGACCAGAATCAGCATCATGATGCTGATCAATCCATCTCTTAATGCCACGTCTGGAGAAAGCATCAGTATTATAGAGAAGTGCAGTAGAACGGAGCTGCATCACACACAGGATCTCATACAGTGAGAATTAATGTCATCACTAAAGCAACAAACACAATAAACACAATTCAACACGTCTCTTTTCACTGTAGCCGCAGCCGCACCTCCACATACACCATCTCTAACAGGAGCGTTGATATTTCCAGTGGTTTTTCAGCGGATTTATAATCAGGGAAAATGGTGTTTTTGTGCAAATTTTACACGAAAAAACCCCCAAAAGTGTAAATAGTTCATGAAAAAGAAAACTGTTTTGAACTGTTTTGGTCGACTTTTCGTACGATGTTTGTTTTCTTTAAACGAAAGTGTATCTGTGACCACATCCATTTCTTCTCCTCAGTTGTGGAATAATAATACAAAAACAGCCATTAAATTTGCACGAATGTATTAGAGATATTTAGTGCATGTATTTAGTGCAGTTTGCTACAGATGGAGCTCAGACTAGGACGTGAAAATGACAACGTTATCGTGAAGCTTGCTAGTGGGCCTCAAAATGACCAATGCGGAATGCGATTGGTGAATGGAACTGCCTCGACAACATGTCCCCTAACCAATAGGCTGATTGTGCTGATTGTGAAGGTTCATTGCAGAATTTAATCGATTCAACACAGAAAAGTAACTCCAAATAAAAAAACCCAGAAACTTGAGTGCGCTGCTTATAAAATCTCAGGACTGTGATTCTCATCAGCCACTTCACCATCACATGACTTTCACGTGTCACTAATCACGCACACTCGTTCCTTGTCACACTGTAATTAGCACATGTATGTAAGTCCTACCTCTTACAGCACTCTGGGTCTCACCTTTGACTTTCTGTACTTCCTGCTGTTTCATGCTGTTTCATGCTCATGCTCCTATTTGTTTCTAATTATTTTGTGTTTTCAGTTTTGCTGGTTTGTGGTTGCACAATAAAAATGAGATTCTTTACTTGCATCCGCCTGTATGCGGTATCTCACAAAAGTGAATGCACTCCTCACCTTTCAGCAAACATTTTAGCACCTTCTCATACAATAGAAAGAAAACCTGGATATATTTTAGTTCATGTGCAGTTTGTGTGTCCAAAGTGTGAATATTGTGTGTGAGCACATCGTTCTCCAGCACTGCTTTAATCCTCCTGTGTGTGGAATTCACCAGAGCTGCACAGGTTGTTGCTGGGATCCTCTTCCACTCCTCCATAATGACATCACGGAGCTGCTGGATGTTGGACACATGGAGCTTCTCCACCTTCCAGTTGAGGATCCCCACAGGCGCTCAATAGGGTTCAGGTCTGGAGACATACTTTGCCACTCCATCACCTTCAGCTTCCTCAGCAAAGCCAGTTGTCATCTTGGTGGTGTGTTTGGGGTTGTTTTTATGTTGGAAAACTGCAGTTTCTGAGGAGAAACATCATGATTTCTTCAGAATGTCACAATTCATGTTGGAATCCATGTTTCCCTCAATGAACCACAGCTCCCCAGTACCAGCAGCACTCATGCAGCCCCAGACCATGACGCTACCACTACCATGCTTGATAATAATTCACGATAATAATAACAATAACAATAAAAGTAATAATAATACAGAAATTTTTGTCGTAAATTGCCATGAAGCTCCTTTCCTTTCCATACAATTAATTGTAAATTGAAGGCGACTAATATTCACTGATGACTGTTGAATAGACCACAGGAGGGGAATTTTTTACGAATCTTTAATTCGGCTGCATCAAAATTCCCGCGGCGAATCAAAATGCTGACAGTGCTGTTGCAGTTCAGACCGATTATAATAAGAGTTTGTGTAGTGCCCACTGTCATTTTGCTTGACCTGAGAGGGTCAGGTTTCAGTCTGAGGACACGGTGGGCATCGTGATTCAGAGACGGAGAGAAGGCTGACGCTCGTGCGTCAGCGAGAAGGTTTCAATTACTACACTGTCCAAATAAGACCTACGGGGTCTATACACACACCCATTTAACCCCATTCTGTCTCTGAAGCTTTCTCACACACATCCTCATTTCAGACAAACCTGTTAGAATTGTATTGCATGCATTGTCTTTTTTAAATAATTTCAGTTGACTGCAGTCAATGAGGTTCAGGAGAAATCTCCACATATCAGAATCACTGTTATTGCCTTGTATAATCGGTTGCATAGAATCATGGTGTGCTATAAAAATCTGTAAAATAAATAAAGATAAAGACATTAACTATACAGGTTATACAGGGAATGTAAAGCGAGGCAGTGCAGCAGTATAATGGTCCTTGGTGATTGTGTTGATGCAGCTACCTCCAAGAGTGGAGTGATTTAAAAGGTCTGTGTCCAGGGTCAACCCAAATCCTAGGTGCCCCCTTCAAGGTCCTGGAGGTGTACAGGTGGAAAATTGCTGGTGACCTTCTCAGTAGAGTGGATGACACGATGACTTCCAAACGATCGAATACATAAACTTTCTTTCTTCTTCCATTAGGGGGCGCCACAGAGGATCATCCGCATGTGTGATTTGGCACATGTTTTTACGCTGGATGCCCTTCCTAACGCAACCCTCCCCATTTATCCGGGCTTGGGACCGGCACTAAGGCTTGTGCAACCCTAATGGCTGGGGTCGGTCCCCTGACCGGGGATCGAACCCGGGCCGCAGCGGTGAGAGTGCCGCATCCTAACCACTAGACCACCAGGGGACCTAACGTACATGTATCGGCTAGGATTCACATTTGTATGAGATCGGTCAATAACGTTGATATTTGAAATATGAAATATCACTGTATTTAAGACTCCTCAAAAGTCTACTCAAGACTTCTATCATTAACAAGTAATGTTGACAATTTTAGGTGAAAATGCAGAGAAAATAGAGGAATAATTCACACCTCTACTCGATAAGCACTACTAATGCTTCTAGTAGAAAGAACGTGAATAATACAATAACATAAGCGTTACTTCTGTACTCTCCATTTACAGCGTAGCAGGTTTTAACATTTTAGCTTGCTGTACGATTGTTCCGTTCCATTCAGGTTTATTTGTAGTGCTTTTAACAACAGATGTTTTAAAAGCAGTTTTACACAAAGTGGTTATAACGTTGTATGTAATAACGTATCCATTTAGTGCGAGCCGGCGGCGACTGTAGCAAGAAAATCTCCCTGCGATGGGAAGAAACCTCGAGACTCAAAAGGGTCTCATCTTGGTGGTACTGAATGTCTATTCATTACAGTTCCATCACAGCTGAGTGGTGCTTAAATGCGAAACCGTTCACGCAATCTGAAGTCCGGAGCGATTGTCCATGAATCTTTGGGTTGTTCATGTGAAACCATCCTCAGCTGCACAGATTCAGGAGAACTCCATCCAGATCTGAAGAGGAGAACGGAGCCGAGACACTGGTCAGTTTCCTCAGCAGCATAAAGAGAGCAGGAGATGACGCATGCTCGTGACGACGACGTTTTATTATTATTTTTTTGCTATTTATATTCTGCCTGGATAAGTTTCTCTTTGCCTTTAGATAGGAATTCAACCTGATGGTGCACTTAAACTTGTTTTTTAGGTTTTCAATTTGTACAAATGTAATATTGAGTTGCACACTGAATTAACAATTGATCATACAGACAGAAAAAAGGCACAAGAACACAACAACCACAGATTGCCATCATTATGCAATACATCTGAAATATTAACGAGTACGCACTTTACGCTATACACACATTTGCATGGCAAATGTTTCAGCACAAGTTTCTCCAAAAAGCTTTAGATCTGTTCATGACTCCTTGGAGAATCTTTTCCAAGCCACTGGGAGATAAGCGTAATGTAGTTATAGAGCATTATTACATTTTTGGCACTTGAGGATTAAAGATCTTGCTCGAGCGGCGCACAGTGGCAACTTGGTGGGGCCGGGAGTTGAATTTATGACCTTTCGATCACAATGTCTTACCCCTTGAGCTATGCCTTGATGTGAGATGATGCACAAATCCATGAAAGTCTTAATTTTCTAATATGTGTTTAGGATGCGTATTATGGATGATATTTGATTTTTTGGATTTCGACCCAAAGACATACAAATATTAAAGTTCAGGCCCAAAAGGTTTAATCAAATGTAACCTATAGAATGGTTTGAATGGCATATTTTACCCGAACTAACTTCTACAGCTTTGCAATTTGAATAAAAGTCGATGTCAAGCCACTGTTTAAAAAGTACAGGAATTGTTTTTTTCAATGTGGATCGTTTTTTTTTTTTTTTTTATGTTGATCAAATACACGTATATTTAGTGCGGTCAAATAATTCATTACATACTGATCGTATTCCATAGACGATAACTAGGTCAAATTTCAGTCAGAAATTCACGTTGGTGGACTTTCAGTGCCAGGAATGCCTTCTTCAGAATCCAGAGTTAGGATTTAATCTATTTTCATCCATGAGTATAACTTTAATTATTCCCAATATTCTATTCCCTTTCACGATTTTATAGTGTGTCCATATACGAGTTTCTGGGAGTCCGTATACGAGTTTCTATCGAGTCAGGTTTTCACGTTTGGTTGCTGTGAGGTTCTTTAGCAGGTTTCAGAACGTCTGCGTTTTCTCTTGGTTTGAACGGTAAGAGGGTGAATCCACAGTATCAACCTGCATCTGCTGCAACTGATAAAACACATCCATGCGGATTTAATAGCTGTTTTTGAATGTTTTTTTTATTCTGCAACGTCTGACGATGGAGTTTTTTTTTTTTTAAAGCTGGACGTCGTAAAGAAAGGACGAGCAGAATTATTCAAAACAGCAGCTTTTTTCATGAACCGTATATACTTTCGCGCATAAATGAGACGACGCTGCAGACGATGTATGCGGGAGGTGCGGCTGCGGCTACAGTGAAAGGAGACTTGTTGGAATCGTGTGCATTGGGTTTCTTCCTTTAGTTAGTGCTTCTGCGAATATATTGTCTGCGAGAGTCTGAGTTTGGTTTTACGGAAAAGAAGATTTCAGGGGATTTTCGGGGCGTTTTCCAATCAAATTATGCAAATCGCCTACATTCAATTTTCATCTCGCCGGATTTTTTTTAAATAGAAGTAAGAATCCGAGATATGAAATGATTTACGGCGTCTAGACCACCGCAGTTAAATACAGACGATTTTATGTTAAGCCATAAAAAAAATAAAATAATAATAAATATAGGATAGAAAATATTGACTGAAAATATAGTAGCAGATTGAGAACAGGAACGTGTCGGTGGCTTTCATGCTTTTTTTTTTCACATTTTTGATCCCTGAGAACAAAAATGTGCAGATGGTTCGAAGCCGATCGATTCCGATGGTACCTTTTTACAGCGTATTATAATTACGATTTTATGCATTTTATGCAAACGAGGTCTCCGATAAAAAGTAGTAGTTACGGCACATCCTGTGTCCAACTCCTTGAATCTCTGCGTGCTACGTTTAGATAAGCTGAACCGAGCTTCCAATATTTCCAGCGTCCTAAACGATCCGTGGTTGGGTTGAGTATTATTGGTGTAGTTGCTGAATAACGTGAGTCACGCTGACTCACTGTTTGTTTACCGCGTCGGCGCCCTATAAACGACTGCAGATACGCGCTGCGGCGGCGCATTTCAATGAACGTGTTTAAGATGTGATCTGTAGAAGGCTGCGCCGTGTTAATTACATGATTTGCATAAGGTGATTAAGACAGCAGTCACACAGGAGATGTCCTCAGGAGCACGCTGATGGGGCTGAGCTTCTCACACTGCGTTTAAGTAGCCTATGATTAAGCAGGAATGTACGCTGAAATAATGAGCGGTTTTAGCAGGAGGAAACGAGTGGGCAGACACTACTTTTTTCATTTCTTTTTTTCTTTTTTTTTTTGCAGTATCTGCATACACTATACGGACTCACTTTTCCAGACATACAGTATGTAGATCTTTCACAAACTGTAACCTCAAAGTTGAGAGGCATACGAATCGTTTGCATGCGGTATTATCAGCTTTCCCTACATTTGATTTTGTAGAGCCATAATCTGCTCCAGCATGACGATGCTCTGCTGTACATGGGATGGAAGAGGTGGAAGATCTTCTGAAGCTTCTACCCTGACTGCGCCCTAGGCCTCCTCACACCACCTACATCAGTACCTGACTTTACTAATACTCTTGTGTCTGAATGAATCTCCAGAAAAACACTCTAAAATCAAGTGGAACCTCTTCCCAGAAGCATGGAGGCTATTATGATTGGAAATCTGGATTCATTGTGGAGTGCTGGTTCATTGTGGAGCATGGAGACCAGCATAGCGAGTTCTTCTGGTCTAATTAGATCTGAGCACAAGGTAGTGAATTTGTGTGTAAGCCTCAGAATGTGAAGCTGATGCACGTGGATCAGTTCAGGTGGAGAAATGAAGCCTTGAGGCTTTCCCTATTGGAAATAATAGGTAGAGAATGAAAGAAAGAAAGAACAAAAGAGAAAAAAGGTATATATATATATATATATATAGACAGAGACATAATGCTTTTCAAGCTAAATGAAAAAAAAAAGTCACTTGGGATTATGACAGTAGGTCCCACATGCTTTGTTCCATCACAGCATGTGTCACGCCGACGTCTGTCATGCGTACATACATTTACCGTCTGTAGTACGCTTCCCTGAATAAAGAGAGCACCTTCAGGCGGTTTAACATAAGCACCTTCTCCAGCAGTTACTGTACATCCTGTCGAAGTGATCGACATGAAAACGAGAAAAAAAAGAAACACTTGAGGAAACACACATTGTATGAAAAATCTCTATATCGTATACCTGATACGCCTGAGTTCACTTGTGCGCTTCGTTTGTCCTTTCGGAACGTGCTTAAAAGCATCAGACAATGAAAAATCATCAGTCTGATCCAGGATGAGCTTTAGATGTTGTGGCTGAAAGTAGTAAGCAGGTGGAGGAGAGCCTGGAAAGGTGTGGAGGTAGATGAGTTTAGGTACCTGGGGGTCAACAGTGCAAAGTAATTAAGGGTGGAGAAGAGTGATAGCAGAAGGGATTTGTTATAGAAGATTGGACAGGAGGTGGAGCTAGAGGTAGCAGAGCTGAAGATGCTCTGTAGGGTGTAGAGGAAGAATGCCGAGGATGGAGCCACCGGGCAGGAAGGTCAATGGATGTGGTGAGGGAAGATGTGCAGGTGATTGTTTTGAAAGAGGACAGAGTGATCCACTGTGGCGCCCCCTAATGGAAGCAGCCAAAAGAACAAGACCCATGGTCTTTGCCTTACATGAAATACATCAATGTATATGTGAAAAAGTCATTTCTCTCAGATGAGATGTACATTTCCACATCACCCTGCATAAACCTAGCACATTAATCACAATCAAAGACCCTGTATTTGATTCTGTTTCAAAAATAATAACGGCCTCGTACATGATGGCCAACCTCCAGCCCTTCATGCCTCCTTCTGCCACTAAAGATCTTCGGTAATAAGCTGAAAAGTGCTAATCAGATGTTAAATAAAGCAAGATGCTCAGATCTGCAGGGTGTTGCCCAACAGGACTCGAATCTATCATCGCCTTGGGGTCACCGTTTGGCCCTTTTTAATTTTTCCAGGGAAGACTTGTTTGGCGAATATCCATTCCAACGATTATTCGTATTGAGTTTTGGAATGAAGAAATATGTACCTATGAATAACGCTTAGGGAATTTAGCTGAGAGATGCAGAACCTTGAGATTTTCACAGCCTATAATTAGCGAACAAATGCAAATCGGGATCAGTAGTGGGATCTCGCACCTTCTCTCTTCCTCTCTCTCTTTCACCTGCTGCAGATGGCTTCCTACCATCTGCCCAAAACCCGAGTAAATAAGAGGCAGAGAGAAAGGGACGAGGCGAAAACGCATCGGAGCGACAGCAAGCTCCTGCCTCGGTGGTTAGAGAGGCAGTGTTACTCTTTAATATTCCGCTGCAGACGTTATTAGAAAGTCCCAGCGAAAGGGCATTAATTATTAAACCCGAGTGCTCTGAAAGCCACACCGAGGTCAGATATTAACCTTTTTAGCTTAACTGGAGATTTTTATGCATATTTGTTTGCCTGACTACATTTTCCTAGACCCTTTTGTTTTTTAAATACAATTTTAAAACAAATTTCACATTTGCATTTAATTTTTTCTGCTGCTCTTTTTCAGGGTCATGGATATGTACAAATCATTTATATTCATGGAAATCATGAGTTGACCCTGACTTGGAGACTCATTTATTCATACATTCCTTCTGATCAAACATTTTATCGGAGGACTTGGTGAGGGATTTGTTCCTTTTCACTGTCTCAGACAGCAATTTGGTAGTTTTGCGTTTAAGGAATGAACATGTGCAACATTGCATCATCTCTAGCAGATGCATCTATTAACCTCGTAAAATCATCCGGGTTTTTTCCCTGCATTTTTACGCTTTTCCTGGGAATTTAAAATGAAAGCAAAATGCGTGTTTTTGTGTAAATTCTACGGTTCATGAAAAAACTTTGCATCTGAACTGTTTTGGCGGATGTTGAATCCGTACGAATATATTTGAGATTTCAGTTTGCTACAGATGTCCTATAAACTTTCCCTTTCACTCTCACAGATACTCTTCTATCACAAATCACTCCTGCTATCACTCTTCTCCACCCACTCCACCCTGCCTGCACTCTCCATTACTTTGCACTGTTTGCACCTCCAAAACCATCCTACAGACCACTATCTGATGCTGTCCCCTGCCAACACCTTACAGTCTCCAAACTTCTTCATGTTGCATCTCCTACATAGAACATAGTCCACCTGTGTGCACCTTCCTTCACTCTTATACGTCACCCTCTGATCCGCCTTCTTCTTAAAATACGTGTTCACCACTGCCATTTCCATCCTTTTAGCAAAATCTACCACCATCTGCCCTTCCACATTCCTCTCCTTAACACCATACCTACCATCACCTCCTCATCACCTCTGTTCCCTTCACCTACATGCCCATTAAAGTCTGCCCCAATCACCAATCTTTCATTCCTCGGTTCACCATCTACCACTTCATCTAATTCACTCCAGAATTTTTCCTTCTCCTCCATCTCACAACCCACTTGTGGAGCATAAACACTGATGACATTTATCATCACTCCTTCAACTTTCAGCTTCATGTTCATCACCCTATCAGAAACTCTCTTCACCTCCACTACACTCTTACTGTACTCTTCCTTCAGAATCACCCCTACACCATTTCTCTTTCCATCCACACCATGATAGAACAGTTTAAATCCACCTCCAATGTTCCTGCTCTTACTCCCTTTCCACTTGGTCTCCTGAACACACAACATCT